>BMAO01030884.1:0-438080 GCA_019973975.1 Trichonephila clavata
ATGTACATTTTGAAAGATAAGGAATATTCAGCATACTGAACAGTTTCTTTCCAGCTGAAAATCCTTTGCCAATAACTCTCATTCCAAAGACGAGAAGAAGGTTTATTGTATTTAAATTATTCACCTTTGATGTAGAAGTGAATCCTTTTGAAAATGAACAGTTCTTACACTTGAGACACAAATTTGACTGCAAACCAAGTCTTGAGTCTTCAACCAAGTACAGTTCTTGATCAAAACAAACAGGGCAAGAAAGAATAGAGAATATTGATACCAGTATTTCGATGTCGAAAATTCTATTACCAGAAAAAGTTCCGGTATCAACATTAAATAAAGTGTCACTTAATCCTCCTCCCAATTTTTCTGTACTAATACTTCCATCACTAACTTTCTTTTGAGCAGTGCGGAAATTACCATTAAACTTTCGATTCTTTGGACGTATTTTTCGTCCATGTCCCATGGCAGATATTTGAGGAATAACTAAAAAGCAGTTTTATCAAATACGAAAATCAAAATGAACCTATTTCAGTAAAAACTAGAATGAAAAAAGTTAGCAGTGATATCGAACGTTAAGAAGTAAATAAACAAATATCCTGAAATTGCCAGATTTGAAAACTCCTTTTATAAAAAAAATAAGTGAGGGGCTTCTTAATAATGTTAAACAAAATATTAAAATATACTTTACTTCAAAATATATTTTTTGAAAAAATGGAAAGAAACCAAACAAAGTTTCAGTTTTGGTTTCAGAATGCCACTTCCGGTCGGCAATTACCAACTGGAAGTGTCATCTGCTTGTACTAAAAACAGTTGTAACTTTTGTTCTAGTGAACGAAAAACAAAAAACTTGGTAATTTTATAAAGCTAATAAGTTGGTCTACAAAATAGAATCATAATTTTTTTTTTTTGTCAATTTTTGACCAAATCCCCGATTTTAGGGTAGTCGGATACCTTTAAACCTCGCGTGGACCTCTTGATGTTTTCAAGGACCTCCTAATTAGTTTTAATTTTCAACGATCCCTCTGAACAATAGCTAGGACTCCTGGAAATCCATAGGGACTGCTTTGGGAACACTGATTAAAACTGTTAGATGTACTCTATTTTAAATAATGTTTAATTACGTGTCATGTTTAATTCCATTCAATTTTTTTTACTATCCACTCACACTACATTTAAAGCTTAAAAGACGTGAGCATTGCAAATGTATATTTCGGGCTCCTTCGTAAAACAAACGTACAGAAGAACGTCGTTTAACCGAACGTCTGTTATCCGGAGTGTCAAATATCCGAACCAAAGTCCGGATACTTTTTCGAGCATTGCAATGCTCAACAGTTGTTTCGTGTGAGGCCAAAAGTGACGGGAAACCCTATTTGAGGAATTTCAGCTGTGCGATTTGGTAAATATCTGCGCGGAATATCAGGTCAATTTGTTTTCAAGTGAAGGGTGCATACGTGCTCTTTTGTTAAATTTTGTTGATGTAGAAATCTGGATGGCATGCGATGCAGAAGACTGTGGATTTCAAATGCTAAATGATGACGTGATTGTGACATCCGTGCAAGAAGAATCCGAAATTGTCCGAATCCCTGTCGATGATGAAACGGATGAAGACGAGGGCAACAACAAAGAAAGTAGCAATGGTCCATCATATATCCGAGTTTTCTGAGTTAGAGACAGCTATGGAGTGGTACAAACTACCATAGAGTGCTGTCCTACTCATCTACTGCTGCTGAAGAGAATCAGAGACATTGCATTAGAAAAACGAGGGTGTACAATGGTACAGCGAAAAATAAGTGATTATTTCCCCCAATCCAGGTAAAATTGCGACTTTTTGCACCTATTTTGCTTTTTCTTCAAGCACGCTTCCCGCATGTGATGATTTTCTATATTTGTATAGTGTCCAGTATATACTGCAAGGATCGCATTTAGCTTTCGGTTATCCGAGCAATCGCGTATCTGAACGGTGTCCGGTCCCAATGGATTCGAATAAAAGACGTTCTACTTTATGCACTGAATGGCAAATGCACCTAAAAGTTAAATAGTGATGTATGAAAGTATAGGTGTGCATTATACACCTGAATAAACTTTTCGCTTAAAATATAAGGAAGGTTTTGCATTGGGTTTGATAAAATAGAATATGAAACTGTAAACACAAACAACAGAAACAAGCCATGATTAAATGGTTTTAATAAATAATCCTATTTGATATCAGATTACTCTAAAGTATATTTCATAACTAATACATTTTAATATCGGCTGGTAATCAGGTAAATAAATTTCTCTCTAATAATATAACATCGTTAATACTATGATTTGTCTTTGGAATGCATCAATATTCTTCAAAAATCTTTGATAAGGTTATTCATTGTTAAAGATATTTAAGGATTCAATATTAAACAAATTATTTGTTCGACAAGAATCATTTCAAAACATACATTAAACGTTCTGATAAATAACTTCCTTAAATGCATTTTGTTGAAATTTTTCGTTGAGTCAAATTTAATGGCAGAGATTTGTTTATACCTTAACATATTATATTTAAAATTATTTTTGAATTATTTATAAACACAAAAAAAGAAAACGATTTTAATTACATAAGTTTAGATAAACATGAGATGTAAGCGAACCGTCTCGACGAAGAATTTCAAGTATTCTGTAGCTACATTTAAATATTTGCTACATGTATATACATGATTAAAAGTACATATAATTCTAAGCAGTATTATTCCACAATGAAGTTATTCAAATAGTGTAGCTGAAGTAAAGCTAAGAACGAGTAATGTTTCTTTCATGTTTAATCCAAATTTCAAGGAAATAAATTCAAAAATATTCGTCGGTCCCCTTGTGTCATTAATATATTATACTTATGGAGCCATTAAAAATTTATCTGGTTCTGTATCTAGAACTGTGAGGATTACAGCTGTAACCTTCGACAAGACAAAATGAATTCTTGAATAAATTTACAAAGATATATCTGAGCAGGAAAAAGCGTCGAAGGATAGTTATGAATGTATTTATGAGTTCGAAAAGTACTGAAAGCTCATATGTGTCGATTCTTAATCCCCTTTTCCAGCTATGAAGTCATTCCGCATTTTGAGTAAGTCTGTGATCTTATTCACGCGTCATACATATATTATACGCCCCTTATTCCCCTTTCTTTTTATACACGTAAATTTGCTCAATGAAGATTTCAATCTGCTTAAAATTCACGCTCTTCGTAAATGTTTTTAAAATCACATATGCTTTTTAGGATATATACATTTGAAGCATCTGTTATCATTTCTTTTATCCCTACTTAAATAATTTATCATAGCTGTTTAGCGATTTTTATGAATCGTGACATTTGCGTTTTTAGCTATCCAGAGATGACAAAATGTATTAGGCGTGTTCAAATGAAAGGGATACAAATCTTTGCATGGAAACAATTTTCAATGTATTTGCGTGAAACAAATTTGATAGGGAAGGTGTATGTACCACTCAACACGCGTGCGCAGATAGATTTGTGATAACTCCATTTGTAAGGGCATGGTATTCTTTTAAAAATTTCTGGTATGGGTGTAACTGCGTCCAAAACGGATCAGCAAGCTACAATAAAGTTTTTAACCCTGGAAAGGTATAAGCCAAAATGGACTTTAGTTTACAACATTTGTTGCGCTACAAGGATGACGGCAATGACTTAGGGAACGAGGATGAAACCTGGCGTCACCACCTCTTGCTGGAAACAGCTTGCTATGGAAACATCCCGACTAAGATAGGCCCTAAAAATTCAAAGCTCAGCAGTCAGCTTGAAAGGTGATGTTGAAAGCCTAATATGTCATCGGTTTCATTCCGACGAAAGCGTAAGGGCAGTTCTGAACTGGTGCCCATGATCAACCGACATTCTTCTTCACAGATGGAATTCGTAACCTTTCTAAGCAATGAGACGCATGCCTAAACTCCATGGGGGATTTCTTTTAACAAATTTTGTATGCATTTCACTCATTTAATATTTTTGTTTCTATCTCGGTATCTGTCTCATTTCTGAACCTACGCATCTCATGGATACACACTTCGAATCACTTTCATTTAAGCACCCCTTGTATCTATGATAGATTTGTCTTCTAAAAATGTCATGGTTATTAATGTAAATCATACATTAAGCCTATTGCTATGCACTTTTTACTGATTTAATAACTTGCACATATTTAACTAAATGTTGGAGAAATTCTTGGGGATGTCCATCTCTCTTTATTTAAGCGACAATATTTCTGGAACAGGGTTTTCAAATTTTATCCCAGCAGGTGTACTTGTTCACCATAAAGAGTTAAAATAACTTGAAAAAGGAATTGCAGAACGAATCTGTATATGGACCATACGTGGAAGTCTAGTCATAAAGATCTCCAGGCGTAGAAATGTCCTCCCAAACGTCTGAAAACCATTTTTTGAGAATCTGGCTCACAGTCACAGCTGTAAACTCGAGTGTCATATTGCCGATAAAACAATGTACTGCATTCTGCACAGATATCACGTTTATGACATGACCTCCACATATAGCAACCCTCTAATGAGCTAGTTGTATACTACCATTTTCAATTAGCTCACACTAAAGTTAGTTGTATGCTGTACAAGCATATCAGGATTCCAAACATCAGTAGTCAATTTTATAACTTTATTGCAATAAAACATTTTTGAAATTTAAATAAAAAAAAGAACAATATCTGCGAAAATGTGAGGCAGTGAAAATAAGAGCTGAGGAATGGCAGAGGGAGAAGCGTAAAGGGAAGATTAAAAAGTGTTAAACTGGATAAACTTTATCTTCAAATATTAGTAACAATAGAACTTGTATTCACTTCTTCTGGGTTACTTCTTCATCACTTTTATTCATATTCAGCATATTTATTTTTTCAACTGTTCCTCGTATATCAAGCCGTTTAATTTCTTCACAAATGGTAAAATTTAGTCAGATATTTTCTTCAAAAATATTCGCATTCAACTAGTTTATTTCTACAAAAATGCTGGTTTCGATTCAAAGCAACAGTCATCGCAAAAAGAAGAGATTACAAAAAACTACAAATTAAGAAGTTTTTTTTTTTTAAAGCTTCTAGTTTGTTTGTAGACCATCAGTTGGATAATATTATAAATCTGAATGTTTAATTATGGTTTTATGGATTTTATGTATATTTAAGATTTTTAAGAAATATATTATTTAGTTCTCAATATCAATATAAATTTTATGTACCCATACGTATCTATTTAGTTGTAGAATAGTTGTATCAACTGAAACATATGTTATATTCTTTCTTTCTTTTTCTTATATTTTCTCTATTAATTTACTTTTTAAATTATTAATTTTTATTTATGACATAACATATTATTTTCTATGGAAAAGGTCAAAGTTACTTTTGTCTAAACAGTAAAAAAAAATAGCTAAATTTCTTTACAAGGTAACGAAACATACTTAAAGATTTAATATGAATGCGACATTAATAAAAATTTTGCGAACGAGGGTTCTCTAACTTTGTCTCGAGAGCTGAAAATATAAACAATTTTCGGTTAGATACAATTCCCGGAGGTTAAGATTAAATAATTTGATTCTTTTAAACTTTATTTATAAAGGAATTAGGCTTCAAAAATATAAATTAGTTAAAATATAATCATAATTTAAAAGTAATAGTCATGTGAAATATTTGTCAGAAATATTAATAAAAATTTAGGTTGTGGATAAGATTTTATTAATGTTAGCTCTAATTACAAGCAATAAAATGATTTATAAAGTTAAATATATCCTTGTTACATTGTAGCTGTTTTTATGCGAATCATATATTTTTTTTAAACAAAATTATATATAAAAATTACATTTTTCAATTTTTTTTTTAAATTTCATTATTTTTAAGCATTTTGGAATAAAAAAAAAGATATATAATATTAAAATTACGGTTGGGCTTAAAGAGTATGATACATTTTATAATTGTATAAATTTTATACTGCAAAGGCTGCTATTTTAGAAAATAGCATGCGCAAAGTAAAATTTATTTAATATTCAATACGATTTTTTCTTATTTTCGTATGCTTGTAATTTTTAAAATTTTGATTATGTTTTAAACTTTTTGCACTTTTTTGAAACCTCATTCATTGATAAATAATATGTAAGGGAGACAAAATTAACATTCCTAGGACCCCTTAAGATTATCTCGATAGATAAATTGTAAGCTCTATTTTTAACCTTCAGAAATACACATTGCCCTTCTAAACCAAAGGATAATGTATCGATAAATAATAAATTGAATAAACACATCTTCCTTATAAAGTATACAAAGATTTGCAAGACTTTTATTAGAATAAAAAAACCAGACTTCCTCTTAAATCCATTTCCTTCCATCCCTAATACTTAGTTCTAGTTCAAGATAATCCCTTTGTTTGCAAAAACATTTCGAACATTTTCTCCGTTCCCCTAACCAACTCAACCATACCATCAGCAAAGACGATTCCCCCAAGATTTGTCTTCCTTTCTTTGATTGTTCGTCAAAGGCTTGGGTTGGGAAAGGAACAACGTCATGTTTCGTGTCGAAGATAAATGAAACTCTAGAGCAAGAAGAAGCTGTGACATTCATTGATACAAACGACCAATGGCGTTCGAGAATCTTGGAGCGTTAATTCGCGAAATAGCCGTGAGCGTTTTAGAGAATGATAAATCTTCATAACCCTATCATTACACTGTTCATCTTGCTTGGACATATTAATTCCCTTATGCTGAAGAAAGTATTCAGCAAAGAAAACAATTCCTTACAATTTGTCTCTTATATTTATCTGAATAAAGCGCATAGCAAGAAGAGCTTTTAGAGAAAATAGTATTAGAGCATGTGTAAATCATATAGATTGGGCACAATCTTTTGTTTAATATTAAAAGTGTGAATGAATTTATCTGCCATATCTCAATAAATACAGCCAAGATTTAAATAGGTATAACAGGTAAAGAAGATTATCAAGAAATTTAATTCAGCAGGCATATTTTCCTCTAAATAATACTTTCAAAATTGTTGATAAATTCTATAAATTATGTTTCACTTTATAATGCTAATGAAGAAAAAAATGACTACGCTGTCAATAACCAAATGGTTAGGGTCACAAACGCATGGCCGGAGTGTCACGGGTTGGATTATTGTGCTACTAAAGACGTGCCGTATAGAGGGGCAAATGCACGTTAAATCTATCAGAGCTCAAAGAGTCCTTTCATTGGTGGATAGGAAAGTGTTGTCTCTTGCCCGGAGCCAATAGCCATCGGGCAACTTAATATAATACTCATTCAAAAATAACTAAATTTTAAAGCAAAAATGTGGGTGTACGACTTCCTTTATTTTTATTGCTCCTTTGTCAAGAAACCATCAATGCTTCCGTGTATTTTACCCCTTAGATTAGAATGTTATTTAAAAATGTTTTCTTATTTAACTTATTTGCGTGTTCGTAATTTTTTTTTCTTATTTTCTTTTTTCTTATACATATCCGCTCGTAAGCAATCTTGAGTATTGTATTTTAATATATTTTATTTTAATTAAGTATAAAAATATATAAATACGTTAACAGAACTTATGTATTCTCAATTAGTAACTTTAAAATTTTTCCTAAAAGGCATAAGTCTGTTTCAGAATGTATCAGAAAAATGCTATGTATCTGCAGTATCGACATGAAAATCATATTCAGTTTAGCTTCTCTGGTGGAGTATAAAATGTGTATATGTAAAAAGAAATAGTGATTTCGATACTTTTTTGTTTTGTTTTATTACTGAAACCGTTAGTAACAGTCAATCAATTTCACCAAAATTAAACAACGTCACTAATGAAAAAAATATCGCCGAATATTGTTTTTATTACAATCGTGTCTAAAAATGCAGGGAACAGATTTCACTAATGGCTGCTGATAGCGGCACTTGGCGACGTCTATTGATTTGACGATATATGTAGTAGTATAATACATTACCCTAAAATCAAATATATCTACTGAAAATCTTGCACTTTTTATTTTTGGAAATGTGTTTTTATTACTTAACAAACAACATTCTAAAGTCAACTGAGTACTTACGTATTAGTGCAAAAAGAACAACTTTATTAAGTTGGCATCCCCGATTTCCTATGTGTCGTATGCGCTGAATTGACAACCAGGTGATTCGGTTCATATAATGTCACCAATAGGTTGCGATAATACGTACCATCAATTCTTAAGATATATTTTATTTTTGAAAATAGAATGGTAATGTTTTTGTATTTAATCATATTATTCCTTTCATTGAGGTTTACATTTTATTGTAAAAGTACTTAACATGTTACTAAAATCTGAAATCAATATCAGAAACTGTAACTTCTATCTTTCATTTAAAGCAAATGAAGAAACTCAATTTAGCTTAAAGTGTATAACAATATTTGGTATTTTTCCATTTTGCCAAGCAAGCGATAATATCACCAAATATAATACAACCAACGCCAATTGGAATATTCAAGCTGTAACCTTTTAACTCCACTTTTTCAAAACAAGTGCCTGCCTTATTCTTATCAGTACCGTCTTTTTCATAATACATCAAAAATAAATGAAGGGCCAATAAGGACTAGCATTTAAAACATTTTTTATGTGTATATTATGTATTGTCACCAATATGGCGTGCTTGGCGAGATTTGCGGTGATGAAACGGAAAAGTACCTAATATTTCTTAAGCAATAGTTACTACTTAGAGAAGTAGTAACCGTGAGCATTGTTAATCGCTATCCAAAAATCAATTTATTGACAAATCTTCAAACAAAAATTATGTATAGCTAATATAAAAGTGTCTAACATTCATAATACATATGCTAAAAACATCTAGAATTAATCGATATCTATATAGTTTAGCGATTTTCAAACTGTGGGCGTGCCCTTCTATTGGGTCACAACAATATTACTTGGCGGGAAGAGCATTTCGACTACTACTAATAGAAGCTGCATTTCATTCGAAGGGTATGTCGTACCGAACGCCTAACTCTTTTCCAGACTCCATTTAAACCTTTTACTAAAAATGAATAGTTTCACGTGTAGCTGACGTTAAGGTCATATCCTTTGAGAAGCCTTAGCTTGTAGGCGAATTATTTTTGGATACAGTTTCTTCGGGTATGTCATACCCTGCCCGTGAATCGCCATTACAGTTCTAAATGCATGAGCACGCTTTAAAATCTTGCTTATGCAATATCACATTATTGAAGTTGTGATGAAGAAATGTAATATTTAAGTAATTTAATAGATACAGCATTTAATATATATACTACAACAGTATTTTCGGATGAAGAAAATCTGTTTGAGGTGATGATGAGGAAGAACCAAATGATGAAGGGTGTAATAGCAAGTAAGATTCTTCTACTGAAATCGATCCAGATAATTTAACTGGTTGAGCACTTATCATCCTTGATAAAATGTTTACATTCTATTCAATGGCTAGAAAATGTAATCGTTGGACTATGAAAATATTTTTGTGTTGTTGAACGTTGCGACAATAAATGCGCAAATTATTTTGTTAAGCAGTCAGAAATCATCAACTAAACATCGAACCAGAAGCTGATTTCTGAAGTGCTTGGATTTCAATATACAGAAGAATGTAAAGAATGTGTAAGCCAACAGGCATTGCTTCTACTAAATGTTTTTAAAAAATTAAGATCCAATGAAAACATCACACTGACTCGCGACTAAGACCAAAGGAGTGCACATACAATGTACTGAATGACCTAATAAAAAGAACAGAAAAAGTAAATTTACGTGTGAAAAGTGTAATAAACATATTGCATTTCCTATTTTCTTCCTTTTTCACCTTTATATGCAAATGTTACGATAAATACAGAATGAAAACAACCTTGGGTACGAGAGACCCTGCGCGTGAAGTTAAGTTCATTTTTTTTTTGTGAGTGGAATTTCGGGTTAAATTTGATACAATCAGCCTGTATGAAGTAATATCATAATTTAAACAGTTCATTCGGTCATATTATTTATTCAAGTTGAAATCTAATCAACTTTATTCTAAACCTTTCGCTGCTGCTACATAAGAAAGCATGTGAACTGTGCGAGCAAATGATTAAAAGATTTTGTTAAACGGTAAATCCGACACTAACACAGTGAAGCTTAGAATTAACAGGTAGAACACTTGGTGTACCTACCAAGCTGCAAAAGCAGTTACTACGCTAGTAAGTGACAGTGCAGTACAAGGGATGCGTTTAATAACATCGGTATGTCCTATAAAAGTCCTCAGCTCTGGCTACACACCTTATAGTCCTCGTTATATCATCATACACCTTTAGGTATTATCTTGAAAACAGTACTTATAAGGTAAAATCCGAAATACAAGTTTTTGTTAATAGTAAAACATACAGATATATTTAAAGTAATTGTTGCTCAAAAGTATTCAGGGCATAAGATCACAACTGAAATGCAAATATTTATGTGTATAATTTTTTTTCATGCAAGGAATAATACTTTCAACTGAAAAGTCTCTGCAAAAATTTATAAAAAGCATAAAAATTTTCAAATGGTATTCAATATTTTCCCTAAAATTTGATTTCAAAACTATCCATGCTCAGTTTATTAATCAAGCATTGAATTTTCTAAATATTTTGTTTCAAAAGTGTAACTAAGTAAATTTCTAATTCTTTTTCCAGTAGTCTTTTTTTAAAATTAATTATTTTTTTTTTTGCATAAACTTTCAAATACGAACAAATTTTGCAGTCTTTTTCCCCTCTAACTAAAAAGAAATACATTATTAATAAGATTGTGTATCTTCGTCATACCTAACATCTTTTCTGACGTTGCCAGAAAATACAAAATTTAAGACAACATATAGATAAACATGTATAATGGTGAAAATAAAGTATGCAAATTACAAACAAATAAACAATTGCTCGACTCAAATAAAAATTGTGTAGCATGTAACAGTGATTAGTATTCCTTACATATCAAAGATTCTAGAATTTCAAGGAATAAAAGAATTTATAAAATATTTTTTTTTTACATTAAGCACGGGAACACTTATGTATATGAAGACAGATTAAAACTTCCTGTTTAACTCATATAACTTTTAAAAGGAGATTCCAGATTTAAATCTAATGTAGTTTGTGTGTTGTTTGAGTTGATAAAAATATTTACATAAATTTTCCATTCAGCACTTTATTTACATTCCTTTTAAAATTCGATTTCTTACACCATTCGCATTTCGAAACTGGAGGAAAAAAATGCGTCTACTTCATCTTCTTCAGCATTTCTACCCCATCAAACCAGTCTTTTGGAGAGTTCTTGCCATGTTCTGTCTCCCTCTCACTTTCCGGGAGGGATTGTCCATCACTAACCTGTTGTGAAACGTTTGGGGGCCATCCACATATTGATGGAATTAACTCTTCGGTTAGAATACAGCCTATATAGGTAACTTGTTTTGGAATCACGGACCCCATTGTGGGAGCGGTGGATACCAGGAAGCAACA
This sequence comes from Trichonephila clavata, assembly GCA_019973975.1. NCBI lineage: Eukaryota > Metazoa > Arthropoda > Arachnida > Araneae > Nephilidae > Trichonephila > Trichonephila clavata. The sequence continues at coordinate 11,451 of BMAO01030884.1, forward strand.
CCTTTTGAATATGATAGAAATCTTTATAAAAATTAACGAATATATATATGAAAAATAAAATAGCGGCATTTTTATGCAAGTTATTTACTGTGCTGATTTCATATTATCTATAACTGCACACACGCACGTTTAATTTTAGAATAAGTTTAATGAGACAGTGTTCCCTATCTTACTTTTCCACATTATTTTTTGTAATGGATTGCTTGTGTTTAAGGTATCCGACTACATTCGGAACTGTGATTTAAAAAAAGTGTATAAATGATTTTTTTTTAATATTTAGCGTCACTTGGATTAGAATGCATGTATAAAACTGTTTTAAGAATATTATTCAAATAAAAAAAATATTTAAGTGCAATATTTTGGCGAAAAATGAACTTAGAATTATCTGTTTTCAAAACATTTTCCTTGGATAAAAAATGCTTCTATAATAATAATATTTTGCTAATATAAAGCTAAGATTTCTCCAGAGAGCCAAAACTAGTATTTTTGAAAAATTCACATTATTTTCAGAGTTACAACCAATCGTAATAATTTTCAATGTTTTTTTTTTCTTAAAATGTCTCCACTCCGTTGTATTAAAATATGGATGAATCCACATTTAATTTATATAATTAAAAAATCATAGTTCAAGCTCTGTACAGAGGTTTGAGCTTTACATAGGCAAAATATTATCATTATATAACCATTTCCCATAAAATGAAAATGTTTTTAAATCAGGTAATTTTATGTTCATTTTTTGCCAAAATATGCATTTAAATAATTTTTTTTACTGTAATAATATTCTTAAAACAATTTTATACATGTATTTTAATCTAAAATACACTAAATTACCATAAAATAATTAAAATACCATAAAATTATAAATTTATACGCTTTTGCAAAATAACAGTTATAAGCGTAGTCTGATATCTTAAATTTTCACCATAGCCTGAGTTTATCAGCCAACGCATTTATATTTACTCTTGCTGATCTTCATACAAGACAAACTCTGCTCACAAGCAAATGTCGACTAAAATATAAAGAACAATTTACCATCAAGTTTCTTCGGACATAGAAATTTTTCAGCTGACAAATATTTGTAAGGGTCAAAAGTCATGTCATTAAATATTTCCTTCACATTAAGTCATTTAGTTCAAGCAGCAGCTCCTCAGGTGTTGTATCAATATATACAGCAATGAAGTGAGAGAGCAAATTGAATTTAGCTTCAGCTCTCTTATAATTCTGAAATTTTCTTCAAAACTCGTCCTCTAAACTCTTCAGATGATATCTTAGTAAAAATACTTTCATGTACTTTATTTTTCTAATATAGGAATAAAGGAATTCGGTTTTTCTAAGAGTGAAAAATACAAGACGAATCTTTGATCGCGCTCGGGAAAGAAATCTTGACCCAAACATTCTGATTGTCTTTGAGGACCACAAGAAAATCTCTTTGCAAGCTGCTATTTTCCCTCATCTAAACTACAAAATTTCCACACTGTAACAAAAATGGTTTGCTTCATATCTTAGAAATCATTTCAGAAGATAGCAAGCATGCATTTGCTCAACTTTTGTAAAAAATTCTTGGTCGAAAAAGACGACACTTCAAGCACTCATAGAAACTTGCTAATAAGTTTAATGAAAAAATATACTTATTAAGTTTAGTTGTCTCATACAGTTAAAATTTTGAAACAAATTCAATGGGATTTATTAGAAAAATTAATAATTACAAAAAATAAATATCTTATTTTTATTTTCATATGTGTTTAATTGAAATTGATTTTTCAAAAAATATTTTTAACCTATGCATTCAATGTGCGGATTTTTTGTTCAGAAAATTAATTGAACAGATGATTGCATGTTCAAGAAAAAAATTAACCAAGGGAATTATTTTTTCCAAGAAGATTTCAGTTATTATAATTCATTTTGAAACACGCAACGTATATGTGCCTCTTCCTAGTGTAATATACTACTTGTGGGAAAATTGAGTTTTACAGGGAGAGTGCGCTTACCAAAATGAACTATAAAAATAAGATCCAAGAAGATGTGACCAGTGTTGTCAGATTTGTGACCTCCTCGCTCTTAGTGACACGTTGGGTGAAAACGATATCGCCAAGGAACTCTCAAGAAGTTCCTTGTATCACCCTTTAGGAAATTTTCATGAGGTTATACAATAGAGATTTTTGGACAAAGGTTGACTCAGTCTTAAGAATCTGATTGTGCGTTGCTTTCAATAGAACAGATGGACTTTCTGCTAGTGAAACTTTTCTAGAGAGCCATTTCTGGAGCGACATAAGGCCTGTTTATAACGAGTGTAAAACTGTAAATATTCTGTTTAAGGCCCAGTGGCGAGTGGTAGCATGTCATGCATCAACACCACTGGTCCGGGGTTCTATCTCCGGTCTGGGTGAGGTTGACTCAGCCTTTCATCCCTTCAGTGGGTCGATAAATGAGTACTAAGCTTGCTTGTGGACTAAACACTGGGTGTTTCTCTTCAGATTGACCGCCTGATCGGGACATCTGCTCATGCACCTCAGCGCCCAAGTTCACGTATACTGAAATGGGTGCACAGTAGGCCTTGGTCCTCATGGGCTGTTGAGCCTCTGAGTTTAGTTTAAATAATCTGTTATAATATTCCTTTGTGTAGGTGCGTCGACTAAAAGTCACTTGCTTGACCTTACCCTTTAATTAATTTGTTATTATCTAAATAATTTGAATCTTTTAGGTTGCATTTCTACCACGCAAATTCTCAATAATATTATATACATATATAACTGTAATTTTCTTACATTCTTTTCAAATATTTTTATCTAAGGTATCTGCCTACGTTTCTAAATCAATGTCTGACTGAAATTCGTTTTTTAATTTTTTTTTTAATCTTTGCCATTTTGTGTGGGAAGAAAAATCGAGCAGACAGAAGGGGAAAAAATAATAAAATAGAGAACGAGGAAGGTCTATGCTATAAAAGGGGTGAATTTTAAATATCTGATATCAAGCATTATTTTAATTAAGTAAGGATCCAAACTTTAAATGCTTTTTAAAAAGATTGTATTTCTTTTATGTTATTTAAAAATTGATATCCCAAAAATTTATGAATATATTTATTCAAATTTTACATACATTTTATATACAGTATGTTAAACACTATGGATTGAGGGGTTATTTCTAACACCAAAAGTTTTTTTAACAGTTTATTTTGTTACGGCAACCATGCATTTTTATAAAAAATTTATAAAAAAATGGGAAATGAGCCAGTGGTAATTGTAAATATATTTTATATGTTAGCTGACTGCTTTTATAACTGTATTAAATATGTTGTGTAAAAAATAATTTAAATATATTGCCTTAAATTCTGTGACGAGCCTTCTGAAATTAGATATAATTTTCATCAAAGTAAACCTAAAATAAATCATTTTAGTAAATTTATATTGACATATAATATCCTGATTGGGGCTTTTCGTTAAATCATATAAGCACCAATGAAATCATATAAAATTACTAATATCACGGCATTTTAGAGAACTTGTTTTCGAACGTAGGCCACCTAAACCAGTTCTTTAAATATGATTTCTGAAAAATGCTAGATATCTATACGTAAATTCCAATTATTGAAGAAATGTTTTGCTCATTCAACATTCCTATCTTGCTTGCTACAGTTTATTAGATATGTGGGGAAAAATTCGATTTTTTCCAAGAGTATTTTTTTTTATTTTACCGGTCGGTTGAATTCCTTTTGAGAATTCGATTAAAATATTGTCTAGTAAAATTAATAGGACTCAATATTCTCAGCACGAGTCACGGAACTTAAAATAAAGCTCATAATTAAACTTTGAAACGCGATTCAGTTACTTAAAAACCCGAAGTGATTTACTCTGAAGACCTCTTTCTATTCCAAGCAGTCACGAGATTAGAATTTTAAGTATGGATCTGTTTGAAAAATATTTTTTTAAAAATACATCCAAAGAATGTCTTTTTTTTTGTTTTGATAATGAGAAATAAAACTTAAGGCCTTTCATCTTTTGATAGTTTTTTGTTGATATTTCTTCCAAAAAATATTGTGAAAAATGAAATAAATAATAAAAGGAAAATATGAATAGATCGCTTGCAGATTTATTGGATTCTCCCCTTCTTGTTTACATTCTTAGTTCTTTTCTTTAGGAATGCAATGTCTACAGTGTGAGTTCGGTTCCAAATCAACAAAACCCATCTTAAATACTTTATGAACTTTATGTGTCCGTCAAACACATAAATGTCTATCATTTGACATAGCTGTCTTTTTCACAGGTAGGGAGGGTAGAGGTAAATTTCTTTTTTCACCTTAACTTTATAAAACACAAATGACAGGTTATAGGCTAACAGTATAGGCTGGCTAACAGTTATAGGCCTTGACATACTATTTTGATGTTTTCCCTAAAAAATAAATAAAAATCCATCTTAAGAAACATGAATGGGATTTATATATATATATATATGCAATAGATTTACAATAGGAAAATTTACATTTAAATTAGAGGTGTTTTGTAGTCGTGGCCGAAAAAATTAAAAAGAGGCTTGTTCGTGATCACATTGCTTATTCGAGTATGCGTCTCATACTAAGACAAAAATACAAGAGAGAGATTATTCAAATAGCAAGTATGTATATATATTTTGGGAAGAACCGGGGAAAACACATTGTAAAAATTACAGTCACGTCTCTAGGTGAAGAGAATAACTAGCTATTTATAGAAATGACATCATTGCTTAGGGAATATTAATCCCTATTACTAAAAGCGCATTAAAACCATTAATGATCCTATATTTCTTGGAGTCGCTAATAAATCTATCAAATTTCAAGGTCTAAAAAATCAGTAATAAGTCAACGTGTTTTTAATGTTTGAGAAAGAAACGCGTTTCGAAATAGGGTATTAGGATTTATGAATTAGATGTTATAATAAAGGAGATTCGAATTATGAGTAGATATTAATTTAAGTTATTACACACACACACATACATATATATATATATTGTGATGCAGGTTGGTCTTCAAAACAAGACAAGACGTATTCAGTTAACTTTTTAGTTTAATTAATCGCAATTGCCATATTTTCAAGTTATTTACACGTTATAGGATCACCATTTAACTATTCGTCTCTCTGCAGTTTATAATGCACATGAGAGACCATTGTCTTTCCCGTTGTCATGGCGTTCTATTATCTTCAGAGTCTAAAAGTAAACAGGTTTCCAAAACACTGTGAGTTCCATCAGATGTGAGCAAAAGACGTTCAGAGTTGAATATACGTGGTGCTTTCTGGGAGTAATGGTCAGCACTGCATATATATACCAGCATTTACCTAAGATATACTGTAATTAATTTTGTAGCCATGCTTTTAAAACTGAATGCATAATCCCATAAAGCTATTTTAAACAAAATCATTTTGCAACTAAGTACACTAAATCTGAAAAAAAGATTATAATTAAAGTGTAGAACGAACTAGTTACTTTAAACCAAAGGTATATCATTTTTCTGAATAGATTAATAAAATGAGAGTAGCTATACAGCGAAAATTAAAATGCCTGTGTAAATAAACTTTTCCTCATAAATTTTGTACAGTCTATTTGTACTAGCTAATTTTACTACTATGTTTATTTTATAAATGAACTAAGAAAAGCATTCTTGCACATTCAAATGCACTTAGAATTACATTCCACATAATGAAAATATAATTTTCAGTGAGTTACAAAATTGCGTGATAGACTTCCTGTAGCATCTATTTCAAATAAAAAATAAGTCAAAGCTTTATTGCTAAGAAAGTATAAATTTCACAAATTTAAAATGATGTTGTCTAGCTGAAATAATTTGCCTCTGAAACAGCCGAAAGCAAAAGCCGAACTGTATAAACGGAGGTTATTTTATGTAAAATTTGAGCTACGACACATTTAAAATTAATTGAAGAGCATTTAATTCATATGAACAATGTATTTAAATGTATTTAAAAAATTGTACGAGTATTATAAAACAAGATTTTTATGATAATGCTAAATATTGCGCAATTTTTTATGATATTATAAATGATTATTTTTTCAGAACTATGTGAATATTCAGATAGTGTCTTTAAGGTAATTTATTCATGACAATTTAAAAAAAAGGAATTTTGTATACATACAAGGGGTGATCAAATGAAAAGGTACGAAACGATATAAAAATGAAACAGTTAAATATTTGCATATTCCGCCAAGGGAGAATGTAGCGAGGCATCTCGGGATGCCATTGGAGACTCTGACTGGGATCGGATCATGCGCGGGTGCCCGCATGCGCAGGAGAGAGCAAAGGCTCTTATAAAAAGCGGCGTCCAAATGATGCGAGCACAGAATGACTCGAGCACAGAAAAAGCATTCACTCCGATGTGTACTGTGAGACACTCCGACGCCTACGCAGGTCCATCAAGAACAAAAGACCGGGGCTGCTCACGGAGGGTGTGGTTCTGCTCCATGATAACGCGCGTCCACACGTCTCCAGAGTCACACAAATGGAACTGGACAAGTTCCAATGGGAGACGTTGGACCATCCGTCCTACAGTCCGGACATGTCACCCTGCGATTTCCATGTGTTTGGTCCACTGAAGAAACACCTGAAAGGAAAGCGCTTCAACTCGGACGACGTACTCAAGGACACTGTGAAGGACTGGGTCTCGTCACAGCCACAGGAATTCTGGGAACAAGGAATCCTGCGGCTTGTTCATCAGTGGGATCGTTGTGCTCAGGCCTATGGTGTATATTTTAATAAAGTCTATATTTGTACCCACCGTGTCGTTTCGTACCTTTTCATTTGATCACCCCTTGTATATTAACTCTTTAAAAACTTAAATTCCTTAATTTTTTTTTAAAAAAAAATTATTTGGACACTTTTTACATAAAGCAAATCATTGATTTCTAACTCATATTTTACATCTTAAGTAAAACATTTGTCATTTTATCATTTAAGTCTGTTACAAGTGTTGCTTATAAATGGTATAACAATCTCTTGAATTTGCTTGCTAAAGTTCTTTTAAACATTTTCTGAATTTTAGTTGATATCCATTTGCTTTTAAATTCGATGAAGTATCATAAAAAGATAATAATTCTTTAATCTTTGAATGACCTCTAAATTGGAACCTATGCAGATTTTTTTTAAAAAAAAAATGACTTTTTAACATTTGCAGCGATAGGTAAAAAATTAAGGGCACAATACGATTCAATTATAAAAAAATCAACTAAATATTTTGAGCCTAAACTACGTTACATGTAATTTTGTATAATCTCACAAAATTTGAAAACTTTAAGTTAAAAAATTCAGTTATTGATTTTATTCATATCCCAATAGCAAATAAAAACTTAAACGGATTTATCTCAGAAAGAAAAATTAAATCATTTATCTTCATTTAAAATGATAAGACTTTCTATTCTGTTGTGACGAATGCTCTTTGATTATTTTTTTACCTATTTCTAATAGTACATGTAACAAAATTTGGTATGCAATTTTGAATCAAAGCAGTATATATATTTCAAAAAAAAATAGTTGAATTTATAGAATTACACATTATTGAAGGAATTTTCAATAAGGATTCAGAAATAAAAGGTATTTTACATACATCAATCATGCTGGCAGTAAATAAATAACAACTTTTGTTATAGTAACACATGGGCTGAAAAGTCCCGGGCCTAACACATAGATGGCGCTAGTTTTATTGCAGTCACCTTTTTTTCAGTTAATACTAACCTTCAAAAGACAGCTGTTATAATATATAATATATATATATATATATATAATATATATATATATATATATAGGAAAAAATTTTAATATATATAGAACATAACAGGGGAAAAAAATTAAGATCAAATCTAATGAAATACAAATAAGAACCTAGCGAGTCAAAATGCAATTTCGGACTTAGGACCGAATAAGTGGGGTTAAACTAGTTTGAAGGCGCCAACCTTCCCCCTTTGCAACTCGGTAGGAAAGACCAAAATAAAATAAATAGAAATTTAAAGTATACAAAATCCAAAAATATAAAAAATCCAAAGTATAAAAAATCTCATATAAATATGAAAGAACAACCGACTACTATTAAGCAAAAATTCTCCCAAAATGTTTAAGCAGAAAAATATCAAAAGAATTACCCAGTAAAAGGATTCTTCCAAAAAGATTTTAAAACTTCTGCTCACAGAGCTTATCCAGGAGATCCAACACTCTTGAAACCGATGGAAAGCTTATATATGTTGTGATAAAAATCTAAATTGCACTTAAACGCATCCTTTATACCAGCTTGTAAGGAAGACGCCAAGAAAGATTACATTCAAAATTAGTAGGCTATAACCTGGTTGGTTGTCACAAATGTAGAAAATTGGTTGGTTGTCAAAATGTAGAAATTTGTTTTGGTTGCTAAAAATGTAGAAATTTTTCACATTATAGGATTTTTAAGAAGGGTGTTTAAAAAATAAACTGTGTGAAGAGTGTTAAAACAGAATCTTCACAGCAAAACCACTAAAATGCTGACTTTGAAATCCTATTGTTGTATGGTGGTTTTGAAATCAGAACTAGCAAGACGATTAATGTATTTGTGATGAATATATGTTCTTAAGAAGTTAAAAGGATAGTCATGATCTAAGCAGCATTGGAAGAATTTCTTGATATTATTAAATTTATCTATTTTGTTGGTAGTTATCATTCCTAAGTAAAAAATTCAAAACAATATTTAAATAAATCAAAGAAAAAATAAAAAAAAAAAAAAAAAACTATAATAAATAATTAAATTAAAAAAAATAAATATATAATATATAAAAAGTTTCATGATATTCTATTCATTAGTTTGTGAGTTATTGTGCTAAGAGTGACGCTACTTTTGTTATTTTCAGAACAATGGATCAAAAACAATTTCGTGTTTTAATTTTACACTGCTTCTTGATGGGGAAAAATACCGTTCAAGCGAAGCAATGCGACTACTGGCTGTTCGCAGACCTGAAAAAAATGCTCGCCGGTAAGATTTCGCACGAATGAAGAGGCTATCGCTGAAACTGAGGCCTATTTTGAGGCAAAAGATAAATCGTTCTACAAAAGTGGTATTGAAATGTTAGAGCGGCGCTGGAATGATTGCGTTGCTCTTGATGGAGATTACGTTGATGAATAAAGCTAATTTTGAACCAAAAAAACTGTGTTTTCTTTGTTAGGCCCGGGACTTTTCAGCCCATGTGTTATATATTTTGACGTATTTGTAAATCAAACTTCACGTGTGTACGCCAACTATTGCAGGAGTAGTAACATTTTCAAATCCTTTCATAAGTTTTAAGACTAAAAAAATTAAATGCTTATTATTTTGAAGTAATTTGAGAACAAAATCTGTTTTACGTAATCAATATACATTGGTTACAAGCAAACAAAAATTGTAAAAACCATTAAACTAAATATTTTTGTATAAACAGCCCCATGTTTCCTTAAACATAGACAAATATTCAGCTTCTTTTCTCAAATGACATTTTAAACATATAGTTTCAATTTATTTCCAGCTGGCAGGGTTAAAAATTTTACGACAAAGAGTTTTAAATTCAAAATTAACATTTAAATTAATTTTAAAATAAACTATGACTTGAAAAAAACTAAAAAACACACTTTTATAGTTAATCGAAATGAAAAGTAAAACGTAATTCTTAATAGAAAAACAAAATGATTAAAACGAGAAAATTATTGTTATTGTGTGTGCTTGTTACTACATTTTTACACTAACTCCGTATTTTGGAATACAACTATTAAAAAATTATAACAACAGTTATCGAGCACCCCAAGCTTTTACCCCAATGAGATTAATTTTCAAGTTAATCATTTTATTCTTATATTAAGAATTATTTTTTAGTTTTCAGTTCAATTAACTATAAAAGAGCGTTTTTTAGTTGTTTTTTTAAACAATAATTTATTTTTCATTTTTTAATTTGATCTACAATAAAAACGTTTTATTTTTAGTTTTTTTAGACTATCATTTATTTTGTTTATATTAACCATGAGCATTTTCGTCGATTTAGGGTTGTAACTCAATCTTTTAGTCGCCAAATCTTGAAAAAAATCCAGAAATTAGTCGCCAAATTTGGAAATGGAAAATCATTAATCCTGATGATTTTGATTAGGACATAAGGACAAAATTATTAAATTATTGTTTTGTCATTGGTCTTTGACAAGTGTGGAAAAGTTCGTATTAATCTGACTTTTTAATGTAGATAAAAATCCATTTCAAAGATTCTGTTACATACAAGAGAAGTTAATAAAAGCATGGTAAAAAAAAAACATATGAATAACTGCTACAAAACTCTGTTCGCTACTAAAACTAAATTTAAAAGAAAATATATTGTTTCGATAGCCTGTAGAACAATAAAATTGTAAAAAACACTTCAATGTTTCATGTTTTTCCCCCAACTAAACATAGACAAGAGTGAAACGTACGTGTTATACGTGGAGAAAAATACCAAATAAAAGGCATATACTATCGATATTGCATCTAAAAAAGGAATTCACCCAAATCTACTACTTCAATAATTCGGATCCTTTTCTTTATCGGCATTGTTTTTATCCCACTCATTCTCATTGTTATCGAAAAGAAATAGTGCGGGAAAGGAGCTAAGGGGTGATTTCAAAAAGGTTGTGTTGGGTTCAATGCTCACAGGCGTTATCTTGCTAAGTTCTACCCTAATATTTTGTCACCGCAATGCTTTTTTTTTCTTCCACGACACGCACAATGGCAAGAATTTTTCTTTTTATATTTTTTCTTATTGTTATTTATCCGTGAAAAACAATGTATGAGAAAACTGAGCGCGAGGCAGCTAAAAGAGCAAATATGAGCCCTAACAGCTGCACAGTATAAAAAGTTCTTCGAAGCAGCATTTTTACAGAATGTGTAGTTGTTTAGAAAACTCAGAGTGCAAAGAGGACGAAGAAAAAAAAAAGAAAAAATAAGAATAAGTAAAAAGAAAAATATAACGTATAAAGAACGCAGTAAAAGAAAACACTTCTCCATAGTTTGCAGTTTTCCCTTCTAAATGGAAAACAGTCGCCATTTTTGTTTTGCCATCTGCGCTTCAAACATAGCTTTATTCTTTTTTTTTTTAAATATTTTTTTTATCGTCTGCGTGTGTCGCGGGCAAAAAGGGTGGAATCCGAATTAAGAGTTGCGGTTAAGTTGCTGCTTTTCTAATGAAAGAAAATATCGTTTTGAAAGAAATCGAACGAAGAGAAATGAAATGGTATAAAAAGTATAATAAGAAGTCTGCAAGGATTCGACAGATGGTCGAGCAAAAATCTGAACTCCTAAGAATCTATGCATTTTATTTTTTGCTTCTTATGATGGTTCTAGAATATCTTATCCGCACAAAGAAGGAACAAATAAAGAGAGCGTGCATTACCTTTATTTTTTGATAAATGAATTATCTGCTAGGCAGCGGTTTTCATGTCACCTTATTTTTTTGAAGTTTCATTGATTTTTATGCAATTCAGAGAAGGCGCTTAGGCTTAATTTCATTTCAATATGAAGTCAGACATCTTTTATTTTATAAAAATGGTAAAAGACAAATTTAGAGCTTCCCTTTCTTTCTTTTATTTTGTTCTTTTCAACATTATAAAGGAAAGAATAGCTTCTCTTTTTCCATGAGAAAAGAGGGATTACAAAAATCTTTGATTTTTTTTTCTTTTACAAATAACCATTATACGAAAGAATTACTTCTATATTTATAAAAACAGTATATAATATACTTTCCTATATGTATGACAAACATTTAACTCCTTAAAATAATCCTGCAAAATCATTTTTTCATACAATATAATCAGAAACATGTAAGATAATGGAGAGGGAAAATGCAACAGTAGTAGACTTTCTCGAGTTTGAAATTAATAATAAAACCGCAAATGTATTATGAAATGATAATAGAGCTCTTTATATAACTATGAAAGCCTGCTAAAAAAATGGGAATTTTTCTCGGATTACTAACCCTATAAATTTGATTTTAAACAATTATGAGTAAATTTGCGTGACCAATTTTTTTGTGATGAGTTTACAAAATATATTTTTGAAATGCTTAAATCATCCTCTTACATTATTTCTTTTTAAAAAATTAACTTTCAATTATCTAAATAGAATAGACATTCTGGAGTTAAAAAATTATATAAAAAAAAAGTGTAATTGTGATGAAATAATAATATAGCTGTTTATGTAACCGAGAGAGTCTACTAAAATATGAATATTCTACCCAGATTAATAATCTTACAAATATGATCTAAAACAAAAATATGTAAATTTGCGTGACGAATCATCTATGTCCAATTCACATTAGAATATGTTTTTAAAAAGCTTGAATCAATATATTTAATTTTTTTCTAAGAAAATTAACCACACTTATTATTAAAACTTATATATTTTAATTTTGTAAGTCAGAACTACTTTGCTCTGAATTTAATTGAACAGATTTGAAAAGAAAAAAAACTTTTTCAAACTTTTTTTAATTATTTGTTTAAAATTTTTTGTTAAAACTCATTAAAATTTTATTTATATTAACAAAACTGCCTTGTAAACCTGAGTTATTATTTAAATATATTTTGATGGCTAATACATCAAACATAAAAATAGCGTGCATTAACTCTTTGTAAGGCAATAGTATACAATACTAACCACCAGGTTCTTTTAAAATACCCATGCGAAGATATTTTCCAACCTATGATTTACGCTGCTGGAATTTTGGCTAGCACGACAATTCGTATCTTGATTTTCAATTTGTAAGCGCAAAGAGCAACCTGTGAATTTTCAGAGTAGTATGAAAACTGTGTTTCAGATAACAAGCGATTGAGTATAGTTAATAACCATATACCAGTTTCACAAATAATGCATAGACTGCGCCGTTTGTGCTCTACTGAGAGCAAGAAACGTTTATACAGCTTGCAAAATCCCACTATGTACATACAGTGCAATACTTTCTAAAATTTATTGATAAGTAATACGTGTAAATTCTTAAATTTTTGAATACATTTATTTATTTTGCAAATGCCACTCGCTACAATATCACCTATGCCTAACGTGACCATTTATTCCTTGACTCAAAACGGGACATTGTTTTATTTAGGTCAATTAGCAGGTATACAAAGAAAAAACACTTTTTTAAAATTATTTATTCAGAAAAAGTTAGTTAGCTTAAAAGTTACGAATTAAAAGATATACCCAAAATTTTTAATTATATTTATATTTATCAGAGAAACAAATTTGCTTTAATATAGTTAGTGAAGATTTTAAGTAAGAATGAAACTCTTGGCATGTTTTTTTTTCCAACATCGCCTTTAGAACTGAAATTTGTAACTGGATTTTCTCAGATGAACGCAATTTGTTCATCATAGAAAATACTTTTTCTTCTGGAGCATTTGTAGCAGGCAAACATAAAATATATTCAATTAAAATAGAAAAGTTTTCATGCTGTAGATAGTTGGCGTGAAAGTATTTGAATACTTCCACAAAACGAATTTCCGTGGAAACATTTAGATTATTTCATTCGGTTACTTTTTGCTATGTAATGTAGTTAGAAATTAATGAAAATTAATCAAAAACTTCTTTATCTTTATTACAGTCAATATACTCCTTTTGAATTAATATATCCAGATATTTTTGAACGTCTTCCCATGTGGGGACCTTTTTTAAATCTGCCTAATAAAATATCTCCATTTCTTTGGTATGAAAGCAAGTGCACTGATGCAGATATTTACGTCTTGTTTTATATAATTCTTTAGCCGTCCTTTTCATAAACTCTTTATCTATATCAGTACCATTATCTTTTGATTTCACCATTAATTGACGCACCGTAAATGGAAGAGACTGATTGGTCTGTTTCTGAATCAAATTGTCTTATAGTTGATTGATTTCTTTTGCAGCTTCAATTGCGGATACAGTCTGACCTTCAAGTTTCAATACAGCTTCGCGCGGTTTCCGAAAACGGGACAATTTTGCGTCCCAGAGTTCATTTCGGGGACACCGGGACTCGTAATTATAAAAAGGGACAGTCCCGTTCAAAACGGGACGTCTGGTCACATTACCTATGCCATTAGTGCCCATGCTTTCCATTATTTTTCGACAATTTAACTAAGACTAATTGGTGCATACTACCAAATATTCAGTGATCATAGGCTGACCATATTTAAGCAGAGTACAAGTCCGGTGAGTTGGCGATACCAATTCTGTAGAGATGCAATCTCGGGCAGTCATGAAATATCAAAAATGTAAAATGAGCTACATTAGCTTTTCTAGGAGCTCCAGGAGTCCAGGACGTATGCTTGTTCAGGATTGCCCAGTTCTGGTCCTTCGACATCTCAGATATATCTAATTTATAAATTCTTTAGTATATTTTAGAATATGCTATCTTTAAATAGCTCCCCGTAGGTGGAAGGAAACCTGATTACCACCAAAAGAAAATGGTCTTGAAAATCCAATTAATTTTTTGTAATAAACTAAATGAATATACGAAGAGGGACACAAATTAACCGGAATTCAGTTTAGTTACTTTTTTTATTTTACAATTTTATTGAACTCTACAGTAGTCCCCGTCAAAGTATTGTCCATGAGCGTCGAGGCACTTGTCCCAACGCTTTTGCCACAGCTCAAAACTGTTCACTAACTCTTGAAAGTTTTCCACTGGATCGATGCTTGCTTAGATTTTGGATTGTACCATTAGTACCAAGACTCATCTCCAATCAAAATTCTTTTAAGAGAATTTGAATCAATCATCACATTAAACTCTATAAACGCAGCAAACATTATCGCGGTGTTTTCTTTTTGGATCTCTGAGCAAATTTATCATCTTCTTTGAGCAAGCAAGGAACATATTTTTCAGACACCCCTCACACCTTCGGTTAAGATTTGCTGGGCCGTGTTCCATGATAGGTTGGTTTCCTCAGAAACTTAGTCAACGGTTTTTTGGCGATCTTCATCAATTACACAATTGATTTTGGTAATTGTTCGTCATTTCTTCCTGCCAAAGACGCCCGCCCTGATTGTAACATGTCTTTAGTTGACATGTAACCAGTTTTGAAACGGGAAAAACTCGTAGACCCGATGATTTTTCAAAGCATCAACATTAAACAGTCTCAGTTGCAATTTTTCACAACAGAAAATAAATTTCAAACACACTCTTTGTTATTTGTGGTTGGTCATCTTTCTAATCCCCGAATGGTTGAAGCAGACACGCACATAACAGATCATCACAAGCATTCTATGTAATTCAGACTGACACCAGCTCACTAAATGTCGTAGGAGACCCCCAATTAATATCACCTACCAACACAACTCATATCTACGAAGATTACGCGAACAATAGTTCGATTCCTGTTATTTTTGGGACCCCCTCTCACATTTTATCCCAAAAATTTTAACGTAACATTACTAGAAAAAAACAGTCTATTATGGGTGAAAAACATTAAGTTCATTTTATTTATGTAGCTTATTTTCTGACTTTCATCATATTTTTAAAGATTTCATTTCGAAACGATAATAAATAATTTTTAAAAAAATGGATTTAAAATTTAATGTCCAGCGCAAATTGTACTTTATATAGTTTTATCTTGAACACCATGAATCAATTCAGCCCTTGAAACAATCCATAATAATTCTGAAAAAG
This sequence comes from Trichonephila clavata, assembly GCA_019973975.1. Lineage (NCBI taxonomy): Eukaryota > Metazoa > Arthropoda > Arachnida > Araneae > Nephilidae > Trichonephila > Trichonephila clavata. The sequence continues at coordinate 27,072 of BMAO01030884.1, forward strand.
ATCAAATATGAATTGAAATTCAACCTTTAGGATCATTAAAACTATCTTATACAAACAAAATACTCTTAAAACCTCTGATGATATCCTTCTTCACTTCACTTTCTTTTGCAAAATCAATATGTAGAAACCTGGTGAAACTTTGGTAAATCACGCTGTATCAAAAGGTTTTTAATCACTAGCTTAATTCAGAAAAAGAATGTTTGAAGTTTTCTGTAAGCACTCTTTCTTTCTTCTGTAGTATTTGTTCCAGCAACTTTACCAGAAATGTTCCCAATTTGGATATTTGAACTCATTAGGGAGTATAATGGTTGCTACTGTGTAAGAGGTATTCATTATTTTCAATAGCGGCATCATCATCATCGTGAACTGGAATTTTCTAATGTTATTTTATTATTTCAAATACTTGAAAGGATATTTGAAAAAGTTTAACTATAAAGTGAATAAGAATCTTTCATTATATGACTTCAATAGGATAAGAGGGAGTTTTGAGAAATAATTATGGTGAAAAAGTTTCAAAATATTCAGATCAATAAGGAAATAATTGTGTCCAAAGTATAGAAAACTTTTTGTTTTTGTTTTTCGATTATTTACATACGAATCTTTCATTTTTTTATAAAAAAATAAAGTATACAGTATGAAATTGAATTATAAAACAAGTTTTATTTTAAAAGAATGTAAGGTATAAAAGAATTTTCATGGAATATAAGACCTCTCTCTCTCTCTCTCTTTTGGAAATACTAATAATGACGATCTGAAAAACTGAGACTCCAAATAGTTTTTGATCATCAAATCCAAGTTTAAGATAATCATAGAATACATTGAAAAATTAAGTTTATTATTCTAAATTTATTATTTTTATTTAAGATTTTTTTTTTACAAAGCAAAATTTCATAGGTTGAAAAAAATTAACATGGCAGTGACCTTTTTTGCTTGTCTTATCACGGGTTTTTCAAAATATTGATGGAAATATTTACTTTATATAAATTATACAGATTACAAAACAGTACGAAAAAATATTTTAGAATAAATAACAGTAGCAAAAGTAATATGATAAATTCATAACAAAAAATTATGTCAAAAACAAATGCAATAGAGTCTTAAAAACTTGGCCTAATTTGAACCGAAGGGTGGTCCAGTATGTGGAAATGCGGGGTTATTGAGAATGGTTTTAAACAAGTAATATATAAAAAAAATCAATTCCTACTTATGTCAACAAAAAATTTTTTTTATTCATTAATTAAATTTAATTATTCTAATAAAACACAATGTAAAAAAAGAGCTAACATATTCTCATAAATTAGACCATACCAGGTGGGATTCGAACTCACGACCTACGGAGTAGAAGTGCAACGCGCTATCCATTGAGCTACAAGAACACGGCGAATGGTTTGCCTTTCTATAATGTTTCTATATTCCTTTCTGTTGGACTATTATTTTTGTTTCTTACTATTTATTTATTTTTTATTTAATTAATGAATTAATATTTGAGTGAACTAATAGTAGGAATTGAGCGAAAAAAATATTGTTCTGCACTTTTATGAATTATTTGCTTAAGAATGCAACAGAAATAGACTGCCAACACACAAACAAAGGAAAAGTATGCATTGTTTTGAAGGTATAGAGCCTTTACTACATGAAAATAAAAGTTAATGAATACACAGTATAGAGTAATTTACCTGATCAGACACACCCCAGAGAAATACTTCATGAAGACATAAAGCTGTCTATAATGAAATTTAAGTAGCCCAGTTAACAGAAACTGGCATTTTTTTAAAGAAACGTGTCTTCCGTACTGCTCTCTGCGTTTTGCTACTTTAGCACGAAGACGATAAAAGGATAATAAGTCCATTATTAACACACCTTGTTCAAACTATTAAGGGGGTTTCGATAGTTTTTACACCTTTAGCATGTAATATTGAAGTGGCGCGCTTATCCGGAGGACAGAACCCTGGACCTTTGGATCCGAAACCGAGTAACTTAACCACTACACCAAAATAATCACCATAATGCGGAAGTTGTTACTGGTTTATATCGATGATATCGCTACAATATTTTTGGAGTTTGTAGGGTGTCTTCAACGTTAATGTCTTCATCATTTTAAGGCGTTTATTCATACGCTGCGACAGAGCAGTAATAATATCTAAGGATATGGTCGAGTTATTCAGACTGCCAAATTATTGAGTACCAAGTTTTCAGGACTCTACTGTAGTACATTTTTATATTGTTTGTTTCTAAGACCATCATTTGTTTATTCTTGAAAAATAAAGCAAACAGGACAATGTTAAGCACGGAATATGTTTCCTTCGCAACACATTTTTTTTCTTTTTAAAACAAATGTAAAAAGAGATTTGTTGTTGTTTTATTTATAAAAAAATATCGCATTATTTTTAATAAGGTTTCTTCTGAATTAAAATTAATTTTTAAAAAAAATTTAATTTTTTTTAAATACTTTTTTTACATTTTAAGAATGTCCTGTAAATCTATTTCCGCAATACAGCTTCATTTGTATTAAAAAATATTTTATAAGACGAAAAATAAGAAATAAAACTTTGTCTGGCAAAATAATAAAAAAAAAAGAAGCACTTTGTCTATCTTTCTTACGGAAACAATTTGAAACACCATTCTTCGGAGTATACTATACCAAAAATTTTTTCTTTTAAAAACCAAAATGCTTTCTGTTGCTTTTAAAAAAATTTTCCTACTTTTTAACGTAACAATTTCATACTTTTGTGTATTCTTTTCAATGTTACTTATTTTATTTGATAAAATTAGACGAACAAATGTTTTTTTCTTGAAAATAATAAAATGTAAGTATTTTTATTTACAATAATTCTTGACATTGCTGCAAAAGTATTATATATCTCTATTTATAAAAAGTTTCATACATTTGTTAATCTTATTACGTACTATTGCAACAATGCCAACGTTCATAATAACTCGCCTATTCAGCAACCCCGATTTTACATGCATCTTACGTGCTGAATTGGCAACCATAGGCTTCGTTGTATAAAATGTCGACAAAATGGTTGCAAAAGTACATTATTGCAAGCTATCGCGGAAAATATATCGCAACGGTTGCCTGGACTGGGATCGTTGTGCGAGATGAAAGGTGTTGTCTCATCCGAAGACTTATTAACAATCAATGGAACTAAATACTGAACTCTCCAGAAAGTTGCTAGAGCTGCTGATTTATCAAAACCTGAGGCTGTTTTCGCCATATGTACGACAGTGCGGACTTGACGCGGAGCACATTTTCGCACAGAAAAATTGCTTCAATTTTTATAAAAATTCATGACATTGTAACTCATGCATTTATTTATAATATAGTGTTTTTTATATAAAATTCAAAATATTTTATAAATAACTAGTTTTTTTAACATTTGAAGGGGATAGCACATTTAGCATTACGGTATAGGAGAATAAAATGTTAAACACATTTCATAAAAGAAAAAAATGTGTCAACTCGGATAAAAATGTGCAATATTATAAAATAAGTGGTTCTCAACAGGAATTGAAGCCAGAATATAATATTAATGTTTAAGTACATTTATATCTGAAAAAATATTCCGAATTTGGGTCCTATTCTTTAACATTAGCCGAAGACAGCTTTAATCAATGAAGTGTTGGACGATGCAGCTTTAGTGATGAATTCATTTGAAGAGGAGCTCCAATATCAAATTTTGCGTTAAAACAAACAAATAAATAGAACTGCATATAATACATGTAAATTAAGTCTTACAATTTGAGCAACCAGTATGAACATTTGTATAATTTGTACTTCGTGCAATGGAGGTCGGTCAACCAGTTGATAGGAGGTACCCATCTACTATAATTAATTTCAATGGAACCATTTCGAAGTTTAGAGTATCAATTCATGTAGATTTCATGTGTTATTCAAACAAGTAAGCAGCAATGACTTATTCCTTTTTAGCAAGTAACTCAGAAATCGCAAAAAATAAACGATTACTCCGAGTTGGATATAATGATGATTTTAATTACAAACCTAATTTGTATCTGTAAATCAAAGCAGAATCATATCCACTTTGTGTGCTGTGTTTGCTTACTATTATTTACTGAAGTAATGCATTGCTTGCAGAAATTGTTCAGTGTTTTCTTCATTTGTATATTTTTTTCCGAATCCCATTTAAATAAAACTCGCATAAGTATTATTATATTTGTTTGATTAATATTCTCAAACACGAATCTTCATTTCAAACAAAACATTATGTTTGATATATTAAGCATAAAACGGGAAAAAAGATGTACATCTGTAAACATAAGCTATCTGGTCTCTTGAAATTAAATACGCAATAAATTACCCATAGTTTCTTGAAAACAATCGCAAGAAAGAAATATGTTTTAAAGTTTAAGTACGTGTACATAAATGGAAAAGCGTTCGATTAAAGTTTACGAAACATTAAAGTACAGGATATGAAGTACGAGCAATTACTTTTTTTTAAAAGCAATGCTACATTTATAAAAACAGTCTTTCCCGGGCCAATGGAGACAAACAAAATTATTGCTCGCAGGCAGATCATAATGAGAAGCGCAAACAGAGCATGAATTTAGATGCAATTAAGAGAACCAAATATAACTCCTCTTTCAGAAAACAAATATTTAACTACCATTAGGATTATTAGGCAGAAAAAGATACTAATTAACCTGTGGATTGCTTTTAAAACGTATTACCGGCTCAAGACATTAATCGAATGAAAGAAATTGCGATGTGTATAATCCTGAAGAGAGTTGGGAATGTACTTTAAGATGGTAATAAGAAAAGTTGCATTAAAACTTAAGAGGTGCATTTTGAATTTTGAAATTTATCTTTACACCAGCGTTTCTCAAACTGGAGGGGGGGGGCAACTATGTGAGGGGGCGCAAGCATATTGAAATGTAGAAAACTAAATAATATTTAAAAAAATATTAATTTAATGAAAGTAAACAAACAAAATACATTCATAATAAAAAATAAAATTCTCATTTAAATTGATATATTACACTTATAAATGCATCAGTGCTACACAATGTATCTTATACTTAATGTAACAATGCTAAGTTAAGAACAAGTTTAATAATTACCAGTGCCCCATGGGATTGTCATATATAAAATTATATACAACAATTAACACTTACCTTGTTAATTTGTACGATTTATGATTAATCCCTTAACTGCCGAATAAAAGATATGCGATTCGCTTTCCAATGCCAAATGTTTTCCACGAAGGCGCCCGCATGCCATGTATTGAGGGTGAGGGTGGGGAGGAATATATAGAAGCAAATAATCTGAAATATAAGTAAATCCTTCACAAACATTGTCAATGTCCTTTTATTGCATTCCAAAGCCTTCGGAATAAGTTTATGGATAGCAGTGCACGGAAAAAATCGTACTTCGGAAAGACGTATCTATACTTAAGGGAAAATTAACGCTTTGACTAAGCAAGACGTTCATATACGCCGGTGGCTATTAACAATTTAAAGTCCTGTCGTATTTTTTGAGTCAAAGTTTAGTATTATTGAATTTATTATATTGTTATTGTATGAAAGGGGCGCGAAGAAAATTATGATGGAATATTGGGTCGCGAATTTTGAAACTTTGAGAAACACTGCTTTACACAGATGAAAGAAGTAAATACTTTTAAATCTGCAAAGTGTGCTATAAATTCGCACACACACAGAATAGTTTTCACTAAATTTATACTTTTTTATTTCGTTGATTCTAATTTTTTTTTGTAAATAAAAGAATTTTTTAGCAGTTTTGGGGCCTTAGGGGTGTTAATTTTGTCTGGAGGACCGAAAATACAAACAATTTTTAAATAGATATCATTTTTTAAAACTAAAATTAAACTATCCAAATATTTTATACATTATTTAAAAATGGAACGAGGTTTCAAAAAAAGTATAAGTGTTTAAAATATAATCACAGTTTTTTAAAATTACATGAAATGAAGAAACATTTCTGTAATTAAATACGTGATTTTTACGTTTTTCATGCTATTTCCTAAACTAGTTGCCTTTGATGTATAAAATTGTATAGAATTATAAAATGTATTATACTCTTTAAATCTTACCTAATTTTAGTATTATATATCTTTTGTATTTCAAATTATTTAAAAAATATTGAAATTTAATTTTTTTTTTAAAAAAAGGCAATTTCTTCTCTTTTAATTTATTATTATATTTTTATAAAAATATCTAGAGTGTAATACGAATACATTTAACTATATAAATCAACTTATTACTTGAAATTAGAGATAATATTTTAGAAAATATGAAGCGAAACGTAAAACTTGGTTAATATTTCTTATAAAAACGTTTCTTATTTTCGTATGCTTATAATTTTTTTAAACCATGATTATATTTTAAACATTTCATATACTTTTTGAAGCCTTATTCCTTCATAAATAGTATGTAAACGTATAGAATTATTTAATTTTAATTTCAAAGAATTACATCTAGTTGAAAATTGTTCATTTTTTCAGACCCCGAGACAAAGTTAACTTCCCTGAGACCTGTTAGTAAAATAATAGTTTACCACTGATTTTGTAATTTAATTATCTTGAACAATATTTTCATTTCCATAAGAATGTTTAATTATAACATAATTAACTTTTTATATGAAAGAAATTTAGTTGAAAGAAATAGTGTGTACTTAATACGAGCACTATTATAATTAAAAAAAGAATTTATGATGTCACAAAACCTACTGATGTAGTGGGAAGATATCAACCGAAGTGTTTGTAAAATCAAGATATTCTGCAAATAACAAAAATCTCTACAATTGTTATGCATGGAAAAGGGTTGTACCATTTTGGAATCTTAACCAAATGGGTTAACTTTTGAGTATCTTTCCTGGGGCTGTATGCAATAGTTTCTTTTTATGTTGAGTCAAAGTTAAGTGACATCTTTTTCGCAAACAACAACTAAAACACATTACGTTAATGTTAACTGAACCAGAAAGCCTTTTGTCCAACTTCTGACTGGAGTGATATAGTATGGCTTTTTAGTGTAATGTCAGGGAAAAAAATCAACGTAAAATTGTGGAAATTGTGGTCACAGTAGCTCATGATGTGATGGAGGGTATCAATTTTCTACATTTTCGAAAATGTGGTCGTCCTCACTTAACCAAGTGCAGGTAATTTTTTTCATATTTTTTCCAGAATAGATATGATCCCCCTCTTTTCCCTGAATGAACATCAAGGTGATGTCAGAATGATGCCTTCAAATTTTAATTTGAGGTAAAAGACTAGTACGATGATACATAATACAAAAGTTAGAAAATCTTTCATCATGGTATAACAACTGTTGGATAATTCCATCATAATATTCTAATCAGAATCATGCTTCTTCTGAAAAAACAATACATTCGTTTTTCTATGTCTATTCTTTCAGTAATATGTGTCTTAGATGTACTGGAACAGACTATTTTACACTTGTATTTCTAGCTAAAATTCTTCTCTTCGACCGTCAACTCCGATAGGTATGCATTGAGATAAATTATATGCATCAAACCCTAGACATCGATTAGGGTCATTAATATTTCAATGCGATCCTCACTGACCTGTGAACATTAGTATGCGAACTCAGCTGTATGGTGAGTTAATCCTCCCTATCCATCATTCCATCTCTTCTGCACCCATCGAAATTCATACTTAAATCATTGTGGCTTTATATCATTCAGAAACAGAGAAACAGCACTTAATGTTTTCGAAAGATAATAACTAATCTATATAAGCCACAAAACTTTGTATGTTAAGTTCGTAAAACTTCTCCACTAACGTCCGTAATATATTAGACGAAACACACATATTTAAGCTTCTAACGTAAGGTAAAAATAAATAAGAGAACATAAAAACCAAAGCCTTATTTGAATATGTATGGCAATGCTAATCACTAGCTTTACTTATGGAGATCTACATATAATGCGAATGAGAAACATTTTATATACGCCGTTCACAGTGTTGCATTTTCGTTAGCCAGTATTGTACATAACATTTTTTCTTTAAGAAATGAATTCCCAATACCATATTGTTATTGCTATATATTTATTGTAATAATATATATTGGTATTGTTATGCATATATTGTTATTGCTATATATTTATTGTAATAATATATATTGGTATTGTTATGCATATATTGTTATTGTTATATATTTTAATATTTATAAATGTATACTTATAATAGCAATTCATTTTCAAGAAACTAAACTTCTTAAATTGTTTGATATGTGGAAGTATTCTCTTTTGTCCAAAACTAGAGAAATATACAGGGTGTCCTGCCTTAATGTGACCCAATAGCTAATTCCCGAACTGTTCAGTTTAGATATGCACTTCCAATTTGAAAAATGTTTTAAAACAGGTAAATAATGTTTTTACGTGCCTTTCGAACCAAAAAACCCATTTACAAAAAAAATTACAAAATTTAATTTTTTATACGGTTCCCAGGTCTTATCACTTATATTTAGGAAAAGATGCAGCACACAAAAACAAAGTAAACACAAAAAGTTTCATTTTATTACGATAAAAACTGGCTGAGTTATGGAAATTTAAAAATCATACATTTTATCCATTTTCTCATCAAGTTTTAAGATGCTCATAGGGGGCCGTCTCCTAAGTGAAATTAGTTGGAACTCTGAGCTTGCACGTCACTCTTATGTTATTCGTTTTTAAATTTAAAATCTTACGTTAATAATACAATACTTGAGTACTTAAAAGATAAAATTTATTCTGTGTACGTGTAAAATATAGAAAAAATAAAATATTTTGGATGAAGAAAACATTTCAAAAGCAGTTCCAAAAAATAGTCTTACATGCTGCGGCTTCAGATTGATTCTGCGTTTTTGCTGATCATTACAAACGTTAAAAATCTGTTGTGCAGTCGCTTGCAATTGCATACAGTCGTATTCTAATATTACGAATTCTAGTACGGGAGAACGAAATGTATACAAATGAAGAATACTGCGAAATGGTACTGTTTTGTGGACAGTGCAATCGAAATAAGAGAGAGGTGGTAAGACTTTATGCCATTAAATTTTTCACTCGAAGACATCCATCTTATTGTCCAATTGCCCGAGGGAGTTGTCATAGACATATTCCCTTGTCTCGCACCACACCTCGTGCCTTCAAAATTATTTAGGTTAATTTTTTCGTTCTGATATAATAAAGCCGCTGATTCATGGTTGGCGCATCATTTCACATTATGCTATAATTTGAACGGCAAATCCTGTATTAGTTTGCTGCTATTTGTTAAAACAAGCTGTTTTAATCTTTTCGGTACAAGTTGTATTTCCTTGATTTAATTTCCATTGTTTGCTACACAGCAATACAAATTGTCAATCTATGATGTTTACTACAATTTTTTAAAAACTATGATGTTTCTCCCTTGCTCTTTCTGTAGATAGTGAATTACTGTTCTCTAAACTCAATTTATATACGGCCCCCTTTTCTGAGCAACTCGGATGCTTCAAATTTATGTTGGCATAACTCGGTCAGTTTTTATCGTAATAAAATGAAACTTTTTGTGTTTACTTTGTTTTTGTGTACTGCATCTTTTCCTAAATATGAGTGATAGGACCTGGGGACCGTATAAAAATTTAATTTTTGTAATTTTTTGTGTAAATGGGTTTTTTGGTTCGAAAAGCATGTAGAAACATTCTTTACCTTTTTTAAAACATTTTTCAAATTGGAAGTGCATATCTAAACCTAACGGTTCTGGAATTAGCTATTGGGTCATATTAAGGCTGGACACCCTGTATACAACCTTTATTACTCGGTGGAAGACTCAAATTAAATACTAATGGTCACGCGGGATGACGGAGTCACCTCAATCATTTTTTTACATTTACGAGGGTGAGTCGGAAAATAAGTTTCTCCTGTGGACTGTGGTCAGGGTAGTGTATGAAAGTCAAAATATAGAATGAGACATTAAAGATAATGCTTAGCTTTGTTTTTCCATATAAGTACCAAGTACATTGAGACATTTGCCATACCTCTTGATAAACTTCAAAACGCCCTCCAGAAAAAATATATATACCTCTAGAATATATTTGTTTTTCTTGTAATTTTAATCGAACAAAATACATCCAAAGCCATTTATTAAAATGCTACATTTCTTTAATTATTACATCGATTTGATTCTTACACAACACCTATTTCAGTACTTATTACTGTTAATTATTTATTTTGAAGCGCTGTTATTTGGAATCGTATCTATTTTATACTTAAGTAACGACTATTAAAAGACATAATTTTTCCATCAGTTATTATTTTTAAATAATATTTGTGCAATTTTGAATGAATTTCATTTATTCTTAGTCATAGAATTTACTTGTATGAAATAAATTTCATACTGTGAAGATAAATCACAAATATTGCTAGGGTAATTGAAAATTCAGTTATTTGATGAAAATATGTATTGGGAAATTTATTTCGATGTATTGCAATGCCGATACATGGTTTTAAGAAAAAGGTTCGTTGTATGATATTCTTTTTTTGTTTTTTAATGTATGTACCATTTAAGTTGAAAATCAATTTTTTTTTCTTTTCTTATAATTGTTATACAGTGGTGGCAAAAAGTCCTGAACACGCTCATTTTTTAGCGTAATTTTTGTGTTTGCTTTCATTTTTCGTTGTGAAATTATCGCACTATCTTAAATATTGTTATTGCTTTTAATGTATTTTTTATGCTGATTTCAAAGCTACTACTAGATTCTTAATGACTAAAATATTTTTGCAGTAAAGCTGCCTGAACACAATAATGTGAAATATGTGCAGGACAAAACAATATATAATAACATAATATGCAAAGAAAAATAACATGAAAATTGACAAATACAGTATATTTAATAAGCATTTTGCAAATTACATTGTTGTCACATGTTAGAAAATCAATATTTTAGGGCCAGCCGTTTGCTTTAATTACGGCTCTACATCTTTTTGGCATGGAATGCATCAATTTCAAAAGAAGATCTTTCGTGACAATATGGTTGAAGAAAAATATTAAAGCTTCAATTAATTCACGTTTGTTTGAAGGTTTTCCTTGGAAATTTCATAACCAATTTCAAACCATTAGTTCTCTATCGGATTAAGGTCGGGAGACTGTCCTGGCCAGTTCATTCTATTCACAGTATGGTCTTTCAACCATTTCTGGACAACTTTTGCACGATGACAAGGGGCTTTATCATCCTGAAAAATCCATGACTGATTCCCAAAAAGATCTCTCGCAGTTGGTAGCAATTTATTTTGTAGTATTTCAATGTAATCCATGGCTTTCACTGTCCCGCTAACGATGTGAAGTCTTCCAACACCATCAGAAGACATGCAACCCCATATCATCACTTTTGTCGGGTACTTTACTGTGGGCTTCAGACACTGAGGGTTGAATTCCTCATGAGTGCATCGTCTTACATAGGCACTACTTTTGTTGCCAGAAATACAAAACTGACTCTCGTCACTAAATATTACCTTTTCCCAGTCTTTAATAGTCTATAATGAATGTTCCTTTGCCCACGTCAATCGCCTCTTGCTTTGAAATTCCGTCAGTAATGGTTTTGGGTGCGCTTTACAGCCTCGTAACCCAATTTCCAGCAGTCTTCCTCTAACAGTTCTTGGGCACACACTCACATTTGATGTCAAAGTCCATTGTTTCAAAATTTGCGAGGAATTAAGCTTTCTATTTGAAAGTGAAATTCTGTGCAATAGCCTGTCTTCACATGAAGATGTTTTTCTTGGTCGTCCTGATCGCCCCCTGTCCGCAATAAAATTTGTTACAGAAAATCTTTTCAAAGTTCTCACAACAGTAGAAAGGTCACATGGTACTTTAGCAGCTTTAATATTTTCCTTAACCATATTGTCACGAAAGATCTTCTTTTGAAATTGGTGCATTCCATGCCAAAAAGATGTAGAGCCGTAATTAAAGCAAACGGCTGGCCCATAAAATATTGATTTTCTAACATGTGACAACAATGTAATTTGCAAAATGCTTATTAAATATACCGTATTAGTCAATTTTCGTGTTATTTTTCTTTGCATATTATGTTATTCTATATTGTTTTATTCTGCACATATTTCATATTATTGTGTTCAGGCAGCTTTACTACAAAAATATTTTAGTCATTAAGAAACTAGCAGTAGATTTGAAATCAGCATAAAAATAATTAAAATCAATAACAATATTTAAGATAGTGCGATAATTTCACAACGAAAAATGAACTCAAACACAAAAATTACGCTAAAAATGAGTGTGTTCAGGACTTTTTGCCACCACTGTATGTGAAAGACCTATTTCACTGAAGTCAATGTTTTTTTTATGAAATAAATTCAATAGAAACTAAAATTATAACCTTCAGACAACGAACTTGGGTACTGAAATTTAAAAGTTTGTTCCCCCCCCCCAATAAAATCGAAGAATATAAACAGTGTAAATTACCCTTAAATCTTTGACACTTATACTTATTCAATAATTTCCATCCACGAAACAAGTCCATGAAGGATTCATCTTCGTAACAGTTGTGTGTAACAGCATACAAATCTATTATTTTTCTCCCAATTTACAATTTATTGAATCACACAACTGAAACTGATTCTGCAAACAATAAACATAACATAAGAAATCCATAAAAATGATATTATCTTATTCAAGCTCGATATTTTCACTTAATAATACATATCATTTATACAAACACAATAAAGAAACACATTATTTGAATAATAAACAAAATACTGACGTGGAAAGCTTACTTTTCTTTTACTTTTGGATCGAATACCTTGTGTTTCTATGCAGAAATGCTCTTGATGAAAGCTCCAATGCCATCGGAAATTTTATTTAAATAACATTAAAGAGGAAGGTAAAATGTAGAATACAGTTGTATCTCTTCTTCTTTGAAATCCAATAATGCTTTTTCCATTTTCATTTTTCTGAATGAAATTATATTAAACTTTTTCTTTTACCTTAATGCTTATTTTATGCATTTCAGTCAATAAGAATGCACGTGATTTCTTGAAAATTGTAATTCTTAACGTAATTTAAATAAATATTAAATTTATACAGATGATTTTAAATAAAAAAATTACTTCGAGGAATAAGCAAATCTCTCTCACTATATTTCTCTCTCTATCTCTTTCTCTTTTTATCCTCTCTCTATTCCTCTTGCTCTACCTCTCTATCTTGCTCTCTCTATATATCTCTCTCTCTATCTCTTTCTCTTTTTATCCTCTCTCTATTCCTCTTGCTCTACCTCTCTATCTTGCTCTCTCTATATATCTTTCTCTCTCTATCTCTTTCTCTTTTTATCTTCTCTCTATTCCTCTTTCTCTCTCTATCTTGCTCTACATCTCTATCTTGCTCTCTCTATATATCTTTCGCTCTCTATCTCTTTCTTTTATCCTCTCTATATTCTCTTTTCTCTCTATCTTGCTCTCTTATATATCTTCGCTCTCTATCTCTTTCTCTTTTTATCTTCTCTCTATTCCTCTTTCTCTCTATCTTGCTCTACATCTCTATCTTGCTCTCTCTTATATATATATCTTTCGCTCTCTATCTTGATCTCTATATATATCTTTCTCTATCTTGTTCTCTCTATTATTCTCTCTCTATTTTTTTATATTTTTTATTGCTTCTCTCTATATATAGTGAATCCTCTCTATATATATTGCTCTCTCTCTCTATCTTGCTCTTTTTCTACCTTTCTCTCTCTATCTCTCTATCTTGCTCTCTCTCTATCTTGATATCTCCCTCTATCTTCCTCTCTCTTTAACTTTCTCTTATCTAAACTTTATATATTTTTTACCTATATTTATTATACATTTTTTATCTGTTTCATAGTTAAGATATTTATTATTTTGATTTTCAAATTACATATGCCAGGGAATATATTGATGAAAATCATTTCTTATTTTACAACATTTTTAATGTGATGCATAGATGAATTTCATTTTTTAATTCCTTATAGTTTTTCTAATGGTTTATAAACTCTAAAATGGCCGCACTGGCCATTTGATTATGATCCTGCCCACCTTGCAGAATTGGTTGAGTAATGGGGTCAAAAATTAAATGGGCTGAAGCATGTTAAATCTGGAAGCTCAAAGTCGTTGGTGTGGCTTGGAAATTAGCATAGGTGGCGTCCTTGCATCTTTCGTTCTCATTACTTGACCTTGATTAAAATTTTGAGTTCTTTAACTAATTGCTCACGTGTAAATTCAGACTGTGATGTGTAATATAAAATAAAACAACGTTTCATTCAAGGTGTGACACAGAAAAAGAGACTAAGTGTGTAGCTTGAAATAAGGTGGAGTTTGCAACAACTGTTTTGATGGCGTCACCCCCAACCTCTATCCATGTGATTAGTTCCACCTTAACCAATCACGCTAGTTGGGAGCACTGCGTCATTGAGTGAACACATGCAACTGTATTCTGCGGGAAAATGCCGAATAAATATCAAGTTTCATGTGAAACATAAGAAATTAGCCATGAAAACATTTCAGATATTAACCGAGGCTTATGGAGATTAAACTTTATCTCTGCACATGTGTTTTAATGGTATAAGAGGCTATTAGAGGAAGGGACAGTGTGGAAGATGATGAACGCGCTGGGATCTCAAGGTCAGCGATTTCAGATCAAAATATAGCCAAAATTCGTGATATTAGTGGGTTCCCACTCACATCAGGGTTGAGACTGTTAATCAATACTACTACATTGAAGTACTAAAAAGACTTCGTGAAAACATTAGGGGGAGGGAGGCCAGAATTGGGTCGTGATGGATGGCTGTTGCACCAAGACAATGCACTCGCTCATCCGTCTCTGTCTGTTAAGCCTTTTTTGACCAGCAAAAACATTATTATGATGGGGCATCCTCCTTATTCACCTGATTTGGACTCATGTGACTTTTTTATTTCCTACAGTTAAACCTTGCTTAAATGGACCCATTTTACCTCATTTGAATAGTTTCAGTTAAAAACGGAGAATCCTCTGAAAGAACTGTTGCCAGCAATGGCAGCACCGAATGCAGAAATGTGCGTATGCTGAAGGGAACTACTTTGAAGGTGATAATGTCACGGATAACTGATTCTGTACGCACAAGGATTTATTATAAAAGTCTCTGTTTATTTTTTTTTGTTTCATATCTCGTGTATAGTATTTTTGAAAGGGTATGAGTATGTTTGTTTTCAATATGAAATATTAAAGAAAATATATTTCCTCTCCCTTTTTTATCTAGTTAAGTGTCCCACAATATTGTTATTTCAAAACTTCTGTCAATAAAAGAGCTATATTTGACTTAAAAATACTTAAATTATATCGTTCTATCCATTTATATTAGAATTCTTAGGTAATATAATTTTTTTTTGTTTAAATTTAAGCCACAATTCTGGTTTTTGAAAGGAATTCTTTATTTCATCTAAATATATGCATCCATAAAATTAAAATGTCTAGCTTAGCACTGACAAAAAAGATACAGATTTTAAAAAATATATAAAAATTGCCAGTTAATTAAATTATTTTAATGGTGTTTGTTTATTAACATTAATTACTAAAAGTTTAACGAAAACTTTTTATTCAAATGCACCTTTTTCAGATCGAAAAATACGTCAAAAAGAGAGTTCATATTTTTTCATTAATATGCCTTAACTGACGATAAAAATTAGTGGATTATTATAGCAATTATTTTTTATTTTTTGTTAATAATGTTATTTATCTATTTATTTATTTATTGTTGTGAAAATTCAATGAAATCAAGTTTTCATTTGTGTGTATATAAAATCTTACTTTTTCGGATGAATATAGTTTGAATATAATTATTTACACAAAAGATTTATTTTATTATAAATAGCAACTATTTTAATAAAAAAATTAAAAGGAAGTTTTTCTAAATTTAAAAAAAATTAACTATACCATTTCACGAGCAGTTACATAAACATACCGTATTTCAAATTTTTCTAGAATCTATTTTTTTAATTTTTACTTTAATTTCTTCACTTCAGATGTTTCATGAATTGGTAAAAGAAAATTACTATCACCTTTTAGAAGCGATATGTTCATATTAATGTTATGACCTGTACATTCAAGTTAAAAGCGTAAGATTTAAATGTAATTGAATGTGTTATTTTTAAAAGAATGAAGTTTATTTCACCCCTGCATCCATTTCACTAGATTTTCAAATTTATTAATTTTTGTAAATAACAATAAATAAAACATTCCACCAGCTTTTAAACTTATCCTGCAATTTTAACTTTCAGATATACACAATTGAAATAATCATCAAATCATTTATCACAATATCTGACAAAAACAATATTTATATAAAGGAAAGCCTTTTCACCAGCTTAGATGCTATTTAATTTTTATATTAAAAATCTTAAATTCCGAAACAAAAACACATTGTATTTGTTTAATCGACACTCCAAATAACATTTGTTTATGCCTCTTTCATCCAAATTTCAGCGCATTACGTATTTTACTTTCTTTTATTCTATTGTTTTTTTAACACATCTTTAATATGTTTTTTTTTTCCTCCTCGCTCTGCATTCATTTTCGTTTGTTCATTAGCTACTTTCCACATCTGCCAGGTGTTTTTTTTAACTCACAAACACACTTACACACACAAGTCACACCTTATCTTTATATTATTATATTATTTTTTGTTCTCCTTCCTTGCGTAACCTTTAATTTTTTAAAAAACAAAACTTTTTTTTCATGTTTCATTTGAGTAGCTTTGCTTCTCCAATCGATTAAATATTCGTAACTTATCTCGGAAAGAATATTATTTTTGCTTTTTCCAGTTCTTTTATTTTTAACTCTCTCAGTATTTTGCCCTTTGATTTCATTATAATTTTTTTCTATATCGTAGTTCTTTCAAGTTTGGCATTTTTTTTTTACTTGGCTTTAATAAATAAAAAAAAAGATTTATTATGAAATATCGCTATGTAAGATTTTCAGTACATTCCCGTTTTGCCAAAGCCAATCTCCCCAAGCAGATGGCACATTGGTAACAACGTACAAGGTACATGTTACCGTTAAAGTGTTTAATTTAATTTTTCATAGAATAACTAGGTATTTCATGAAAGAACTAGAGAACTTATTTAAAGTATATAATAGAAGAAAAATTTCATACTTTACCTATTTATTCTATGAAATAATTTGTTATTTTATGAAAAACTAATGATATACCGTTAAAAAAAAATGAAAAATAAACAAAGTTATTTTCTGATTAATTGATCACAAGTAGCTCTTATCTCTCGAAAAATACATTTTATCCCTATTGAAAACAATTAATTGATAAACAATATTGAAAAGCAGATGATATGATTTATTATTGCTCATATTGCTAACATTAGTTAAACAAAAAGGAGAAAGAAATATGTTGTAGAAATAATTATATTTAAATATTATCAAAAAATGCACAAAATTTTTCAAACAAAATGTAAGAGAATATTAATTTACATTTTATGAAATACTTTTACTTTATTTTTCATTATTTAATAAAGCAAGAGTTGTTGTGATTACACTTTGAATTGCATTGCCTATCATTTTTTTTTAAAAAAAGAACATTTTTTACTAGAATTTATTTTTTTTACAAGAGCATTTTTTAAATTTTTGGCAGCAACTTTGAGCTGTAGCAACGAATCGAAGCAATATGCCAATATTCGGAACTTCTTCGATGAGAATTAATTTTCACTCGCATATACTGAACTGAGATCTAGAGTACAATTGTTTTATCCGGCCATCTCTAGTTCCAATTGCAAATCATGTATAAGCTGTTCAAAACTGACTAAAAGTAGCTAGAATTATTCAAAGAACTTTCAAGTGCCGTATTTCATACTTTTACGATCAAGTAACCGTTATTCTATAGAATACCTAGTTAAATCGTATAATTCGATAGCTTTATGTACTTTAACTCACTTGTCTAGTTATTTCATAAAATAACAGATTTGACACTTTAATGGTAACATAAACATAAAAAAAAAATGTTGCAAATGTTAGTTCTCTCATTAGGGTTTTATCTCTTTTTGATGTATCATGAAAAAGGCACTAGTGATATGAAAAGACCAAGACTTGCTTTGAAATGTGGTGGCAAAAGGTTACAGGGGGAATAATACGTTTGACTTCGGTTGTATCCTTTTTGGCGACTTTATCGCTTGCCCTGTTGAAACGGAAAATAAACCGATTTTCTTGTGGCTGCAAGGTTTTTCATCCTACTTTAACTAAGTTGTCACAAAATCACTTGTTCTTAATATGATTTTTCATCAATCTATGTTTACGATTCCATGTATCTTTCCAGTTCACAAATAATAAAAGAATACACATATTTTTTTTCTTTATTTCAACAATATCTCCGTACTTTTAAAGTTCGAGATTACGAAGTAATAATAAATAATTCTTTTAATTTATTAGCGCGTATTTTATGTGTGTTTTTCTAAATTCAAAATAGAAACTATTGCTGAATATTTTTTTTTTATTTCTAGATTACATTAAGCCTAACACAACAAATCCGCCTTCACCAATTTTTGAAAAAAATAAATGGTAATTAGAGTACCTACATTAGAGGAAAAGTCGAGGAAAAATTCGACGAAATAACTATAATAATTAACTATTATTTAACCAGAAATAATCCTCTTACATATTTTTATTTCAACAAAAGAACCAAAACCGAGTTTAAAAAAGTTCATTTCGAAAAAGAAATTCCTGTTAATTAAAATGAAACATAAAATAGCTAACAAAATATAATTTTGATTCCTGCAAAATTTCTTTTTTTAATGCGTGAATAATTTTTACAATTTAGAAACATTGTTAAACATATAGGGACGTAATATTTTTTTAAACTCAATTTCTTTATTTGTCACGACTGTTCTTTTCATAAGTAATACTCTGCTTAAAAATAGCTAACTATGCAGTACAGCCATAGATTAAAATTTGAAACTTTTATAAAATTTATAAAGTCATCTTAAATATATATCTTACTGTTATTATTTTTTGAAAAGAACATCGTTAAATGTGTATTATAAAGTTGGATTTCTCAATCCTGTAAAAATATCAACATTATTGTGTTAGAAATATTAATTAAATTCAATAATAAGTCTCTTCACTAAATAACTAGGTACATTGTTGTCATGAAAAGGAATTGTAAATCTACAAAAACACAACATTGTTTTAATTTTTGAAAAAAAAACCTACTAAAGATTACATATTTTAACAACGTGCATTTTTTTAAATTTTTATTTCATACATTTTTGATAAGCTTTAAGTGCAAGATAACAAAAGAATTAAAGAACTGAAATCAAAATAATATACTTAGAGATAATATTTTTTTTATGGTCTTCAAAACAAATAACGAGTTATCACAATATGGCTTTGAATACATCTTTCACATAACCTTATTTTGATAACGTCATGCTTTACTTTTTAATTTGTTTTACTTTTTATATAAATAATTGATACTTAAAATAAATATAATCCCACCCTGTTTTGATTTTTTTAAAGCAGTTGTAAGAAACTCATAATTTAACCCAAATATTTATCTACATGTTCTGCATATTTAATGTACGTATTTTCTCTATTTAAATTAATTATATATAAAAAGTAATGGCCATGCTATGGTATGCACATTAAACGTATTAAAGCTTATTTAATATTATTTATGCTGTGTAAAGAACAAAGACAAATATAAGCAAGAGAAATAAAATTGCATAATATAAAAAAAAGATTTACAAGTACATTTTTTCTGTTAAATATTTAAAAAAAAATAATATGAATTGAACTATTTGAATGTTTCATAATAATATTGAATGTTCTTAAAATAAAATTAAGTAATACGAACACCAAACATATTTATGTTTTGCAAGTTTAAAAATATTTTTACCACCTATTATTAACACTTTTAAATGGAAACCTTCTAAAATTTGCAAAAATTTGTTAAAATTAATTCCGGAATGATAACGAATTTAAAAAAAAATATTGTATTCTAAGCAACAATGCTATTTGATGAAACCTATCTTAGTAATTGCCTCGGAATACATGTACAGTCACCCAAAAATGAATATAATATTAAAAGCTTCTACAAACTGAGGTAATGGAAATTATAACAAGCATTTAATTTATTTTTACTTGCATTTTAAACAAGTTTTCTGTAATATAAACAGGCATAAAAATCCATACTAGACTGTCAAAAATAGTTCCTTAACTTTCTGTGAGGAGTACGACAGACGATAATTACAAGAGTTTAATTATATTTGCAAATTATCAATTTGACAACTTCTAAGCTGATCGTAGAAAAATTCTGGCATTTACGCTCTTGTCATATGCTCAAAACTGCAAATTGAAGAATAATTTAGAAACCTAGATCGCATTTCATTAGCTTTAATTTAACTTTCCTCTTTTCTTTGAAATAAAAATACCGAAACATTTCTAATTATGAAAGTTGCGGTTGATATTTAAGACAATTGATAAATAATTATAAATAAGTTTGCAAAGTTCCACCGCTCCAGATGTTGTATGGAGCAGAAAAGTAAATATTCTATCTAAGCGAAACGTTATAATTTACCTTTTTAATTAACTTTTATCCTCCTTATACAATTTAATGATTTCTACGTAATCAGTGATTTTATATTATCTGCTTCAGCACCTCATGCTTTCATTTCTAATGAAAAGAATATGGAATATTATGTGTAGATTTTATAATATTTTACATTTTTTGTGATTTGTTTTTAATAATTTTTATTTGAATTGAATGTTGGTGATATTGGAGTATTAAGTATTTCTTACAACAAAGCTATTTCCATATATTCCTCGAAAAATCTCAGAAGGTATCAGGAAATAAAAAGATTAAATTTATATTTCAATATAAGTTTTTTTCGAAAAATGATTCCGTATTCCCTTCTAAAATAGTTTAATGAGATAAACACTCATGAAATCTATGTATATATATATATTATATTGGATGTTCTTTTGCACCATCTAACAAACCATAAAACCATCATCAGCCTCATACTTACCTATAGCCTTAAACTTGGTCTAAATCACAGAATGAACATTTAGCCATCTTTGAATGAAAAGATCTTAGATATATCTTTGGTGCTGGAATGAAATTGGTTTGTGGAGACAACGACATAAATATGAATTATATAATTTTTTTAAGGAAACAGATGTCATTAAATCCATCAAGATTGACCGTTTGTGGATAGCGGGTCACAGCTGCTTTATGGACTCCTCCATGATATTCAGAATTTTCAATTACAAAACTATTGATACTAGAAATAGGGTTAGACTCAAATTCAACTGGGCTGTTTGGAGGACAATTTGAAACTTTTAAGAATGACTGATTGGGAAGCTGTTGCTAAGCGTAGAACGGAATGGAAGAGGGTTCTTGAGAAAGACTTGTATTGTGTCAATAGAAAAAGAAGTTAACCCGGCACTTCACGCTCGAAAAAAACGACCTAACTTCACGCGCAGGGTATCTCATACCCAAGGGCATTTACATTCTTTTTTTACTGTAAAATTTGCACACAAAGGTGAAAAAGGAAGAAAAGTCGAAAATACAATATGTTTATACACTTTCACACGTTGATTTTGTCTTTATGTTCTTTTATTAGGGCATTCAGTACATGTTTTATAAACTCCTTTAGTCTTCGTCTCGAATGAATGCGATGTTTTCACTGGATCTTAGTTTCCTTTTTTAATTTCATAGAAACATTGCTTGCAAAACATATTGTCATAGGCTACCAAAGTAACATTTTCTAGCCATTGAATATGATGCGGTCATTTTATCAAGGACGATAATTGCTCCCTCAGTTAAATTACTCGGATTGATTTCATTAGAGCAATCATACTTGCTATTATACTGTTCATCATTCAATTCTTCGTCAGCATTCCCGCATCCGAAAATACTGCTGTATTGTATCTATTAAACACTGTATCTATTAAACTACTTAAATATCACATTTCTTCTTCATAACAAAAATAATACACCATTGCATAAGACAGATTTTAAAGCGTGATCATGCATTTAGAACTGTAACTGCGATTCACGCGCAGGGTATGATATACCCGAAGAGGCGGTATTCAAAAATATACCTTTAGAATTCGCCTATAAGCTAAGGCTCTCAAAGCATATGGCCTTAAAATCAGCTGCACGAGAAACTATTCATTTTCAAAAAAAGGTTTAGATGGAGTCTTAAAAAAAGTTAGGCGTTGGGTATGATATACCGTGTGCGAGAAGTGCTGGGTTAATATACACTCACCAAACCAGTTTATTTTATACAGCAGTGTAAAGTATTTTTGAAGCAATCGATGCATTGATTTCCTAATTAAATCATTACTTTCGATTCTTATATAAAACACTAAGGCATTATTATGTAAAACAATTCCAATAAGATCTGGTGGAATAACCTTAAAGGTCTCACGTAGCCAAGACGTAAAGCAGTTGCCGAATTTTGTCTGGGTACTGGGCACAAACTGTCTCCTCAAACATCTTCAACGAATACATGTTGCACAGTCCCCTTTCTGCACGTTCTGTGATATTTGCGAGAACGTAGATGCTGACTACATTTGCCGCTACCCAGCACTAAAGGGCTTTTCTTTGGGCGATCTTTAATGACAAGCAAGAGACTTATTTGGTTCATAGGCATGTCTTGCACCATTTTTATTTCCTACTTTGTTTGTTTTATTTGTTTTTTTGGTTTTTGTTCCTTGTGGTTCCCTTGTGGTGTAGTGGTCTCTTGTAACCCTGGCCATTGGAAATAAAAATTTTAAAAAAAGTCATTATGAAAAACTACGAATTAAAAAACTGGTGATTAAATCAAAACCTTTTACAACGTAAAATTTTCAAAATAAATACTAAACGATCACCCTCCACTTTCCACTTCCTGCAAGTCATTTCTATAATAATAATATATACATAAACTGTCCTAAGTCAGCAATGTTTATAATACTATAGCATCCATATTTTTGTATTTAACTCTATTTTTATTTTTTCAAGTATCCATTTTAAATTCTACTTCCTGGTTCACTTGCTATTTCAATTTTTTTCAGTTTTGATTAATTTCTATTCGACTATCTAGTAGAGAAATTTTGATTATATATATATATATCTGTATATTCCATTAACCTAACACCTGTGTTTAATATACACATCCATCTTTTTATTATACTCTCTCTACCATTATATTATCGTTGAAGTTTAACTCGATTGAAAGCTGCACAGAGCCAAGCCCTCCCTACCACACTGAAAACAAAACACTTCAACTTTCACTTCAACAATAGCATTCCTCCTCGAACACGGCCTGCTCGCTCTCGAAACTTTTTCTCTCTTGCTACTTTGTCTCCTTTTTTCCGTAACTTTTTTCACACACTCAAAAGCAATTCTCCGCCTTGTTGACTGCTTAAAAGGTGTTTCAAAAGGAATATTCACGTTTCATGGACTTCTTTTGTCCATTGGATGAAGTTAAGTTAATTTCGATGGCGCTAAGAAGAGAAAGAAGAAAGAAAGAAGGGTGAAGAAAAATGGCCCCGAGCGCTATATTTTATATAGATGGTGTTCTATGTCAAAGGCTGAGACCTTGCAGGGGATGGTACAAAGAAAAAGAACTTTCCGTCTGTCTTTAAATAAGATTCTTAGAGTTCTTGGAGCTGATCCTTTTGAGCGAACATTAAGAGATGAGTTAATCTAATTTTGAGAGAGTGAAAAAAGTTGAAATGTAGTTTTTTATTTAATTTTCTAATATTTTTTTCAAAATAAAGTAATATTGCTATGTATAGAAAAAATGAATTAATTATTGAAGAAATAAGATTTTTAAAAATTGGATTTAAAGGGATTACCTGAACTCAGAAATATTCTTTAGATTGAATTTCATTAAAACTTCTCAAATTCAAGCTCTTTAAAAATTGAATTCTTTTTTTTATAAAATTAGTGTCTTTTATCTTTTTTTTTCAGTATTCGCCAAGACTTAAAAGAGAAAAAATAATATAAGTTATTTGAAGAATTTATATTATACTTAATTTAATATCCATTTAATTTGATGCTTATTTATAGTTCTATACAACTAATCCATGTAAGAGGTAAGATTTAATAGTGCCTGGATAAAGCCTATATAGCTTTGAATTTCTTATCCCATTTGAAAAAAAATGTCACTTTTTATTTGTGTCAGTCTAATGAACCCTCTAGTAAAGATTTACTCTACCTTTAAAATATTATCTATAAAACTAGTGACTGATTTATCCTCACCCTTTCAATAATATAATTCTCTGGTGAAATCTTTCTTCTATCAATTAGAGAATATTCACAACCAACCCTCTGAAGAATAAACCTTGATTATTTAAATTAATATTTAAATAGTCAAGGGTTTCAAGCTAGAAAAAGAGAAAGTGAGGAGACAGGATAGATTGCTACTGATCAGGTATTATACCATTTTATAGCGTATTTCATATATATGATATGTGAAAGAATTAGATTGACGATTGTTCATTTAAGTTTAATTAGTGTTTAGATAATTAGGATAGTAGATTTAACCCTGAAATAAGAGGGTCGAAATTTAAATTCTTCTCATAATTCGTGCATCTCGTTTTTAATCCACATATTGCTTAGATTGAGAACATTACTTCTAGTTGAAATTACTTGAATTGTGAGGCTAAATTGCGTGAAGAATAAATAGATTGTTTTTGGATACGGCTAATCTTCCCTCCCTTCCTCCCACATCTCTAGGCAGGAATGAAAGAACATTCTATTCCTCACAAACTCATTCTATATAATATAAGTAATTATTAGAATAACAATCATATATCTGGTTGTAACGACAGCTTCCCGCCATCACTAATATCGTTTGCGGAAACAGTTCATTTTGGTGTGTTTGCTCATATTTTGTCAGACGGAGTTTGGCATTTGAAAGAAAGAGACTATTACGCCACATCTTCCTTGTTCCCCTTGATCTCGCCTTACGATTTCGGTTCATTTTTTGAAGTGGCAAGTTCGTCTATTTGAATCCACAAATGCGGTTTAAGTTTCTCTAGATTACATTAGATAACATGACCAAAAATGGGTCCTAGAAATGTTTCGTGGAATTTATAAAAACTGTTATGTTCTACAACGTTTTTATTTTGAAGACTGTTGTATTTCTTCAGCTTAATAATGTTTTTATTTGTAGAAAAAGTCCAAAAACTTTTGAATAATACTCCATATAGCAAAGTATTAAAGCATATGTTTTTCATTTTAATACATATTGAGAATTGTAATGCATTTTGTTGTAAAATTTCTATTACAAACGTTTAATTATTACATAAATTAAAATTATTGAAATATATTTCAAATTTAGAAATTTAATCGGCTGCCCGAAAAGTAAATTAGCTGGAAGACATCTACAGATGGACAAATTATTTTAAATATGGATACTTTAATATTAAAAGAAAAAATGAATTAAATATAACTAGGAGAGGTATCCCCTGTCCGCCTTACGATGGACCAAGCCTCAGTGCCTCATTATACAACTTTTTATACACATAGCTCAAATTATAAAACTGTAATTAACATGTATTATGTAGTTCTATTTTTTCTCACTATGGTCTAAGTAGGAAAAAATAAATTTCAATTCTTCATCTTCGCATTTTAATTTGTCCTTCAATTTAGACTCACAATATAGTTTCGTCCTTACATTATAATGGCGTTTCAGGGGAAACTTGGCGAATTATTGGCGATAGAGCCAAATTGGCATGATTTTTGGTGACCATGTCATCAACCAATTTTGGTGATCACATGGATGTTTCTGGAAATTAGTGGACAAATCTATAACTTCAGGATCTATTACGTAAGTGGAATTTTCAAAAAAGTGATGAAAGGTAAAATAAACCCCCTAGGCATATCGCTCTTGGTGCTCCTCTTCATCTTAAATTAAACTTTTTATGACCCATTTTTACTAGCTATAACTTATGTATAAACAACTAACAAAAACAAAATTAAGTTAATTTTTTTTTCGGTCAAAAAAGAAACATTTTATTTTAGATACTTTTTATTAAATAGTTACAATTAATATAAATAGGTATATTCATATGACAGAATCACAATATTAAGTGACAAAATAAAAAGTGATTTTCCTTGCAATTTTCTCTCTCTCAATTTTCCTTTCTATATATGGTGTTGTTCTAGTTTTTTGTTACTTTATTCATTCATAAAATATAATTATTCTAATAAAATAGTATAGTAAAAAAGAAAACACATTCTCAGAATTAGGCCATTTTAGGTAAATTTCGATCTAACAACATTTGGATTAGAAGTCCATTGAGCTACGGGGACACACAGCAATTTTCCTTTCTATACATGCTTTTGGACTATTATTTTTGTTTGTTACTATTTATTCATTTTTTAAATTTAATTAATGAATTAATATTTGAAAAAACTGTATAAACCTTAACCATTACAAGTTTTAAAAAATGCATTTGAACTTGAATGAATGAATTGAAAGTATTTAATTAAAGATTGAAAATTTGAACAGGACACATAAATAAATATATATATAGAGAGAGGAGAGTGTGTGAAATAACAGTAGGGGAATGAATAAATAAGTAGAAGAACCATATTCATTATATTAATCAATAACATTCAATTAACATTCAATTACATTTTATTTTCATTTCAAAAATGTTATGATGATAAGCGAAAAAAATTATTAGCAGATTACTTAGATTTTACAACCTCTAATCTTAAAATTCTTATATTTTTACTCAAAATATATCGAAATTGAAAGCAACAAACCAACCACACATTATCTGTTCTTTAAGTATTTAAAAAGATTTTTCATCGGTTTAAACCGGAAACTTCTCATTATATTTATATAATAATTAACAACAATAAATTACTACTATACCTAACAAGAAATACTTATAATTATCGGATTGTTTTAAGCACTAATGTATGCAGTTGTGATACTCAGTTAAGACACATAATGTGTTTTGACCTGGATACAGTGTCAAAATTAATTATCGCTCTTAAGTACCATGTTTGACCGGTGGATTACTGAAAGAGTAAAAGCCATAGTTTCTCACTAACTGAACACAGGATGTCCAAATAATCCCATTAGTGCACTCTATGTTAATTGACTGGTGTATAAAGTACATACTTGAAATACATCCTTGGAATACTATATATAATACAGTGTAATAGATGGTTACATAATAATTTATTAACTCCATATAATTACGATGTTATACTATAGCATTTATTTATACATAAAAAATGCTTTTTGAAATAAATAGGCTAAGATAAGATACAATACTTGATGAGTTTCAATAATTTTATATACGAGGGTACAATTATGTGCCAAATGAGTACAATTTATAATAATTTTTTTTAAAAAAATTAAATCATTCATAAACATTCCTTTATTTCTAATGGGGATGCGGATTGGTGTTTTACCGCTGTAGACCTAGTACATTCCTCGGGAGATGGTATCTCTTTTTAGTGCGGCACTATATATGTGAATACCAATTGCTGAAGGTAATTTGTACTCCCAGTTTCCTCCCCAGAGGAAAGTCCCTGAGTTCTGGCGACTCAGGAGCTCGAAAAACTGGACAGGGTTTTAAATTTGCCAAAAGCACCCAAACCAAACAGGCACTTAAGGGATCTTTTAAATTCCGCAAAACCATGCGATATGACCGCTTTCGATGTTCTGCATAATGAAATCTACCGACTTGTGCTGAAGTCGAACCCGCAACCTCAGGCATTCAAGGCCAGGGATAAACCAACTACGCCACTGAGCCGGCTTTTTCATAAACATTATTTTTGAAAAAGAGAGAAAAAGTGATTATTAAAAAGATCAACTTACTTATATTTCTTAAACTAACCTCTTATCTAGGTTGCCCGTACACATTATGGGCTACCAAAATTTGACCGCAAACGGTTTTCCCGTACGGTGTACGTCACTGATATTTTCTTCTTCCTATCCTTGGTTTGCACATATTTTTGTTTCCTATACGGCAAATATTAGTTCTAGTGTTTTGTAAGAGATGCCGTTTGTCCATGGTACTGATATATTTCTCATCCAGGATTTCATATGTGGTGAAGGAGGAAATTTTTCATTGGTGTGACGGCAGGAATCATGATTCTGGAAAATATTCGATAAGAAACAGGAATTGTCAAGACAATGCGTAATTTGTTGCTTGAGAAGTAATAAAAATGGAAAAATAATCCATACGAGCCGATATTACCTCTTTTCTCATTGCAATGTAAGACTGAGTATTATACCATGCTTCAAATTGTGTGTACAAATATATATTCACACACAAAATCATCAACCATTTGAAAAAGAGGATCGAATATGAATTTTTTTTTTGTAAGAATACGAGAAATTCTTTTAAGATATTTGATACATTCTTCATAGCATGCAGAATGTACTTTTAAAAATCAAACCTTTAGACTTTTTTTGTGTTCCACAATTATAAAATAAAAAAAGTATAAAAACTTTAAAATTCATAGTTAAAATAAAATTCTTCCATTTTCGCATTCTGTTAGGTATATTCTTAGATAGATACAATAAAAATGTGGTGTTTTGGGTACATTTTGGGGTTCAATAGGTTAAGCAAATAGAACTTTACCTAAAATTATATCTAATGTAGCATATTGTAAAACGTTAATGATAACTTAAATTTCATGTTATCTTCTAAGAAATATATTTGCATAAGAAATATTTTTGTTCTTTGTTGTATTAATACCTTTCATCAGCATTTTATGTGTTATTTGTTATAATGTTTGCATTGTAATTAGGCACAATTTAAAGATATTCAATAAATAATTTCATTGACGTGGACTTTATTATGAAGAATGCTGAAAAGTCAAAAAAAATAAATATATATCAGTTTATCACAGTTGCAAAAAAATGTAAAATTACAATATTCAAAAAATCTATAAATCATATGTGATCAAGAATCTAAAATTTATATTATTTTGTAGATTAATTCGTAAAGATAGTCAAATAAATAAAACACGATTCAAAAAGAAAAATGTACTTTTATGTTTCATGCAATTATTATACATTAATAAATTTTGTTATAAGTTATTTTTCAAGCAATGCTTTTAATTTTTTCAAAAAAAATTAAGTTTACATGTATTTTTTTTAAGTTTTAACTGTATGAAAAAAAATCTATTGATATACTTTTAAATTCATCCATTTGGAAAAATTCCAGCGTCTTGCATTTTTTAAATATATTAATCATGTTAAAGAAAGAATAAACATTTCTATAAAATAAAATAAAAAATAAATGACAAATGCATCCTAAGAAACCATTAAAATTTTACAAAAAAATGGTTCAATGGAGGAAAGATAATTTTTCACCATCATTTATAAATCAATTGCGCCAAATGCATTGTCAAATGGTGTCTAAGTTTTCTTTGTTTATTGATTTCACTCTCTATGAAAATAAAATGGACAGCATAGTACATCATTTGCATTAAATAAAGTTACTAACAAATATTTTTTAAAAAAAACAACTTTTCTTGAAAAGAAACTAAACATACAGCTTCTCAGCTGAGACCAAAGTGAAATTTCACTTGAGCAAAAAACAAAACAAAGCAAAAAATTGTAAAAAAAAGAAGAAGTGAACAAGACAGGAACCATACCTTAATGATCTGTGAGATTACAAGACACTCCCCAGGGATCCCCTGTCAAAACAAAAGAAATCCAAGTTTCAAATATGTCACTTTGAAGTTTTTTACCACTGTCTTGTGGGCTTAAAACACGCAAAAACATTTGTTCAAAGAGTTGGTGTTTATCAAGTAATTCTTTTTTTTAAAAAAAAGAAGCCAGTCTTGAATGATGAAATTCAAGAAAACAATTCATATTCACTTTTTTATACTAATGTCTTTCGTTAAATGCAAAAAGTACAACTGAATTTTTCACGTATTTCACTTTTTGCACTAACGTAAAAAGATATTTTTTTTTAAGAAATGAAGTTAGAATAGGATTGCTCATTTGATGTACTGATCTAAAAATAGGTAATTTGTTTCAATATTTGTCCTACCAAACAATAATGTTTCTATAAAAATTAATGTGTTTTTATCCATTTAAAGTTCAAATTTGTGTATTAATGAGAAATAAAGATTTTTTAAAATAAATAAATGGTTGGAAATCCTTAAAATTAATTGGTTTTGATGTTTGTAGAACAAAGGTTGCTTTTAAATTATTTATGATTCAATTCTGATTCAAATACGTTACTTAACTGAATTTGGTACCTTTCTGTTTCTAAGGCGCAAATCAGAATCCCGGAACTGCACACCCTAAGAGCTATGGAATATTTTTTAAAAAGCTTTTTGAGTATTACATATTTTTGAAAATAAAATATTTATGTTTATTAGTGAATGATATATATATAACTGTGCAGAACTCATGTTATACCGTTTTTAATATACGTATGAGCTGAGTTTTTTTTTGAAACGTATAGTTTAGAGTGTTAGCATAATCTAAGTGTAGAATATTAAAAAGATCTCATGAAAGAAATAACAATTTTAAAATGAATTTTTTAGATTAATATTGGCTATTTTAATTGTGCGATATGCTTAATTTACATTTTGGTAACTTATTTATCTATTTTTATATGATTGAACGTTTTCATCACATATTTTGGAAAATGCAGTTTCAAACAGTTTGAAATAAATAGCTGATAAAAAAAAGTTGCATCTTAGAATTCTCATGATTCCAAGACCTACTGTGAAAATGTATTTTTACTGAAGAGAAAAACTATAATAATCCTTAACGGTCAAAAAATCTTCAAAATATTAATGCTCAAATAACTCAAAAACCACCAATTTTATAGACAGATATTTCTTAATCATACAATTTTACATCAAAGTAACTAAGCATAGGAATTTAAAATGTTTTTAAATATTTATAGTTTATATCTAAAGAATATACTATTTAAATCACAAAATGTGCTTTAAAATTTTTCAGAAATGAAAAATTTAAGTACATAGAAAAATTCTTTTTGTATTGCGTATCTTTCTAAAGAAAATTGATTGGTATTTTGATTCGAATTTCAAAACAGCATAATATTTTTCAGAATAATAATTTTTTCAAACCTAAACTGAATAAATCTAAACAGATTTTCAGAATATTACAATATATTTATTTTACTTAATTCCTGTGAATTTATTTCAAGAATTAAAAATGGAACATATAATTTGTTGTTCATTTTATATCCTTGGATATAAGTTAAACTTACAAGTCATTTTAGAAACGTTATATAAGCTAAAAAATACATTTTCTCTGCTTTTTCCTTTTTTCCTGCATTTTTTCAAACAATTTTTTTTTATTTAATGCCCAATTTTTATTAGAATTGACTCTAATCCGCTTAAACTTTTAGTTTTCAAGATTTTTTCTTTTTCTTTTTTTATTTTTATTTATTTATTTATTTATTTTTTTTTGCATAAGATTTTAGAAAGTAATGTATTTTCTATCAAAGTGATGTAACATGATTTATAACTTGATAAAATTCAACAAAAAGATAATCGCTTCAATTATTTACTTAATTTTCTTTTGATTCCTGTCATTTTGAAAACGTAATCTTTGACTTTCTTTCTCTCTTTTTTCCCGAGTTTGAAATTATATTTTATGTTTATAATTTCTTCCCCGTTTTTGTGACTTACAACAATTTTTTTTACCATTGTTTTTCCCTGTCATTTCAGTTAAGATTCGCAAATGAATAAGATTGATCTTTTTAAGAAAAGTGTATGTAATGTGTATTCCTCTGATAAAACGGAAATGATGTATTTCTTAGCGAGTAATGTAGTTAGCAAAACTACTTTTTTGCGTGAAATTTTTTAAAATTAATTTTAAAAAAATGGTGGTATATTTGTTGAATTTATGAGGTTTTACTTTAAGATTCATATTTTTCATAGTAATCTTCTTTAGGCAACACTTTTATCAATAATAGCATGTCTAAAAATTTTTCATTTTTATATATTATCAGAATTATATACATTAATTAAATCCAAAAGTAAATTAAATCTTTATTTATTTATTTATTTTCTTTCATTTACTTAAGGTTTTTTTTAAATTTTCTTCCAGAAAAAGAGAGTTCAACAACATAATTTTCCTTTAATAATTATATGCACATTTAATTTATCAGCATTTTATGTACCGTAAAATCCAG
The DNA here is from genome assembly GCA_019973975.1 of Trichonephila clavata. Taxonomy (NCBI): domain Eukaryota; kingdom Metazoa; phylum Arthropoda; class Arachnida; order Araneae; family Nephilidae; genus Trichonephila; species Trichonephila clavata. Next base: position 59,183 of record BMAO01030884.1, read on the forward strand.
CGTATGTCACGCACTGGTGTACATAGCACGCGCCTAGACTTTCAAGCTGTATTTTTTAATATTTAGCCCATATTCGCCGCATAACACTTCTCTTCTAATTTCTAAGGATTCTGAAATATATGTGTGCAATTCTATTATGTTTTGAAGTCATTTATTCAAGGTATTATCCCAAGATTTGGAAAAAATAGTATATTTCTAGAACTATAACTCTTCAAGTTCATTGAGTACGTCATTTATTTTATATAAGGCAGTAATTTGATTTACAAAGAAGCCTAATATTTTTTAATGATCAACTCTTTTTTTTATTTGTAAGGCTATTATTTTTATACCCGGCGTATAACGCGCACCCGTAAAATTCGATCTTATTTTTTGTGTTAAGAGTGCGTTATACGACAGTATATAAGTAGGTATTTAATTATTTATTTACAATTATGACTTCGCATTCCATCGTTGCAACAGCTACAATGTAGTGTTAACAGCTATGAATACCTTTAAATTTATATTTTGCTTTTCTATATGATTTCAAAATAACTATTAGAAAACAATTTCAGGAATTTAATCTCATGTTTTTAATTCTTGAAATATTTCGTTACCAATTATATGAATATCTTAAGCCTGGGGATAATAGCCTTTGCTGCTCCATATCCCACAAAAACTAACTGTAACTGTAACGTAAGCCTTATGCAGTGAGGAAAGAAAAACATTATCTATTTCCATATTTATAGCTTACAAAACTCTGTAACAAGTACATTGTTCGCAAACATATTGCGTGTAAAAGATTAATGTATTTCACTGTTATCGATATTGTTTCAAGTAAATTTATTTGTATCCCTTAAATTGAAAGCTAGTAAAAATGAAACTTGTTTCATTTTTTAAAAAAGAATGTAATCTTTACAATTTTCCGTTTATAGTTTTATTTGTATACGTATACAAATGTTAGCTTAGAAAATTTATTTCTACTGAAAACATTGCATAAAATTCGGAAAAAAATAAATGAATTCTTCAATATTCAAACATATAAAATTTGAAACAATAATCTAATAATGTCAAAATATTAATAGTACTGTAGTAAATATAAAAATATTTGAATCAGAATTCAAAAAGTTTTAAAAAACAATGCTTTGCTTTAATACAACATTGTTTTCGTAAAAATAAAATAATGGATCACGCAAACAAATTTCTATTTTATATTCTCCTCAAAAATTCTTCTATGTTTGCATCTGAAGGGATTTCAAATAAAGAGAGTTGTACTTAATAATTTCATATTTCAACAAAGAAGCCATTGTTTATTATGTGTAAATATACACCGTAAAATCCGACGCTTAACGCGCACTTTTAACACAAAAAAGGCCGGAATTTAACGTTATTAGAAAATTAAATTAAAGCAAGTTAAAAAAAATAATAGAATTTTTTTGATACTTTGGAGATAATTATGTTGTTTTTCTTTTGTAAAAATATAGTTTTTCTTTACGATTGAAAAATAATTTTTAAATTGTACTTTCAAACGTAGAAATTATTTCCCACATAAATTCAAAATTGATCAGGGTAATAGCAAAAAAAATATTTTTATTTCCACCAAGCTAATGAAATATAGTTCTTTTACAAAAAAAAAGATGTGAATTGAAGAGTTAGACTCTGTTTGTAGGAAATAATTTAAATTTTCTCATTATACTTTTTAATCGATTTTCAAGAGCTCATTAAATTATTCTTTAATGTTAGTAAAAAGTAGTTATGGGAAGTAATCAAAACTTGAAACTGTTTAGTAATACATAGTACAGTACTTCTAATTCCATATTAAAAAATTAGGCACTAAACTAAACAAAGCTTATTGCTTAAAACTTCAAAAATATTTGAATTTTGAAAACATTAAATAGATTGAATAAACAATAATAATTTGATTAAACAAGAAAGTATAACTCTGCATGTAACAGTGCTCCTCAAACTTTCGACATTTGTGACCCAATTTTCAGTCATAGTTTTCATCGCCCCTCCCACCCTCCCTTATACAAAAAAAGATGTATTGAATTTAATAATAATGTACTTTGACGCTAAGGCTACAAAACGACTTTAATTATAAGCCATACAAAATTATCCAGTTAAGCGTTAAATGTTCTATATGACAAGCCCATGAGAGTCACTAGTAATTATTAAACTTGTTTTTAATTTAAAAACAAGCAATAAAAAATTAATTATCAAATACATTGAGCAGTATTGATACATTTATAAGTATATTATATCAATGGAAATATGTATTTTATTTTTATTATGTCAGAGTGTATTTTCTATTGCTTTCTTTCGGTTATATATATATATATATATATAGTTATTTTAAATCTATTAATTTTCGACTTTTCGATATGCTCGTGCCCCCCTCCCCATGTAGAGTTATCACGTTTTCCTAGGGGGCGCATCCCACAGTTTGAGAAACGCTGCTCTATACAGAAGGTAAAATATAAATTCAAATTTATCATACGTATCGAACTATCATGATGCAAGTTTTATGCAATGATCTACTGTGATTGTTTTGAATCAATACAATTACTGATTTGTCATTTAATTTAGAAAATGACAACGGTTGTTCCCTAATTTGAATGAGGGGAAATTTTTAAATTTAAGTTAAATGTATGTATATGTATGAGAGTAGTATCTTAATATGTTTTTTTAATTATATAAACTATTTTTCTATAAATCAAGAGTCTGTATAACAGGAAAAAATAATTAAACTGCCATGAAAACACATCAAACACATCGTAGATTTTAGAACATATATATGATAAACAAAATATAGTTTTTTCAGAGATTAACTTGCTGTTTTAAGTGGTTTTAATAAGAAAATAAAACTATTTCCATTAAATACAAATATGTAATTGTTAGAATTCTCTCTCTCTCTCTCTCTTTCCTGCTACTACTTAAAAATAACTTTTTGATATGTAACATGCAAACTCTCGTAGTTAAAATTATTTAATAGGATTTACTAAATATCTTTTAAACTTATCAAATACTTCTTTTAGAGCAGGAGTCGGAAACCTTTTTGCTCTTGCGTGCCAAAGCAATCCACCGATAATATTCAGCGTGTCTCACAGTAGGACATGTTTGAAACATTTAAATTCCAGCGATAATGCATACAGAGTTATAGTATAGAGGTAAATAATAAAGTTATTTACAGTTTTATTATACATTAATTTTGAATCACTTAAAGATATTTTGAACATAAAAATAAACACTATAATACTACTATAATAAAAATATAAAAAAATTAAAAATTTTCATATATTACGTATTTTTAAACATATCTATTAAAATAAGAAATATGTAACATAAAATATAAGTATTTCCTTTCATTATAGTTAAATAATAAGACAAAAATAATTTTAATGTGAGCCTAACGCTTGTATCACTCTATTTTTATGTTGCAAAATTAAGGGTATAATTTTTGACTTTTAATTTGCACCATTCTGAGGATCCAGTTGTTAAACAATCTCTTTGTGTACTTGAAATATTTTTCATATGAGGAAAGAATTTTTGCTTAGATATGTAGAACCAAAAGTGGAAAGAAGGGTACATCCAATTATCTTCTCCCCAAACAGATAAATCTCTCCAGCAATGATATTCAATAATTTACATAGTTGTTAATTTATCTTTGGAATTATCTTTCAGATTTTTTCGTAATTCCGAATAAGTCCCTAATTCTGAAAATTTTTTCCAAATAAGATCCCTTACAAGTTTATCAACTTTCATCCACTCAAAAATTGACAAATTTATAGAGAAGTGCAGAGTGCCACTGAGAATTCTACTGCGTGCCACATGTGGCACGCATTCTATAGTTAACCGAACCCTGTTTTAGAGTATTGCAAGAAATGAAATTTTACTTTAGTATCTCATTAGATATATAAAAAATAGATGCAACTCTTCGTGATGTTTAAGCAAATTATATTTCAGAGATATTATTTTATATATAGTATCTTGGCAATTTTATAGCCAAAATTTTGTAATATGCATCAATCACTATCATTCAAGGCATAATTTCTTTTTCATAAACCCGTTGATTTTGTAATCACGGAATGTTAAAAAAAAGTATATTCATTTTAAGCTCTAATAAATTTTGGCATATTAAATACTAATTCAAAATAATGCAAGAATACTTCACATTACTGTAAACAACACGTTATTTTTACATTTTACTCATTGAACAAACTTGTTTTAAATTATTACCCTTCACAAACAACTCATATTTCATCTATATTTTGCATTCCCCTTTGTACCATTTTCAGAGCCCTTGTCAATGGATCACTCTATGAAAGAAAGGACCTGAATAGGAATACAAAACATTCTTGACTCTACAAATTCACACGGTGACATCTTATTAATTTTCCTATTATTTATCCTGAATGACCGGACTCCATGAAAAGAGGAGTGAGTGCAGATAATTAATGTCCCTGAAGTTTAATCTGGCGTTTAATCAAAAAATTCTCTCTCCCATCTCTTTAGGAACACCCCGATTTTGCAGTTGTCGCTGCTGTGAATATTAAAATGTTCTAGTCATTATTAAATTTAGAAAGCAGAACGGTTCGGTGATAGATAATTAGGAAAATGTATTAAATAATAAGTATATTTTACGTTACCGCATTATTATGACTTAGCATTTTAGGCTTCCTTGTTAATAAAATGTGATACTAAATAGCAGTATGAATAGCAATTAGAATATATTGTGACAGTGATAATGATATTAGATGTGACGGTAAGAGTTTTAATTCGAAAACTGAGATTTTTGTATTAGATTGGGATAATTATTTAAGACAAGATCCGCTTATCACTGTAATTGGGATTTTGAAGATTTCATACTTGAATAGGATGTAACTAGTTTCAATTAACTTAAGTTCTGATTAGATTTTCTTATAGAAATGCATCCAGGTTGTATCAAAATCAGAAACTAAGAAAATGAAAGATGCATTCTTTAATCTTGTTTTCTTATCATCGCATATTGTGTGTGTGTAATATGCGATTTCTAATAGCAATGCATAGATATCATTGATACATGTTTAAAGTGGACGTATTAAGGATTATTCGTACGAATTATTGAATCATACGACTAAAGAAATCAACTGAGATCTTTTCTATGTGCATTAATTAGTATGTTAAGAATTTGCCAGAAATGACACTTGGAAAATACACAAATTACTTAATCAACTTATAAATATTCACTTATTCACACCAAAAAAAACTAAACATGTATCATTTTTATTCTTAAGATTTATTCCTCAAAAATCTCATTTTTTAGTCAAGAAAAAACAACTACTAAAACAGAATCAAGCTAAATGGAAGTAAACCATCTAGAACTAATGAAAAATAAATGGCTGTCGATAAATTGAAAAAAATAGTGTAAAGTTTAAATTTAGCTTTGGTTTTCTCAGTATGTGTCAAATACGAATCAAAATAAAGAGAAATATTTTATAGTATTTAAGCCCTGGGTTTCTATTAAATTAAACTGCTTATTAATACCTTTCACATTTTCCTCCAGTCTTTCTTTTAGTTCCCTAATAATATATTTCTTAATGTTAACGTTTTAGTTCAGTTTTCGATTACTTCGAAAAATTGTGTGTAAACGTAAAAAACATCAACATTCAATCCATTTCAGTTAGAAATCTACTTACGTAAACCAAATTAATAAAAGAAAATTAAGCGAGTTGAAAAAGCAAGGCAAAATAAAATAAAGTAAAATGAAGAAATATAAATCTATAACCTACTATGCGTCACTTCAATGCTCACTTTTTACATCTAATTGAAGATGAAATAAGCAGTTGTGACGGATCTATACGCGTCCTTCCATTAACCCTGTTGGGAAATATTTGGGCTATAATTCACAACAACCTTTTTAGAAGAAGAAACCATGATATGCAGATTAGGTCAGTTATATATAATATAGGTTTTCTAGTTAGAAAATTAGATAAAGGAGAATAGATTAATAGACGGAGGTTGCATGGAGATTTAAATATTGAGAAGAATTTGCCGATAAGGACGTTCCTTGACGATAAGGAAAATTATCTATCATTCAGGTATTAGTTGCATTGATAGAGCGTTTCGGGCATTGAATAGTTGAAGATATTTAAGTGACGATTGGTCGTCATAGCTAAATTGTAAATCAAACGAGATTATCAATATTAGAGTAGTGGATTGATACATAAAAAGTGGATCAATTTAATAGAAGTCTTCCTAGAATTCGTGCCTCTTGTAGCAAAATCCCTTCTGCTCTTTATAGGAACATCTCATCTTATTTCATTACTTGAATTGTGTCTGCGATAGTTAGTATGTTGAATAAGTAGTTGAAAATTATTTTGAAGAGTTGTCCTTCACTTCTTCCCACACCTCTAGCCGGGTCCGAGGGTAGGTCAAAAATGTTACATAGTCACTATACATAATATTTGAGAGTAGCTTAGTTATAACACGGTTCCAATGAAATTTTACTAACAACTTGTTTCTTCGTTATAACGAATATTACGCTGTCAATGCTCTTTTCTTATAAACAAAATTCATTTCATATTTTTTTTAAATTTAAAAAAAAAAGTTGTAATGTATTATAATGCAAATAATTATCTGTGCTAAATATTTTTTTAAAAATTATCGGTGCTAAATATTTTTTTCAAAAAAATTAACCAATGTTAGAAAGCAAACTTTGCAATGTTTAGTATTTACGTATTATACCTTCGACCAATTTCTCCAAATAAAAAGACATCACCATATGCTGTTTTATGGCTCATGCTCAGTATTGGTTTTCTACTATTGGCTGCATATCGACATGTTTTAATTTGAATCTTGGCGACATGTTTTAATTTGATTAAATTGGTCGACGGTTTGAAACGTAAGTACTAAAGGTCCTTTAATACACTTTAAATTGTAGATGCACGGCGATAAAATGAAACATGGCGTTCACTTTAAGATAGGTACCAAAAAGTTATTTTAGAGCAAAGTTAAATAAAATTTACTAAATTAAACCACATATTCGTTTTGATGCCCAAGAGTTAAAAAAAGAACAATTTTAAGTTATCTTTTTGCTCCTCAGAGAAATGCTCGTTTCTTCTATTTTTATGAAAGACTTTCAATTACGCTACCCAAAAAACGAGACGAATTGTTTTCAGAAGTTTTCCTTATAATTCCCTTTCCCCCAACTCCCCACCTGGCCCTTTTTTCATCTTGAAATCCATAACAGGCACTAAACCTTTTGTCATCAGAGAAAGCTATCTTATGACAAGTAATCTAGAATGAAAAAAACAAGGAAACGCAGAAAGCTTTTTAGGTAGAAAGTTTTGAAAGTAGAAGGAATTCCATTGAGAATATGTTTTTAGTGTTTTTCGAAAACTTGGGTATCAGGCAAACACTTAGGTAATCTTAGGCATCCCTTTTACAGAAAAGAAGATAAAATTAGTTCGAGCAGATATTGGTAGAAATTATTTCCCACTTTAAGAAGAATGCTATATTGATTTAAAAGGGAACTCTGCTGTTTGCGAAAAAAAAATTTATAGTATCAAATCCTCTATCCTTTAAAAATAAAAATGCTTTAAATAACATCCGAAAAAACATGTTCTTCCAACACTTGGGAAAAAAGTATTTTTCTGGTAAAAAAAGGGAATATATTTTATTAAATATTAATGAAAATATAGATTAGTTTGGAAAAGTACATTGGGAATTTATTTTTGTTGATAAATAATTCACCAAACAGGTGTAAAAAATGAAAGGGAGAATGTATTGCAGTTATTATAAGAGTTGTCTTACAAAATTTTGCATTAAAAACAAAATTTTCAGAAATAAAATATATATTAATAGATCAAAAGAGAAAGTAATTAACTAAGCTGGTATAGTTATTTAAATATTAAAATCATAGTCTACAAATGCTGCTTTTAGAAATGTAATTTATTTCTAAACATAAAATTAAACTAGAACTTTGTAAAATTCTTCTAAAGTAATCGTTTTAGGAGTCCTTAAATATTACATGAGTGCATCCAAATTTTTCGATGCCTAAAATTTTATGCTGAACACTTTACTTTACATAAATACTAATACAACTTTACTGATAAATATATTTAACCTTAAAAATACAAAGTTAGTGGAAAAAATATTATTTTAAAGTTCTAAATTATTAGGAAGTACAAATTTAATGACATATAACGCTGCAGAAGTCTAAATATTCGCAATTTAAATCACTAAATTCAAAAAGTCCTATGGATATTATTAAGAATTAAGTAATTATTAGAAATTACATACCCCTATTCAGAGAGAGAGATATTATATAGTGATATATTAAATTAAAAACTTCTTACATATCAATCAACATAGCGATGTTTCAAAACAGAAAAAAATTCATTACAGACTGTTATAATTTTTTAACAAGAAATGATTATTAAAAGATATCGTATCCTGAACAAAATTAAATATGAAAATTTTTTACAGAAAAATCGTTTGCCCTAAATAATCATGTTGATGATTCTTTGTCAAGTTTTGTTTAAATATTTTGGAAAAAAAATTATATTGATTGGATACAACAAAACAAATGCAAAACTTATTTAATTTTGAATTTTTTCTATCGAATCAAAAAATAATCAGCATTTAGGCAAAAATTAATTTTAAAAATAAGTTCTTTTTCTTTTTATATTATTTAGAGAAATTATCAATTAATACATAATTTAGTTTCCTTTGATCGATCTACAATGATGCTGTTTTGTTTCTACTGGATGGAAATTATGAGTAATTAAAGTGTATTTTTTATTCATAAATATATACTAAAACACACACACATCTGGTTTTTTTTTTATAAATTTTGTTTAAAACAATATCAAACAGAAAAAGTTGTTGGACAAATAATTTTACAGCTGTTAATGTTAGAAGCTTTCTTTAATTTCGTTTTTCAGATTATACTTAATTTATGAAACATTAGACAATTCGTGTTAGAAATAATTTTTATTTTGAATGCATGTTTGATTTAATTCTAAATATATAACGTGTTTTTAATTTCAATTAAATTTTAAGAACTTTTTCTTCTAAGAGAAATAAATTTACAAAGTTATAACTTTTTGTCAAATGTTCCACACCGAAATATTCATTACATTTTATCGCTGTATAAATAATCAAAACACAATATTTTAGCTTTGATGTTGAAAAAAATGAGTCTTATATTAACATGTAATCTGCAATTTGAATGTCTTTAAAATGTTTTCCAGTAACTGTTACCACGTTACAGAGTTCATCTGGGAGTTTGAAAAGGTACAGTAAGAAACTAAGACAAATGTAAATAAAAAGAACATTTGAAAGAATATAGAAGCAATTCAAGAGTTTTATTTGCATTTTATACAAGTGTTCCGTGGCAAGCATAAATGCAGTAATCTATTACCTGCTACAATCTGCATGACTGCATGAAAGAATAACTCGGTGTGCTGCTACTAACATTGATAGTACCATATTGAGTAGCTTGCGGCAGGAAGAGTTAAATTGATACTCGAGTGATAATTTACATACCACATAATCATATGACATGCTTGCCTACAATATTTGATCCAGAAAATCTATCGATTCGAGCATAGATCGAACTCGCAAGCTTAGGTTTACGAAGCTCAAAAAAAGAATTATAATGAAAGCACGTTTAATTTTAATGTGTCTTAGCATTTATTCTGTAATATATTGGCCACGTATGTAACTTTTAATTAAAATCTATAAGAATCCAAGTTTTTATAAAAATCCAAGTTTAATTTCCGTATGAATTGAGAAATGTTCTCTCGAAAATCATTATCTTGCCTTAAATTGCCTGATTTCGCTTACAACAAATACTGAGAGTTACGAAGCATCTCAAAATGTTTTCCAAAACTAGTCGGAAGCACATCTGAAGATAATAACAAGCTTAACTTTCTTTCAATTGCGAACGAACCCTTTAAGTTAATCGATCAGCATTTCAATAACACACCCGGTCGTCTGTCAAAATTATCTTTTCCAGAAGATGTGCACGTACTTCACGAGAGAAGCTGAGATAATAAATCTCTTTCCCGTTTTTTTTCCAGTTTCAAATCTACTACCGGTTGGAGCAAATTACGACTATCATAAAATTTCATCTCAACTCAGGAACAATATGTCATCTCGCTGCGAAGCACAAACATTTTTTAAGCATGGATTAAAGTTTGTGGTCATTTATCAAAGGTTGTCTTCTTGAGACAAGGTAAAACTTGGACAATTCTGACAACCCTGACATTTGTCTGCATTTATTGTTCTTTTCTGCTTTTCCTGAAATGGAAAACAGAAGAAAGGATTACACATTTCTAGCGAGAACAAAAATATTTAGTTTTATCTCGAGTTTATTTAGTTGCTGGTGAAAACATAGTATGTCCTAAATTGTTTTTTGGGGCATAACTGGATGGGAAGTAGACTTATTTGTAATTTAATGCTTGTATACTTTTAAATAAGACTTAGGAGTGTTAGTAATTGCTATGTAGCTCGGTTTTTTAATAAAATTATTCTTTGTTTTTGTATTAGCTGCGTTATTTTTTATAACTGTTTTTTTTCTTTTAAATTGTATAAATTTAGCTAAAACTAAACTATTAACCAGTTAACTACGGCTCTCCCGTAATGGAAATCTAGCGATGACGAGTATTCTCGTGAATAATAGAGTAAGTGTCGTTGTTATGTTTTTGGATAAAAAAAATGGGTTTATTTCATAAAATTGCCAATTTTATTGCTCATATTTTTCTGTTTGGTTAACATACACATATATTACATGCATACTATTCGAAAAATCGAAGAAAAATAAACTACTTATATCTATTCGAAAGCCAGTTACACCTATTATAAATCACCTTTCCGACATTTAACATAGCCCCTTTTTAGCAAACACCTTAAAAACGTTTTCATCGTACATAAATAAACTCATTTTGCTCATAAACTCATTCAGCGTACATAAATAAATCTCACCATTGCTTCTCAAACTTTCAATAAAGCTACAATACGAATTTGAGCTATTAAGTGCCACCGGTGTGTATAAATGTCTCGCTCACTCACAGTGTTTATTACCCCAGACGTATATATACGCCTTCCCGAAGTATCCCGATCGTATACATATACGATCTTTTCTATGCACTGCTATCCGTAAAATTATTCTGATGTCTTTGGAAGGCAAAAAGCGTTTTCGAAGGATTTACTTCTTTCAGAGGATTTGCTTAGTTATTCCTTTTCTTCTCTCCCCCCTCCCGCATACATTACATACGCGTGCCTACGTGGAAAACGGTCGCATAGGGAAGCGAATCGCATAACTTTAAATCAGAATTTAAGGAATTAATTATAAACTGTACAAATTATCAAAGTAAGTGTTAATTTTTCTACTTATTTTTATATATGACAAGCCCATGTGGGTCACTCGTATTTATTAAACTTGTTATTAACGTAGTTTTGTTAAAATAATTATAAAATATACTATGCAGTACTGATAAATTTAAAAGTGTATTATTTCAGTATAAATGTGTACTTTATTTTTTATTTTGCTAGAATGTATTTTGTTTATTTTCAGTAAAAATTAAATTTTTTAAAAAATAATCGTTTGTTTTCGACCTTTTCAAAATGCTCGCACTCTCCTAGGAGGGCGCACCCACAGTTTGAGAAATGCTGTTATACACTGTTTCAGCCAGTGCTTGCAAGAACGCATGAGTTCATCTTAACATTTTCATATATCTTATTTATTTTACACATGTTTGGCCTCAAAATATTCTAAGCATCTTAAAATTTAAGAATATGTTTTGTTTTACTAAAATATTACAATTTAAATAGCCAATGGTCACTAATTTTACTCATGACGAAAAGACTCGTCAGGACACAAAACTATGCTTCTCCATGACGTGCATACTCGTCAATCACAGATAACTGTTAAACAATAAACTATTGAAATTTGTATATAATGCTTTAATTGATATTTTTCAGATTTACTGGTTCAATTTATTATAATGCACTTAAACACAAAAATTATAGAACGCTTAAATGACACAATATTGTTTTAAAAAAGCTTTAATTAGTATAAAAAGTTAAAATTCTTCATTAAATTAGAAAATTATGTTCATTTAATCATGTAGCATATCTGTGCTTTGTACAGTTCTGTATTTGGGCACAAAGAAATCACTTTCATAAAAGGAATTACAGTTTTAAAATAAATTGAAATTATTTAAAGAGATTTATTTAATCTTGGCCCAAAGACAGATTATAGGTAGAATCATATGTGATATGGATGAATAAATTAATAACTTGTTTTGAACAGCATAAATATTTCCTTTCTATTATTTGTTTTTTTCTGAGTTGATTTTTAACGTGTTATTAGAATAAGCATAATTTTTGGAACAGTGTAAATTTTATATATTTTTATTTTTCCAAAAGTATTAGAATGAAAAACAGTAAAATGCTTTGTTGTAAAATTATTGAAATCCTATAATTTTAATTATGCATTTACGAGAAAACAAAAATTAATGTATAATAATTACGAGATACATCACCAACAGCCCTCGCTTTGCTTTATAGTGCATAATGTTAATAATCTGTGAATAGTTGAATTTTTTTGTTTATTTAAACTACTAGAGGGAATTATAAGAAGTTAAAATTAGTATTTAAAAATCCATTACTTCTATCTCGTGGGAAAGTCAGAAAATAAGTTTCGACTGTCGACTGTGGTCAGAGTTGAGTATGAAAGACAAAGCATAGAATGAGACATTAAAGATAAGACATAACTTTATTTTTAAAAATTAGTAACACATAAGTACATTTAGACATTTGTCATACCGCTTGATAAGCTTCAATAAACCTGTAGGAAAACTCAGGGCCTTGCATACAGTACATTATTATTGCGTGGACTTTTTGGAGGTTGGAACCAATAATGCTACGCGGTACTGTAACACCCTGTCAAAATTAAAAGAGGCAATTCGGAAAAAGTGACCTGGGCTTCTCAAATCTGGCGTTCTGTTGTGGGATGACAATGTGAGACCACACTCGGCAACGCAAAACCATATTGCAACTCTCGGTTGGGAGCAACTACACCATCCGCCATACAGTCCTGATCTCGCAACAAGTGATTTTCAACTGTTACCAGCTTTGAAGAAGAACCTCGCCTGAAGGCTCTTTTGGACCAATGCTGAAGTCAAACAAACCGTTAAACGCTTCTTCCGTATGCAAAACCCTGAGTTTTTCCTGAGGGCTTTTTGAGCTTATCAAGCGGTATGACAAATGTCTCGATATACTTGTACTTATGCGAAATGTAAAGTTATGTCTTATCTTTAATGTCTCATTCTATGTTTTGACTTTCATACACAACTCTGACCACAGTCGACAGGGGAATCTTATTTTCCGAATCACCGTCGTATAATTTTCTTTCTTTAATTTATTTTGAAAAATATTTTTTTAAACATTTTTCATTTGATGTTGAATATTTTTTTTCTTTTTGAAATTTTACTGTAATTTATAAACTACGTGCTCTTGAAAGACAGATACCATACTTATACCAAAAACTTAAATTTGTTATACTGGTATGCTATCAATCTATTATTTTGTAGGTTCTTGCAAATTTGTAGGTTTTCGATAAAATTTACATAAAAATTGTGTTTGTTACATAATTACATATACATAAGATGAGAGATTATATATGTATTGAATACGTGTAATGTGTGTAGAATGTCACTTTGGGATTTCTGATGAATTACTTATGAGTTCTTGAAAATTTTCACACAAATTTATTAGTTATGTATATTTAATTGAAGAATAATTTTTAAATATCAAAAAAAAAATGTTGCAAGTACACATATTTTTAAAAGTTATCCCATTGATTCACATCTTTCTTTCAAAATAATTGAAAAAAATAAACATTACTCATTTTTCAGTAAGCTTGTTAAGCAATTAAAATTAAATTTCGTTACTGTGATCTAATTCATAAGTGATAAATATAGTATTAACAATTTAGAATAAAACATTCCGAAGTTTCAAATAAAAATTTTAAAACAATTCTAACTTTAATTTTATTTATTAAATTTTATTCATCTTCTTCAACTTCCCATTTTCTTCCTTTTGTTAACAATTATTAGGAATTTTTTGGATTAATTTATAAAATTTATTATGCGTGCATTGCTACAATTCCATTAAATATGTTGCCAAAAATTCTATTAAAGAATCAATTTGAAAAAAAAGTAAATTTACTAATTTCAAATTTTGTTAGATTTTTTCTTTCTTTTCTCTTTATTTTACATCTTCTTTTTACGAATCTAAGTTAGAAATGTAATCTAAAATACATGCTTTGGAAGTTAATAAGTTATTTCTAAAATATACAGTAAGAAAGTTAATAAGTAATTATTAATAAAAATTTCTTAAAAAAAGTTTTTTTTCAGTTAAAATAATTTTTAATATATATAATTTGGTTAAATATAAAAATAGAAATAAATATATTAGAAATAAGAGTAAATACTTAGTTGAAAATTTATTATTACTTCTGAAAAATGTCTCAAAAATAATTTAAAAAAAATATTTTTTAACATAAAATTATCTAAAATCGCACATTTTTAATATATTTCTTTATTTATGGCTTAAAATAAATTCATATTTAATTAAATTTTTCGTTCTCTTCCTTAAATCACATTTTTCTCATATATATATAATTTTATAATGTTCGTAATTTATATTTTTCTATTTAAAACATAAAAAATAAGCTGAACTCTCAAAATACTACATACTTTTTGCAACATAAAAGCATCTGGTACTTGATAAATGGTTTAGGTTCTTAAAGCATCACACTTGACCTTCTGATAGTGTCACTTTTTAAAATATCTTTGTGGCTTTATTCTCACCATAAAAGGACCCACAAGTATTAAATCAAGCAAGTTTAGAGGTCGATAAAAAGTTCTAAAGAAAGAACGGGCCTTGATACAATGAACGTTTTCTTATTCAGCAGATTTTCCCTGTCTTTTAAGAAGATAAAATTGAAGTAATACATTTGAATTGAAAGTTTCAGTAATATCTAGTTAGCAGTCAGTCATAAGGTATAGTATCCTTTTAAAGTATTTCAGTAATAACTATTAAATAAAAAACTATAGAGTAGTATTTAAAAAAAATTCACTTCAGAAATATATTTTCTGCATGAAAGATAATTTTCATCATGTTAAGAATTTTTACTGAAAGTTTAAGATTAAAATAGCATTTAACAATTAATATCAATGGAATAATTCTAGGCAAAGTTTTTTCATATTTATTTGATAACAGAGCCAAATTTAAATTTATTTTTCTTTCACCACATCAAACTTTTATTTACAAAATTTGGACTTCAAGCATTTTCATAAAAAAGGCAAAAAGGAATGCGGAAGGCAAAATTTTAAATAATTTTGGATATTTAAAAGATTTAGGAAGATTTTAATGACGTCTTATAATATTAAAGTAATGCATTTTATTTTGAAACTGTATATTTTTGATAAGCATATCTTTCAGATAATTTTAGTTATTTGAAAATTAAATTAAACTTGAAAAATAATTTACTTAGCTAAGGTATTTTTTAATTACATACCTATCTTGATTTTTTTTATTTGTGTATAAAACAAATTATGTTTAAAAATTGGCTAGATTTTTCAATAAATGCAAAGAATATAATTTTGTTCTCCCTTTTGTTTTAGTTATTAATTAATTGAATATTCTTTTCAATTATTAAATTAGCTTAATCCAATAAAAGGTAATAGCTGTTCATAGCTCTTTCGAACAATGTATTTACTTGATTTGTTCCTTGTTGAAATAAGAATTACATAAATAATAAGAATAATAATTCAACATTTAGTATCATTAGAATTATATTTTTTCCCAAAGACCTTTAACGAATTCCTCAAACAATGCAAAGATAAACATTTAGCAAACTCCGTTTAATAAGTACTTTACATAAAGTAAGGTCTTTGAAAAAAAATAGTAATTCTAAATAGAAAATCACAGGAAATATTCATAATATTTTTCGAAACTTTCTTAAGAATTTGTAAGCATTTTCCATAGTAGTTTCATTTATTTTGATACCTCACTATATTTCGTCTTTTCCTGGCAGCTCAAAGACATCTCTATCTCAAAGTTGAGTCAAAAGTTGTGCAGAAAGATTGCTGGAACAAACCTGATTTCATCAAAAATATTTTATAAACTACTAAATGAAAAATATTTGTTCCTCTGAATTTCAAAGTTCTTAAGTATTATAATATGTAAATTTGGCTATAATGGGTCTCTAAGCAAATATCATTGTTATGTTGTGAAAATTATTCAAAACTAGAATATCTATCACCTATAGCTTGTTTTCTTTAAGAAATCAAATTCTAATTACACAAATAAGAATGGGAATACCCATTAGTCCGAAGAAAATTTTAAGTAAGTTGTTAGTCAGATAAGCAAAACGAAGCAAAAAGAATCAATGTTAAAATGGAAAAAAGATAGACATTATGTCAACGTTTCCCAAATTGTTGGGCGCTATCCCCTAGAGGGGCATGATATCTCTACAAGGAGGGAGCGAGCATATTGAAAAGTCGAAAACAAAAGATTATTTTTAAAAATATATTAATTTGCTGAAAGTAAACAAACAAAATACATTCTGACTTTATAAGAAATAAATACATATCTATACTGATAAAAACACGCATAAATGTATCAATACAGCACAAAGTATTTTACAATTAAATTAATAATACTATGCTAAGACGAGTATAATAAATGCCATATGCTTGTCAAAAACATTGTATGTAAAATTAACACTTATCTTAATAATGTGTACGGTTTATAATTAATCCTGTGGCCGCGGTGGCCGAGTGGTCTAGGCATCGGATCATGGCTAGTGTGTCATGAGTTCGATCCTAGTACCACTGAAGTTCCACCGTGTTGGGGAGCGATGCACGTTAAATCTGTCGAAAGCTCAAACGTCCTCCCGTGGTGTGGTGTGGTAGTTAGGAGATAGGGGTGACAGCTCAGGTGTCGTCCGCGTCACTTGACCATGGTTCAAAATTACTCGGACCGTCACCAAAAGCCCTCGTGTTGCTAATCAGTGCGACGTTAATATTCTCTCTCTTATAATTAATCCTTTAACTTCCGATTAAAAGATGCGCGCTTCGCTCCCCAGTGCAATCGTTTTCCACATAGACGTGCTTATGCAATGTATTAGGGGAAAGGGAAGTGAAAGAAATAAATAACCAAATCCTCTGGAATAACTTAATCCTTCGCAAACACGCACACACTGTCAAGGTCATTGTGTTGCATTCTACAGCTTTCCGAATAATTTTATGAATATCAGTGCTCAGAAAAGATCGTACTTCGAAAAGATGTATATTTAAGTACCGGGCAATTATCGCTTTGGATGAGCGAGATGTTTTTTTACGCCGATTGTACTTAAAATGCTTAAGTCGTTTTGTAACATTAGTGTCAAAGTATTGTATTATTGAATCCAATACGTTGTTATTGTATGGAGGGGGGGGGGCTCAATAAAAATTTGATTGACTATTGGGGCACAATGATAATTATGGTACAATATTGAGCCGCAAGTATTGAAAGTATGATAAACACTGCATTATGTACTATATTCTATTTAAGATATATCAATTATAATTCAATTTTTCTTTAAACAAATTATTTTAAGCATACTATAAAGTAAGTTTATTGTCTTAAAAATAAATATTATGATTACAATATTCATATTTAATGGAGCCAATAATAAGTATTCGCAATATTAGAAAACTAATGCAGAATTTACATTGTGAATAAAACTGACTAATATGATAAGGCAAAAATGCATACATGCAATAGAAGCTTTTATTGATATTTATTTCATGTTTTGTCGTAATAAAATTTTTTTTTTATCATTATTTGTATTCAAATTTTAGTCAGTTGTGATTAGTTAGAAATGAAACAAACGAGCCAAAAGAAAACAACGATAAATAGTAAAGGTTTTTAGCTTTAGTTGCAGGGGAAATAATATTATAAAATGTTCATAAGCATGAATTTACAATAGATTTTAATGTCTTTTCCGAACTTCTTGTTCTACTAAAAACTTTTTACTCTGATTTTTTGTCCAATGAAAAAAAAAAAATATCGAGAAAAAGATTGCGCCCATAAATTTATCTAAGTATCTCACCACGTCTCTTTTTCTCCTAATTATCAAATTTTATACCTACCATCATTAAAATACGAGTACCTAATCTCAGTGTCAAAATTTTGCACACGTTCATCTAATTACACATAACTATAAAAGACTTAACACTAAAAAATAGAACAAAAATATAATCCCAGCCTTGAAGTACAAGCACATTGTTTTTTAAACTGCTGTTGGACTCTTGAAAAGTTGAGTATCTCTTCTTCGTTAGCACTGAAGCTCTTTGTTAATGCTTATATCTGTTATCGTAGTACGAATGTTGTAACTCATGTCGAGTACTAACTTTGGTAGAGAGTAGTAAAAAAATGATCCCCAAATATGCAAATTAGGAAGTTGGAACATACGCTGGGGGGCTACAAACGATGAATTTTATGGAGTAGATTACTCTGGGATCGTTAATTTTATGACTCCTGCTTTAGATATCGTGTCATAAAAGATCCGGTTCACCTTTTGAGGGGTTATTTTACTGTTCCCCAACGGTGTGATGGAATTGTAAGAAAAAGGGTTTTCGAATAAAAAATAATAAGTTATGACTCTGTAAATGTTACTATTTCTCTCTGTATATATAACATAGTTTTATAACACACAGTTGAGTTCAAGTAAAATTCAAAACTTTTGTTTTTTGAGGGCTAGTGTATTTAGAACTAACTCTAAAAATTAATTTGATATAGTTAAAATACTGTTACGAATTTCGTATAAAATAGTGTAAATAATTTATATTTTTATGTGTAATGTTTTTATATTATTCTATATTATTTTTATTTTATGCTAAAATTGTAATATTCACAAGCAGTTCAGTCCCTTACATCATAATGTTGATTCAATGGGAATAGGGTGAAATTTTTGTGATAGAGCCAAGTTAAAATAATATTTGGAGACTTAGTGACCATCTTGGCTACTTGACGACAGTTTTTGTGACCATTTTGGCGATCATTTTTGGCGAGTTCGGGATTATATGAATTCTTTTAGAAATTAGTGAAGAAATCTACTAATGCCACGGTATACGAAGCAAAAGGATTTTGCTTGAAGGATCCACCGGGCTTATAAATAAATACATGCTCACCAAAACGAGTCAGTATGGTTTTGACTAGCGATTAGTAGCCTTGACCATGATTACTGATTAGCTCGGCTGTTCTTCTGAATAATCTTTTACATACGTGTATTTTAGACACTGATAATTGTGTCTGAGTGCTGTTGAAGGTGTGAAGACCTTCTGAAATTTATACTGCGAATATTGCTGATGAATCCTGTGTTTCAAGAATTGGATTTTCCACAATAAGTTCTCATCGCTCTTAAAGAACTATCTTGTACTTTTTAAATGATTTGCATAAAATCCTCGAACTACGATCAATGTAACAATACATAACTTTTTAAGAGTTAAATATTAATATTATTTGAATTTTTTTTTTCTGGCATAACCGTATGAGTGTTTTGTTTTTTAATATTATTATTGGTGACAATATCAACAAAAATTAATGTTATTAAAAATGAATTAAGAAAAAAATTCAAAAGAAAAAAAAAATCATCAAAAAATTAAGCTTGAATTTCTAATAATAAATATAATCCTATTTTAAAAATTTATTAATTGACTAATAAGATTTGAAACTAGATTATATAATTTCTATATGTTTACTAATTTAATATTTATCAACGTCAAATTAAGGAGCAATACGAAAACTATCCGCAAAATAATTTCTATATTTGAGCCACGTTCAACTGACGAGGGGTGGACACGACATGGAAAATTTATTTGGGGACAAAACTTTGTGTGATAGTGATACTCTTTAAGGGTTTTCAACCCTCAATGTATTTATAACGAATGGACAGTCCAACTCGGAGAAAATAGCCTTCGAAATTTAATAAGTTTTATTTAGTACTAGCAACAGAGTTGAATCAGTCTGTTATGTACCTACGAAGCTCGCTATTTTTTATACATTTAATTATTCTTTACAATTAAATAAATTTATTTAAAAAAGCCTATTAAAAAGTAAATAATACTTTATATAATTATTTTGTATTTTAAAAAGTAAAAGAATTACTATAATTATATAATGTTTTATTAATATAGGACGATAATATTAATTAATTATAATAATATTATCAATGAAAAGTAATATTTATCACATAAGTATATTATATTAAATGATACATAATTATATTTTGTGTTCTAAAAAGCAAACTAGAACACAATATTATATAATTATATAAACTATTTAATAAGCCTTTTTTAAATAAATTTATTTAATTTTAAAAATCAATTACCATGAAATCCGCCGTATAATGCGCACTTTTAATTTAAAAAAAGACCAAAATTTAGGGGTGAGCGTTAAACATGCGTATAAAAATGATAGTTTAAAAAATAAAGAAAAGAGATGAGAATTCAAAAAAAATTTGACTCTGCATATACCGAAATGCTTTTTACTTAAGGGAAAAAACAATCCTTATGAAGTTAAAGGGTTGAAGTTCTAAAAGTATACCATTTTTCAAAAGCTTGGAATAATAACTTGAATAAATGACTTCAAAACATAAGAGTGCATTGTATTTCAGATGTATTTCAGATTTCTTCGTAAAAAAAAATGCGTGTTCGTTATACGGCGAATATGCCTAAAAGTTTTCAACAATACAGCCTTAAAGTATAGTTAAGCATTATATTCCGGATTTTATGGTAAACGAATCGAAAAAAATAGCTTGCTTATTCGATCATGTGTTACGCAGGTTCATAACAGCTTAAGCCACTGCGTTTTACTAGAGCTAAATAAAACTTAATTTTATAAAAGTTAATTATAAATTTCGAAGGCTATTTTCTTCTAATTGACTGTCCACTCGGCGTTAATACCGGTTGTCCATAATTAAACTAGAAATTTGTGAACAGTCTGTGGCAAAATCTATGCAACAGAATTGCATGAAAATTAAGTTCAGATTTTCTTAGTACATTTTAAGAAAAATATGCTAAAATTAAGAAGATAGAATTAAATTATTATTACTAAAATGAGAAAAATTGGCAAAATTTTTTTTTAAAAAAAACATAAACAGGGCCCCCATTCTGTACCAAAAATTTAAGAACAAATTTTCAATGTTTCAGTTCTGATGTGTTGCTATATTATTCATTTTTAAATGACCTTCAGGATAAGAGATATTTTAACTTTTACAAAGAATTAGAGCACTTTATCTTAGTTATTATATGAAATTGCTTAAAAAAACAGTGATTATATTAACACAAAAAATTGCAAATTTTGTAATATAACAGTGATTGATAAAATTGAAAGTTAAAACACTTTTACTTGAACACAGATCATGCACAAAAACTTTCAGTTAATTATTTTTAAAACTTTGTCAGCAATCCCTGTCCTTGTTTGAAAATTTTCAAACAAACACATTTCGAGTAAAACGTTTTAAAGTATGACATCTTACTTAAAGTAATGGCATCTGCTTTTACTAAAACACTTGTAGTTTTTGTTCTAGTGAACGGGAAATAATAAACTTGGGTCTTTTTATAAAGCTAATAAGATGGCCTATAGAATAAAATCATAAAAAAAATTGTGAATTTTTGGTAAAATTCAAAATTTTATGGTAGTCGGATACCTTAAGAATTTGAAAAACAGAGGTTTGGAAATGTTCATGGGTTATCAATACAAATGTATACCCTTACAAAAACTATGTCAAAATATTCCATTTGAGACTCGTATGTAAGCCCTAATACTGATAAATGAATGCGACCAACCTCTGTGTGTCTCTGCTGTTCATTCTATTATAGAAGCATCACTTATTTAACGGGACATGTAATAATATAGATGAATATATTAATAATACAGATAAGCATTAATTTATAGTTATTCTTAGAAAAAGTATATACTTTCATAGCATAAGTTTTCAAAAGTCTGATACTTTGTCATAAATTTTGCTTGTATTTCTGAAAGCTTGTATCTGATTGTAAAAAGCTTGTATTCGAAATTTTTTTTTCTGAAAGTTTTTTTTTTAAACATACATAATTATTCTTTTTCTGAAGAATTGAAAATATTCCCAAGCGAAAATGAGAAACACTTAAAAACGTTAAGTTTGCAGCCTGATAAATGCTAAAATATTATTACAGTTTATTTCAATTTATTTGATATAAGTATCGTTATTAATGATTTTATCACAATATTTGATAAAATAAAATTGTTTTGATCTTTTAATCTCTTATTGACTGTTGAAACAGAAAATAACTTCTTTAAAGGGAAATAAAACATTTATTTTGTAGCATGGTATATTTTATTTGATCAAAGCAAATAACTATAATTTAAACTCATTCCTTGAATTGTGTTTTATTTTACCTATTCCATCTCATAAAAGTAATTTTCTCTTGAATCAACTGCATAAAAAACGAAAACTCTAAAAATGGCTTGACATGAGTTCAAAAATTCTTTTTCAAATTAGTTCAAAAACGAGCTTCCATTTATGTGGTTCAGTTTTCATTAATTATGTTTCAGAATGAATCCACAAAAGGATTTCATTTTCCTAATTAAAGGTATTTAATTCTTTCTCTTACAGTCACAGTATTGAAGTGCTTTAATTTGTGGTTATTTCTAGTGCTAATTATTTCTTAATTGCACTTAAGTCTTTAATATACATTTCTAATCTATAATCCAGCTATTGTCTTAAAAAACATATTTTTAATTGCTTTCTCATCATAGAAGATACTTCTGAAACCCATTAAGTATAAGATGTTTGGAATTGTAAAATTAAGTTAAGAATTAAGTGAAACAAAATTAATTGTTTCTTGAAATTAATTACGTTAAATGACTTAAAATCTGTATAAGTTAATAACTAATGTATTCTTATGGGAAACTAATTATACATTTTATAAGCTGAAGATACATTAAAGTACATAACTTTGCTGAAATCAATTCGATTTTAAGCCATTATCATGATTATTTAATTATTCAAGGAATGTATTCAATAAGTTTAGAACTATTTTATGGTCTTGTGTTACCCATGTTTTCTTTAAGTTTGTTGGTTCTAATGACTAAAATTCTCTCAATTGAAAGGTTTGATGTGTCGTTGTTTCTGATGCCACCAGTTTGAGGCCTATACAAATTCTCATGGCAAAGGGTTAGATAAACGTCTCTCGTTAGCCGCAGCTTTGTGTACAATGCGCAGCTTTGAGCACCTAGTGGTTAAAGTAACTGACTTGTAGCTGGTGTGTTATGAATTCAACTCCAGTTTCCCTAAAAACCCAAAGGTGCAGAACGAATCGGTATACGTGAAATATGTCGGAGCTCAAACGTTCTCCCGTGGGTGTGATGTGATAGTTAGGAGAGAGGAGTGCTCATGAGTCATCCACGTCACTTGATCATGGTTCAAAATTACGAGGTACGTCACCAAAATCCTTGTGTAACTGAATAGGGTGACGTTAATATTCACTCTCTCATTAAACAAAAGCAAGTGACAGTACAATTTTACTTGTTTCTAACTCAAAATTGAGACAAAACCCCCTGGGGATGGTCACGGCATTCCATCTCTCTTTCCCTTCCGCCAACCTCTCGAGTCGATTTGCGGCTCAACGAATAGAAAGCGTGCCTCCATGCTTTATATGCATTATACATTCACAAACACATCCATGCCTTCTCTCATATTTGAATCCAGATTTTACGGCCCAGCAGTCAGCGTCATTAACCACTTCACCAGATGGGTGGCGTGTAGAGAATCTTAAGATCTTTACCTTATGTAAAGATGGAACTGGATTGCTTAAAAACACGATTTCTATAAAGTGAAAAAAATAAGTTATCCGAAAGGTTTAAGATCATATTTCTCATTTAAAAAAAAAACAATTTTGCTTGATTCCGTAGAAAGGATTAGATTATGGCCATGTGGGCCGCTATAAATCTGCTATACTAGATATTCTACATTGTGCACTTTCTAGCAAAGGGGAAACGTTTTACTTAGTTTAAGCATATTTAGGTTCTTCATAATATATATATATCAAGTAAATATTTAACTAATAAATACTACGTAAAAGTTGGATTTTTCCCGTTTATTTTTAAAATTATTAATGAGTTAGGAATTTGCAAACTATTTTTACCTTTATTTATATATTCTAAACACTAAGGAACTAACCAAATCTAATCCAGTAATTGCAGGGAAAATTTTATTTCTTCTCTGTACAAAAAAACTACAGACAGCTATTTTAAGAATTTATATTAAGTAGATAGTTTTCGATAAATTTATACTGATATACCAGATTCATAAGAAACTAGTTGGTATACCCTTTCTTCGGACAGGTGAATTGAAAAATTAAACAATACAGATACAAGGAAGAAGTTTTTAATGAGCCAATTTTAAGTGAACTGCATAATAAATTAAAAAAATGCATATATCAGCTGAGCAAAAAATCATATTTGATAAATTTTAAGTCTTTTGGTCTAATAGCTGATAAAACATTTTTTTTTATTTATATCGCCCCCGTAAAATGTCGATTTTTGAAAACACCTTCCTAAGCTGATCTCTGTTCAGCAGAAGTAACACATTCATACAAATGTTATGTAATAAACGCCTAAAATATTGCAAATTTTTATATCTGGATGTGTAATACGTTAATATTACTTTCTGTTGTATTTATTTGCATCAATCTTATATTAAACTTGTAATATTCGCAAGCAACATCGTTTCTTACATTATAATGGCGACCATATTGGCAACTTGATGATTGATTGAACAGTGCAGAAGTTGATATGATGTAGCGCCATCTTTCGTAACCCTATGACAAAGTGAATTTCAGCAAAACCAATTTTCGATGGATCTGTACTCCGTAAAATAAACATGCAAGCCAAATTTCAAGTCTAAATCTAATAAAGCAAAACAAAATATTTATTATCAATACCCTCGTAATCCCGTTGAGGATCGTTCTTCAAAATTACCATTCTTAGTGGATTTCAATTCAACAAAGGAATTCAAATCAAATTCCATAATTATAGTCATTTTAGTTCGAAAAAAGGAATTTTTTGGCAATACGCCCCAGGAACACCCAGCTCCCCCTAGAAGTTGATTTCCGTAAAATACATTCTTAGTGGATCCCTATTCATCAAAAGAAACATGCTTAACAAATTTCAAGTATGTGGGTCTAACAATTCAAAAACAAACCTTTTTTTTCTTTCTGTAACTCATTTTGACACATCGCAATATTCCTTGGGGATTGATTCCATGGAAGGAACATGCCTACCAACTTTCAATCAGTTAAAAACAGAAACATGTATCTATTACGCTCCTTAATCCCCCGAAATGAAACTTCGGGGTTCATTTTCGTGAAACTCATTTTGTAGCAGTTCTCTTCTCTACGAAAGGCATCTGCTTACCAAATTTTAAAGATTGTACGTCTATTACCTTAAAAATGGGAATAATTACCTTTAACGCCCCTTGGGCTCCCGCAATGCCACTTGGAGGTCTGTTTTCACAAAACCCATTTTGTAGGGGAACTGTACTCCATGAAAGGAATCTGTTTACCAAATTTGAAGACAGTACGTCTAGTAGTTTAGAAATGGAAATAATTATCTATAACGCCCCTTAAGTCCCGCAACGTCGCTTGGGGGTTGATTTTCACGAAACCCATTTGCAGCGGATCTCTACATTATGAGAGGAATATGCTTACCAAATTTCAAGACTGTACGTCTAATAGTTTAAAAATCGGGATAATTATGTATTACGTCCCTTAACCCCCCGCAACACTCCTGGAGGTCAAATTTCCCCAAACCCCTTTTGTAGAGGATATTTAATCCATGAAAGAAACATTCTTACCAAATTTTAAGCAGGTAGATCAAGTAGTTTAAAAACGTAAATATTTATCTATTACGCCCCTTAATCCCCACAACGCCACTTAGGAGGCTATTTTCACAAAACCCAATTTATAGCTGATTCCTACTCTAAGAAAGGAATCTATTTATGAAATTTAAAGGTTGTGCGTCTAATAGTTTAAAAATGGAAATGATTATTTATTACGCCCGTTAACTCCCCCTTAACGCCCCTAGTGGTTTGAATTTCGCAAAATCCGTTTTTAGCGGATCTCTACTCTATGAAAGAAACATGCCTACTAAATTTCAAGTTTGTAGGTTGAATAGTTTTGAAGATATCGTGATGAGTCCATCGGTGAGTGAGTGAGTCTCACTCTCTCTCTCTTTCTTTTCTCCTTTATATATATAGATAACTATAATATGCATGATGACGTCACTGTTTTGGATTACTTCAAACAGCGTGCGGAATTAAAGCGTGCAGCAGAAGTGTTGGATGATGTAGCTTGAATGATGAGTTTAACTGAAGAGAGGAGAGAATTTTGCGAAAAAAAAGAACATATAAATAGAACTACATAAAATATGTAATTCACAGTTTTGCAATTTAATCGATGAATATGAACAATTGTATAATTTGTGCAATGGGGAAGGAATTTGTGCTAAGGTTAACTCACCCCCACCCCTCCCCTAGTAACTTTTAAACCAAGTGAAATTTAAAAAAAAAAAAAAAGAATTTCTAGGAAAAGTACATCAAATCTATTATCTGAAGATGCCTTTATGTTATTTTAAAGCTAAATCATGTAAAAAATCAAAAAATATTGGAGGTTGTTCGTGTCTAACTCAGAAATAAATTCGTATTATGAAATTCTAAACTTCCCATTGCATTAAATAAAAATAAGTATCGGCCTCTAAAAGAAAAATTTATTCGCTTTATATCTCAGTAAATATAAGTAAAAATTATTCTCGTGTCATATAATTTTCCGACAAACATTTTTCAGTAAAATGTGACTAAAGCCACATTTTTATAAAATAAATTTTTATAAAAGAATGTGCCCCGGAATTCACTTTATAATACTTTAATATCAGTTGAAAAATGGGATTTCCCGCGCTTTATGGAAAAAGAAAAATGTTTTTCTGCTTAAAGAAGTTATTGTGCATATCGGATTAAGTGTATGGAATTTTTAAGCGTGCAAAAGCTTTTCTTGGTCATAATGTTTTTCGTAAGTATCCAGCAAATTTAAACTCGTTCAAGATACGACACGTTTTACCGAGATTGGTAATCGCTTTAGATTTCTGGAACGCTGTTCAAATATAGGTAGTTTAAAATCTGAGTGATGTAAGAAGAATTATCTCATCAATATTTTTTGGTTAAAAATAAAACATTTAACTTTTTTTTTTTAAAGATTTAAAAAAAGTATCTATGTACCTAAGTATCGCAGTACCTAAGTTTCGTTCATTTTTTTTTTCTAAAAAAATGTCTTATTATCTATAGACCTCATAATTTATTAATACTTTTTATTGTACGTGGAGCATTTTAGTTAATCACTATTATAATAATTATGCTGTTCAGTAAATCAGTGTTTCTCTAACTTCCAATATTTGTGACCCAATATTCAATCCAGTGGCGTAACGTACACCCCAGCAACTCCCGCAACGCATGGGGCAGCAAGACTCCAGAGGGCTCAAAGCCTGTGTTATGTTATGGTCTTGCGATCCTTTTAAGAGCCGGCTGGGGTCCAAAACACGACATTGCAGGGAGGCCCTGATATTCTCCGTTATGCCACTGATTCAATCATAATTTTCATCGTGCCCCCCCCTCCATGCAATAACAATGGTATTAAATTCAATGATACTAAACTTTGACGCAAAAGCTACAACACGACTTTTACCTCTTAAGTACCACTGACGTATATAAACGTCTCGTTCAATCAAAGTGAATATCACCCGGACGTATATATACGTCTTTCAAAAGTACCATCTTTACTGTGCACTGATATTCATAAAATTATTCCGAAGCGGATACAATGCAATAAAAGGACCTTGCCAGCGTCTGCGAAGGATTTACTTGTTTCTGAGGATTTCCTTATGCATTCTTTTTCTTCCCTCCCCCGATACATCACATACGATAATCACCCCGGACGTGTATATACGTCTTTCCGAAGTACGATCTTTTCTGTGCACTGCTATTCATAAAATTATTCCAAAGCCAATGGAATGCAATAAAAGGACCTTACAGCCCTTGGGAAGGATATACTTGTTTCAGAGAATTTGCACGCGCTTTCTATGTATTCCTTTTCTTCCCTCTCCCAATACATCACATACGGATGCCTACTTGGAAAAAGGTGGCATTGGGGAGCGAATTGTGTAACTTTTAATCGGCAGTCAAGGAATTAATTATAAACCTTACAAATTATCCGATAAGTGTTAATTTTTCAAAAAAAATTTGTGTATGACAAGATCATGGGGGTCATGGTAATTATTAATCTTGTTCTTAACTTAGTATGGCAAATTAATTATAAAATGCATTGCGCAGTACTGATACATTTATAAGTGCATTATATCAGTGTAAATGTGTCTTTTATTTTTTTATTTGTCAGAATGTAATTTTTTTTTTATTTCAGTAAATTAGTAATTTTCTTAAATAATTTTAGTTTTCGACTTTTCAATATGATCATGTCCCCCCCCTTGTAGAGTTATCCCGCCCCCCAAGGGAGGCGCGCCCCAGAATTTGAGACATGCTGCAGTAAATTATAGTGTTATTTTAATTATGAGATTAAATCTTTTAAAAGTATATCTATTTCCAATCTCAATCTCAATCCCAATCACAATCTCTCTCAAGCCGTAAATCTTTATAATTTTTTTTTCATAATTAAACTTTTCAGCTGTATGTATTCTTATAGTCTAACCTAAACTCAAACAGTTTGATTTAGATTACACTAGTATACTAAGCTTATATTTTCCGCTATCTAATTGGTGTTACTGATTGTCATAAAAACATTTTCGTTTTAATTTTAATTAAAAATGTGAGCTCAAGTCAATATTCCAAAATTGATAATTGATTCTGATACTTCCAAAGAGAAAAATGTTTTGCCATTAACTTATAGATTTTGAGTTTTATGCATTTTGATTATATTAAAAAATAAGGAACAATCTGATTAAGTTACATTTATTTAAATTATTTCATTATAACTCGTTTTATTCGACAGTTGGAAATCAACTTAACCACTGAATTATTTTTAAAATCTTAGTTTTAAAGTTCCAAATTTTCATAAACAGTTTGTTACTAAGTGAGATATAAGTCATTTTGCTAATAACAAGGGTAAGTTTATTTATATGTTTCAAAGATTAACGCCAAAAATGTATGATGTAACCTGTATGATCGTTCTGCTCTGCATTAGCATAGAAGCCCCATTATAACCAAATAGACACTATATCAAAGATAATACGTAAATTCCAGCATTTATAAATAGTATTATTGTATCCCAAATTTTGCTGGATGTTTATAAAATCAAGTATGAAGAAATAAATGAGGATTCATTTGAAGAGTTCTACTATATGTCTGTAATCACATTTCATCAGTATATTAGTGTTTAAACAGCTACGAGTGTTGTTTTCCCTTCAGTGGTACTCTCCTCGCGAGAAAATTGAGCTTTACAGGCGAAGTTCGCTTCTCAACATGAACTTGAATAATATTCTAGCAAACATAGAATATATGACCAGGGTTACCAGATTAATGATTTTATCACTTTCGAAGACAAATTTTGTGGGAAATATAATATTGCTAAGGCGTCATCAAGAAGCCTCAAGGCTCAAACCTTCTAGAAATTTCAGTGATCCTTTATAAACGCTAGTGTAATTCAGAAGGGAGTCAGTCTTGTGTGTTGACTGCGATTAGTGAGAAATATTTTATCTGTCTGAGTTCCAAGTAGGGAAACTTTCCAGAAGAGTGGTTACCAGAGCATTATAAGGCTTCTTTATAACGAGTAAGATCTGAACTATTGTCAATAATCTGCTATTATATTTCTTTCTTCGTATAGTCTTCTGTTTGTCACTGTCCAATAAAAAATCTGTAACTATTCAATAATGAAAATCAAAAGTTGCGTTTTTTCTGGGCAAATTTGTAACAGTATGTTTGTGAAGGATCTATACGCGACTTTCAACTAATCCTCTTGGGAAATTTTTGGGCTATCAGTCGCAACCAACCCTTTTGAAGAAGAAACCGTGATATGCAGATTAGGTCAGTTATATATAGTATAGGTTTTCTAGCTAGCGAGATGAATAGATGAATAGAGGGATAGATGGAGTTACCTGGAGATTGAAATATAGAGAAGCTGACGACAAGTAAAGATGAATACCGAAAAGGTATTAGTATATATCGATAGCACGTTTCGGGCATTAAATAGTTGAAGATATTTAAGTGACGATTGGTCACCATAGCTAAATTGTAACTCAAATATTACAGTAGTAGATTGATCCCATAAAAGGAGGATCAATATAATAGAAGTCTTCTCATAATTAGCGTATCTCGTAGTTAAATCCCCCTTTGCTCTTAATTGGAAACATATCTTCTTCTTTAAACACTAGAATTGTGTCTGTTGATAATTAGTGTGCTGAATAAATAGTTGAAAAGTATTTTGGCGAGTCATCCTTCACTTCCTCCCACACCTCTAGCTGGGGCCGAGAGTAAGTCGCGTATGTTAAATGTTTAAGTGTGCTACAATGCAACACTAATTCTGGTCTTTGAGTAACTTATAACCATTAGAGCAATGTCCTAAATGTATCCTTAGACCTTCCAAATTGAACACAAGATCCTAGTGCATCATTGTCAGTATGTTTTGATAGTTTTTTCCCCTTTCAAACTGAATAAAATACAACACAACAGGAAAAAATCAAAACTATAAATATAGAAACAGACATTGTTGAGTGCAGCAGCTTAAGTCATAGACGGATGAAAAAGAACTAGTTTAAGTTGGATTAAACATGAAAAATGATGTTTTTCTGAGTTTTAGTCACCTCTAGTTAATACTAGGGATTTGAAGTCTCACTATGTTCGACAAGCTGAAAGCAACATTCTTGACTTTGTATCTTTTCCTGGGGGTATTCCAAAATATTAAATGGAAAAACACTTAAAAGAATAGAATTTTTTGAAGAAAATGAGGTTAAAATGTGTTGTATTCTGGAATATTTTACTTCTATCCGTCATTCTATTTCATAATTAAAAGTTGCTATATATTTGTACAGATTTTGATTGCTAAAATACTGATTATTTAAAATTTTCCAATGGTGTTACAATATCGGCCCTTATAAATAAAGGCATTAACTGATGTAATCACTTTTCCTTCATTTTAAGGAATCGATATTTATTAACTTAAAAGATGTATTATTTTTTATGAATGATAAAACTTCAAATTATTGGCCTATATGTGCTTTGTTAAATGCATAAATTGCAAACATTGTTATATATGCACTGAGTGTGTGTGCACGCAAATTAAATACCTTAAATATATTGTAAATGTTTTCTAAATGTCATTATACATCAAAATACGCTACGTATGTTATTTCCCCTTTACCAATATATTCCTTGTGAAAATGATATTCTAAAATTGAGTTTTACAAAGGTCTCTTCCCAGCATGAACTTGAAAAATGAGATTTCAACCTTAAAAAATATGACCTTGGTCACTAGATTAGTGATTTTAACAGCCTTGGCAACGAATTTTGTGAAAAATACAATATCCTCAAGGAATCATCAAGAAGGCTCTAGCATCGAAATCTAGTTCTAGAAATTTCCATGAGCAAAAGAACTTTGAAACAAAGGTCATTAAAGAAAGTTCATCCTAGAGCAGAATCTGTTTGCATTTTGTTTTATATGTCTGTCCTCCAAATAATTTAACTGTTTAAAAGAGTTGTTACTGGAACGTTGTAAATCCTGTTACAATATCTGTGCATTTTGTACTATTATAAAAAAATCTTCTCCTAAGAAGGAAACGCGATATGCAAATTAAGTCTATTATATATATTTTTTGTTCGCGAGTTAAGAAAATTGGTGAGTTAGAAGTGAAGAGAAGAGATAACAGAAGGTTAGTGAGTTAGAAGTAAAGAGAATAGATAACAAAAAGTTAGAAAGTTAGAAGCTTAGTTAACTAGAGGTGACAAGAGAGCTTCAAGGAGAAGATTACCATAACATAAGTGGTTGAAAAGGCCTTGTGAAAGATTTAAGAAAGGAGTTGTCATCGATAAATTATATTAATTAGAAGACTGTTAAAATTCAGGTTCTGTCGCCTTCCTATTATGTTGATATTTAAAGTATTCAAGTCGTTAAGCGGACATTAAGTGCATATCTGCTGTGTAAAGTAATATTAGGGAAGAACCATCATTATAAATTGGTTATTAAATGTAATTCTCCCCAAACGTGACTCTCGTCTCTTCCCTCTGTTGTCCGACTGGATCATCCTTTTTATAGTGTGAAATTGATTTGTGTTTGAGTTGATTAAAGTGATAAATAAAATAATTGGAAATTATCATGTCGAATCATCTTTCACTTCCTTTCACACCCTTAGCTTGATCACAGGGTAGACGGGAAGTAGGTTCCTTTCAATTTCTTTGAAAGTACACGTCAATCGATCTTCATTTAGTCATCCTTTCGTCCTTACAATTAATAAATATCGATATAATTCAAATAATTGGTGTCACTGATTGCTTTTCCCCCTCTCAAATTTGCAATAAAATTAAGTAATTTAAATTATAAAATTATTTTATTTTTAAGCGAAATTAAACCAATTAAGTTCCGACAAGTTTCAGATAGCAATTTTTCAAAAATTGTTTTTCATAAGAATTTTATTGCTTTATAGAACATAAATAGTGTTAAAAAGTCATAATTATTAAATAAGTAACCTTTGTTTTGTAAAAAGTATCAATTTTATGAACTTTTAGAATAATTTTTTCAAATTTAAGAAAAACGTCATTAATAAAAATACACTGGACATAATGCAATTTTAATTCCATTGATAAACTTCTTGATCTAGCTGAAGTATCACAAACTACAGGGTAAAAAATTTTTAAGAAAGAAATATCTTTTATAAGCATTTAAATTTCATGTTAATGGTTTTTCGTCAAAATTACTGCATGTTCCAAGCTAAAAATTACTGTAAAATGTGATTGAATGTAACTATCTTAAAACCGCCGATTTGTTGCACTCTAAAGGGCTAATGACAACTATGTTATAAATTTCATTGAATTTGGTTGCATGGTTGTGGAGATATCCCGATTTTGTGCACAAATCATCGTGAAAGTTTTTTTCTTCAAAAAAAAAAAGCGTTAAAAAAGTATTCTTATAAGTTAGATGAAGTAAATGCTATAAAAAACATAAGAAATTCTCTAGTCTTATATATTATTCCTTTTTCCTCAATATTTATATCTCTTTTTTTCTAATGACCTCAACGTTAAACACATAAAAAAACATTTTTTTCAATCTAGTCGGGTATTTTAAACAAAATTAAACCGATTAAAGCATGGAACAGCATTAACATCTTATATTTTTACAAAACAATATTAGACAACCTTTGCTTTGACAGAAGTCCAAGTGTATTTATATATATGTACAAATGATTTTTAAGAAAAAAGGAAAACAGTAATTGACCCCAAAGAAATACACTAAAATATAAATAAAGATTACATTCTTAATTCTAAGTTAAATGAATTTTGAATCATGTGATCAGTACTTAACGTAGTAAATAAAGACTCTTAAAAAACTTCTTCAACATTAACTTTATTCTATGTTTCAGCATTTTTATTAAAATGTAATAAAAATTATTTCATCATACAAATGCAACCTACATAGAGAATTGAATGATTGAATAAATATTTTTATTCACAACAAAACTGAATTTGTACAGAATATTTTTATAAATAAGCAAACATTTACTTAAGGCATATAGAAGAATTTATTCAGAAAAGTTTGATAAAAGGGAAAAAAAATCCAAAAAATGAAATACGACGGTAAATTTTAAATGGAAAAAGGAGGAAAAATACTAAAATTCCCCTACGAGATTAAAGAAGAAAAATATTGCTCATCGTATTTCTTGAATAATTCAAACAATATTTTCTCAACTCTTTCAAAGTATTGACCGCACACATATCTTCTGAATTACTCTCATATAATAAACCCTTTACCATAGCATTTTTCTATTCAGTACTTATTCCAACCTAAAAAATAACAAAACAAACAAAATCATTGCACCATATAAGAAAAGTATAAAAAAGTCGTTTTTTTCCCTTCCTTTCTGTAATCAAAGCCTGTCATATTTTTCCTAGCATATATTTAGTAAAAAAATATGTTTTCACATTTCCCCTCTGTACATTTTTAAGAGATATTTAATATGTAATGCAAGGGAAAATATGTATTTTACGAAAAATGAAGAATTGAATGGAGCAGATTTTAAAAATATTAAAGAATATTTGAAAAAACTTGCATTTCGAATGCTTACACCTTTTGCAATGTGTTCTCAGGTAGAATTTCCAGGTTGACGGTTGAAATCAAAGTGCGAGAAATGTTTTAAAAAAAACGAGGCGAAATATTTTTTGCTCGGTGTCTTGTACCATGTCATTTTTAAAGAAATACAAAACATGCCGATTATTTGAAGAATGACATCTGAGTTAGGACACGACATAAGAATAAAGTTTCAGGTAGCTTTTTGAAAAAAAAAAAAAAGATGAAATGTGTTTTAGCTAGAAAATACATTTTTTTCTAAGGTAAGCTTTTCTGCAATACTATACTAGGGTAGTGCGATAACCAAAAATTTGTATTCAACATTATTTAATTAAAATTTTTCGTTGGCTGGGTTGCGGAGTTGGTTTGTCAGTGGCCTTGTACTCACGTGTTTGTGAGTTTGACCCCAGCCTAGGCCAATGGATTTTCTTGATGTAAAAAATCGACAGCGTCCATGTCATATGCTTACGTGGCATGTAAAAGATCCCTTAAGTGCTAAGACTTGAGTGCTCTCAGCAAAATTAAATTCGTGGTATAGTTTTGCATCACCAGAGTTCAAGTGTCCCCTCTGGGGAGGAAACTGTTCATCAAAACTACACTGTGGTATTTGGTATAATAAGTATATGGTGCCTCAAGAAAAAGAGATACCAGCTCCCAGGGAATGTACTGGGTATGCAATGGTAAAATACCAATCAGCAGCCCCACTATAAATAAAATAAAAAAAAATTCTGCAGAAGAATTG
This sequence comes from Trichonephila clavata, assembly GCA_019973975.1. Lineage (NCBI taxonomy): Eukaryota > Metazoa > Arthropoda > Arachnida > Araneae > Nephilidae > Trichonephila > Trichonephila clavata. The sequence continues at coordinate 94,316 of BMAO01030884.1, forward strand.
AAATTTCGTAAGTGCTGTGTCTGAAATATTAATACAATTATGTATAAACCGCTATCTTTAAGATATACACATTTCTTTATATATTTCTTGTTTTATTATTTTTTAAAATCTTTTTCTTTTTAATACAAGTGCTTTTATCATTCTTAATATTTAATAAGGTTTTTCAGTTTTAATTTTAAAACAAGTACATAGGATTTTTATACTCATTTTAAAATGAACAATCTGTTGATTTGTCAAAATATTGTTCATTAATTTTATAATCAATGCTACACGAGTAATGTTGGTGTAGTTTTAAGCCATGCGTAAGAGACAAGGACGACAAGAGGTTGACATCCAAATTTCAAAACTTCCACTTTTTTCTTTAAGATTTGATGCGTAGCAATACAAATATTATGGTAAATACTTTCTCGCCATTTTATACTTTGACCTAAGATTACAATGGCGAATCACTTTCATCATTCAGGTTAAGAGTTTAACGGAAATTGTCATATGGTAATCATAATGAGTTTAATTTTCTAATTTTAGAAGATAAAATGAAAATAAAAATTTGTAAAATATAAAGTATGTTGTTTTTTCAAAGGTATTTTACCGTTTAATTTTGTAGGCCAATTTTTCATTTTTTTTTAATATTGATTTTGTGCACTCATTTTTAAAAATATTTTCCCCGTTTAGAAGTACAAGAGTATATCAATTTTTCAGTAAGAACGAACGCCATTCTCATTATGTATTTACAAACATTAAAAGGCGTTTAACGTAAAATCCCTTTTTTTAGGGAAATTTTATTGAGGCAGGCATTGATTAAACATTTATAATTTAAAGTTAGTTACCTAAAACTTTTTGTGAATCTTTATTTAATATTGGATTTGTATAGCCTTAATATTTAGAAACCCCAAAGAATTACTACAAAAAAACTTACAGCCATTTACATAAATATAACAGTTGCAATTCTAAGCGATTTCATATATAGCAACTAAGTTATATTGTTTATTTTTTATTTAAAATATAAATATCGCTTACTTATAGGTTATTTCTAAAAGGAATAACAGAGTTATATTTAAAAGTTCAAAACTTCAAAATTCTTACACTTATATTGTGTTTGAAGTGGCACCAGTTCATATATTTTTACAAGCTTTTATTTAACTTGCAATGTATGTATGCAATTTGTTCGGGTGGAATCTTGAAACACAAATTTTGAAGCTGATATCTTTAACCGATTGAGCTGAAATTTTGTATACACGTTTAGTTTGGATGACAATGCATGTTTTAACTATTTATATTCCTATATTGCAATTAGTTAAAAATATATTAATTAAAAACCTTAAAACCTTTACCCCTGTAGGATGTTCATTCCGCTGTGCTTGGCTACGCAAAATGAAAATCGAGATGAGTAAAAATTTTTTTTGGAATTTTGACGTTTTTAAAACAGTGATCTAATTTTATCTATGAAACTCAAACAAAAAATAACTACAGAATCTGAAAAATCATTTATTTCTCCATGAGAAGGTATAATGCTTTTTACAAAATAATAATATTTGTGCTTTTGCGTTTTCTTTAAACGAGTCAAAATCTATGCGTTTTTATGAAAATGATGTCTAAATTGTTGCGCATGAATTTTTTTTTTCATTAAATGAATAGACATTTCGTACTAAGAAGCTCATGCCGTGTTCTTTTAGAACAGTCATTTCAAAATAAAATGCCCAAAACTTTTTTTTTACGATTTTTCAAAAAATACTCAATATTTTAAATAAGTATTTAATAACTTCATCATTTATGAAGATAATCTGACGAAACTTTTTTTTCGTATGTTGAACAATATTATCTAAGATCTGTAAGAAGATTGAAAAAAATTGCTTAAAAATTACGGAATAAAAAAAAATGGGTTTTTTTGTTGTTGTTGTCTAGTACCCTTTTTGTGAAATTTCATTTAGCTAGACTGTTCGAAATTAACCGGCAAAGGCCTAGCAACAATGATGCGTTGAATGAGATGAACAGACTGAGAAACCTGTCCAGCGATAACTGAAAAGTAAAAAATAAATTAAAAATAATTAAAAACTTTTTTAAAAACAAGCTTTTATTTAAATGCGCTAAAAAGAATAAAATAAACTTTTCCTTTAAAGCTTTTTTACCATCAACTTATAAAGTCATTACACAATTTATATGATATAAAAGCTTGTAGCACGATTTACCTGTGTTGATAAACAAGTAAATTAAAAAACTTGATCTGATTGTTTTTAATTTTTAAAATTTTCAAACTAATTATATACGAGTACTTTAATCTCGCGACGAGCTTTTATAGTATATAAATTGTGTAATGACGCTAAAAGTTGATAGTAAACAAATTTTAAAGGAAAAGTTTATTTTATTCTTTTTAGCGCATTTAAATAAAAGTTTGTTTTTAAAATAGTTTTTTAATTTTTAATTTTTATAAATTACCAGCAATTTTTTCTCATTTTGATAATTAAAATATTTTTATTTCATACAATTATACCTTTTTTATCACATAATTTACTGAACAAATCAGGAATTCACAAAAATAAATCCTAATGTCTTATTTAAGAAAAAATGTTTCCATACATGCAGTTTTGTTGAATCACTTTTATAAAAATGCGCATAATAACCAAGTCCTATAATTACATATAACGGTGAAATAATATTTAGCAACAAACACGAGTAATTCAAAATTTAGAAACTGCTTTGTAAAACTCATGTAATATTGTTAATGTTTAAAGTTAAAAAAATTTATGGTTTTTTAAAATCATAAATTTTAACTTCATTGCTGAATTTTACTAATGAGGAATCTTTGTTTTTCTTTCTCTTCAATTTTCACTCAGTCCTTTTATGGCACAATAAAGTAAAAAAAAATTGCCTCGCCCTGAGAATCCTTTCCGTTTTAAACTACAAAAGTTTTCATCTCTTTAATAGACTGCCATGAACAAAAACCAAAAGAACTATTTTCAAAAATCTAAGTCGTTTTACCGAAATCATTTGTTTTCCGGCAATAAAAAAAAAGTCCCCGACCTATTTTGTAAGAAGCAACCTCCGAAGAAATCAAACAGAAAAGTACATTTTCCCAGAACTTTCAGTAAACAAAGTCTTTGCGAAACGTTTTTCTTTACATTACTAGTGAGGAATAATCTGCTACAAGACTGTTGTGAACATCATTTGAACTTCGGGATATTTCTTCCGTTGAAGTCTACCGAGATTTCTATTTGTTCCAGAATTTTTTCAACGATTGCCAGAGATCAATTGCTATAACGGACGACGCGTTTCGAATTTTTTGTTACTTTTTTCCCATATATATTTCGAACGGAAAATATTTAAGTTAAAGCTAACATTAAAGTGGAATTTTTTTAGCATTAGAGTTTGAGATAAATTTGAACTTACACTTTGGCCTGATGATAAATAAACTGTCATGTCCGGCATTTTAATAACACTTTTTAATGATTAAGTGCAAAAATGCAATATTTTTATTTTTTACACAAACAATCGAGTGCATAAATTGGGAATTGAATACATATCACTTTAAAAACCCAGCTCTAGGGGATTGCAATATCGGTATACCGGGATACCGCATACCGGTATTTTGAGCCATTTGTACAATCTAGTAATAAGGGAATTCACAAGTTTTTTGGCATTAATTTTTCTCATACAACTTTTTTGTCATTAACTAGAAACTTTTTAAATTGTCTCCACCATATGTGCAGAGATCGTCAACATAGCAAAATGCATACACTGTCTCCCTAAAGGGCTAAATTAATTAGAAAGAGCATAAAGTTGCATCGTACAATCAAGAGAGGCGATAAAATATGTGAGTCATCCAAGGAGGAGGAAAAAAACTATCCTATTACAGCCTAGAGCGACACTGCACATGCGCAGAATATACGTAGTCCATATTCTTATCTGTGTACAAGGTTGTAGTTGTGAAGAAAGTACGTAATATTTTGATATTTTTTAAATTCATGAGTTTGTTATCCACATTGTATTTGCATATCATACTTTAGGGTTCAAAATAATTTTCAGATGTCTTATATATATACTCATAAATAATATCCCACAATAATGAATAATAATAACTTAAAAGAACATAACAAATTAGTAGATAATACTTCGAATTGGTTTCATTGATACGATGAAAACTACAGGCTGAATAGTGATGTTTACACTTTTTTGTGATTTGAATAAAAGATGTTCCTTTACTCTTTTTGTTATTCTTTATATACTGTCATAATTTATAGGTTATATATTATTATTATTATTATTATTATTATTAATTGATACTTACATTTTCTAATATAACTGTCAAATAAAACAAAAATAGAAACACCTGTGTTGTCTATCTTTTTTAAAAATTTCTACTACAAGTATTAAAACCAGCATCCCGATATTAAGACCTAAAAAATACCGGTATTGAGCTTTTGGTCCGACATTGCAATCCCCAACCAGCTCATATATTCGTGCTGGAACACTCTCATTCCAAAACATTATCTTTTTCTTTCTTTTTTTAAATAATTTTAGTTCCTGAAAAATTAAATTTTTTTTCTAGAAATGCTTAAAAAATAATTATTTTGATTTGCAAAACAAATCAAAGCAAATATATATATATTTTTTATTCTTCTCTGTTTTAGTTTTTATTTTGTACGATCTCATGAACAAAATAATTTGAATTAAATTAATTGGCTAATTTCTTTAGAGATTATCAATTGAATAATATAGCTTTAATAAAAATAGAATGTTTAACAAGTCAAAAACTATTTTAAGAAATAAAAACCTTTTTTCCCAGCAATACTTAAAAATTTAAATTGCTTTAACGTTAGAAAAAGTTTGAAGAAACATCTGCCACTTCATTAAAAATTTAAGGAAGTAAATATGTGTTAAATTAAATATCAATCAATTAGTCGGCGTCTATTTCTAAGGAATGGGAGTTTTAAGAAAACATATAAAAATAACCCAATTTTTTTTTAAAAAAGTGATTTTATTCGTGTCATAATTAGTTTTTAAAAACGTTTTTCACCTCGATTATTTTTTTGCAACTTACCAGACGTCAGAAGTTTTTCTTCCACTTGAAAGGAAATAATTAAATTGATTGAGCGGTGGAAGCATTTTTGATTAGGAAGTTTAATGGTAAGCGAAAGAATGGGGTCTCACATCTTGTCTGTTTAAACATATTTCGTGTAAAGAGACAGAAACGTGTTGGCAGTGTGCAGAAGTTGTTATAGGAAGTGCTAATTATTGTTTCGTACTCATCACTTGACCGACTCTAAAAATTCTGGAAGCTCATACCCAATAGTGCTACTCTGTGGTTCTAGTGCACATTATATAACAAATCCGAAAAATTAAATGGTTTGTAAAAAAATAAATAAAAACATGAATTTTAATTTTAATTTCTATACAGATAGAATTCAAAAACGTATTTAGTTATGAAGAATACATAATTGTATTCAATGGGCAAAGAGGAAAGGCACACTATAACTGTATTTATCATTCTCTTCGTGTGAGTTTGCATACATATATATAGAGAGAGAATGTGGGAAAAAATATGGAGAAGAGAGAGATATAAAGATAGAGGAAAAGAGAGATGACCAAGTTAATTCCCTAGATATTCAAATACGGTTGAATAAAAATTTAGTAATTGCTAAATTTTTACGACAAAAGAGATGAGTTTAGTTTTAGTATCATGAAAATATCACATTGTAAAGTAATATAAATTTATCATTTTTTGAGAAACGTTATTATAAATTAAACTCTATGCAACAAATTCGTAAAAATTAAAAAATATATATAGCAATCTCATTTAAGAGTGCTTAAAAATAAAATGCCCTCTGAATTTTATTAAAAAAAATATCGTTGTAAAATATTATTCATTATTAACTAACAAAATACCTTTTTTTTACCTTCATTTCTCCCTATGATTTTAAAATCCCAATTTTTCTACTTATTGTAACTCACTAGCTGAGATAGTGTAAGATTATTCTGCCTCTTCTCTTGAATTACGTTCGTAGGGAATAGACGAAAAACGGTCAATTACTTTTGTTTAAATTAAGTATATATATATATATATATATATATAATTACATTTCCCTTAATATTTCTACCTTTCCCTATGGCCTAGTGTGTAGGCGAATTGCAAGTGATGGTTGACTAGTCAAAAAACTTTGTTTAAACATATAATATTGGTTTCTAAGGCCAAGAGTTTGCTATTGTACTACTAAGGCTAATATTTCGTACTGTCTTGACTGGTTACACTTAGGTTTATAACTATTTGTGAATATTTATGGATTATATATATAATGCATTGAGTCAGTACATTTGTGGAATCTGTATACATCGGGTAAGATTAGAGTTCCTTTGCTCATTTACATTATTGTTAATTATGGTTATATTCATTATTAACCTCTCTTGCAAATATTTTTGTTTATACATATTTATATTTGTCTATTTCTTCCGGATTCCTATGGTAATTTAATATTGCAATTTCTATTCTATTGCTGTTATATTCACCCACGTGGGTTTTAGGCTTTTGCCTTAGTTTATACTGGGAGCTATTATGTAGAAACAATTTCTGCTGCAGGAGAAGGTTGAGATCTCACAAAACATTGTTTAATCCTGTTTCAATGTCCTAAACCAGTGACAGCTCGAGAAATCATAATAATTTTCCCCTCTAGCTACATTTCTTTTTGGTTTGTCATGGTTCCATGTTCTTGGTGCTTCCGGTCTGATCTTAGGATGCTTGGGATTTATTAGTCTTATTTTGAATTATTTACTGCTATATATATTTATATATAAATATCGTAAATTCCTAGCGAATGATATTTGTGGGTGCAGTACAGAGAAGTCGAAGAATCTTTTTGGCGTGAGAATAAGGTAGAATTTTATAGTATGGGATGGCTACAGAGACGTCTGAAGGCATGGGCCAACTGGGCCCAGACCCAGGGCCTCAGCCATAACGGGTGTCTTCTTTCGTTTTCGACTCGAATAATTTCAACGGTCAAATACTTTTTCCGGTTGTATTTTCCGAAAAACTTGGAATTTCTTAAGATATGTCAACTGGCTACATGTATTGACCATCGTCCATGCACAGGCATAGCCCACTCTCATGCACCATTATTACTCCTTCAGTCAAAATGTGGCTGTCAATCGAGCCGGTTTGTGCGATTGTAAGTCATGCAATTTTATTTGTTTGGGGTTAATGTTTGTGTGAGTGTTTAACAACGTATAAGCTATTTACTGTCTACTCTTATGGGTCATATGTGGGGCCTACGTTTATAATTGGGTCTAGGACTTATTTTCACGTAGGGAACCAAGATCTACTTTTGCATAGATGCCCAGTATCTACTTTTGGACAGGTGGCCAGGGTCTCAACGTCATAAGACGTCCCTGGCCATGGTGAATTGAATTCAGAAGAGAGTGTATGGACCATGGCGATCGGCACTCGCATTCCTGCCCTGATGGAACTTAATTGCCACTTTCGCTTGCGATTCCATGGAATATTGGTATTGGGCAGTTGTAGAGTTAAAGAAAATCGCATATTCCAACATGTCATGTTTTCTGGTCAATCTTTTTGATGTTAGAGGATGATTACACCATTTTTCAACTTCAAACTCTGACAATTGTGTGCTGAGTATGTCATATGTGAAGTTGTGACGGTGATATTATGGTGTGGGTGATATACCGTTCAATTTTCAGGGTCATAAGGGGATCCTGCATTTGTGTAGGTGCTCAGGTCCTACTTTTGCCAAAAGGCCCAGTACCTGAACGAGTTTTAAGACGCCTCTGGATGAATGTTAAGTCAAATAGAATCCTAAGCACTTGAATGTGGATTAAAATTATGAGAGAAAGGAGAATGCCGTTTATCCGAATCAATTGGGATCAGACACCCGATCTGAAAACCAAAAACCGAATGCGATCCCTGCAGTGTATGAAACCGGGCACTATAGAAATATTGAAAATCATCACATGCTGGAAACATACTTGAAAAGAAAGTAAAATAGGAGTAAAATGTTGCATTTTTACCTTGATTGTGGAAAATAATCACTTATTTTTCGCTGTACCATTGTACACCTTCGTTTTTTCACTGCAAGGTCTCATATTCTCTTGAGCAACAGTAGTTGACTAAGACAACACTCTGATTGTTGTTTGTACTACTCCATAGCTGTCTCTTTTGCAGAAAAAGCATTAGAATTTGACAGATGCTTGCTACTTTCGTTGTCGTTGTTGTTCTCTTCTTCATCCATTTCATCGTCGACAGGGTCAGATTCTTCTTGCATGGAAGTCACAACCTCGTTATCATTTAGAATTTTAAATCTAGTCTTCTGCATTGCATGTCTTCATGGTTTCTACTTCAACAAAGCTCAAAAAAGAGCACGTATACACCCCCTCACTTAAAATTAAACTGACCTAATATTCCGCGCAGATGATTACCAAATCACACAACTAGAATTCCCTAAATATCCCTCATCTTAGATTTTGATGTCATTTTTGGCCTCGCACGAAACAACTGTTGAGCATTGCATTGTTCGAAAACGTATCCGGACTTTGGTCCGGATATTCGCACCCCGGATAATAAACATTCGGATAAACGATGTTCTACTGTATATTGCCAATAGTCTTTTATTTGCTTAGTAATAAGACTTAACAAATAATCAATCATTCAAGGAAATGATGTTAATAAAATACTTGAATAAAGTATATCGTACAACTATTTGATACACTACTTGCAAGATTAAATCGAAAATAATATTGTACTTTCCGCTCAAATTCCTTGCTTATTTATTTAATATAGAACTCCGTAGTAGCCTTTTTAGAGATACTGAAATGTCTGTTTAAATTAACTTCTTTCGTACATATTCTCGGATTCAACACACTCTAAAATGCAAAGAAAATTTATATATATTTTACTTTCTTTTGTCTCCTTTAAATATGTATGAATCTAAAGCCTTTCATCTTTATAAAAAATTGGGGGAAAAAATTGAATTTTGAAAAGTCTATCGTGACTGCATTATCTTAAAGGAAATTTTAGCAAGTAAATAAAAAAGAAAATTCTTTCATCTTGAATTTAATATTTTTCTAAATAAAAAAATGGTGGGTAATAGGAATAAAAAGTTATTTCATACTCCTATCATATTAGAAAACCAATGCTTTTCATATTTCTCTCAGTCCAAAATTCAAAAATATTCCATCGTGTTGCTTCCCTTGATCCTAAAAACGGTTGATTAGTTATGTTCCACCAATTTTTACAATAGAACTTTAAATTGAAATTCTCATGAGGAAATATTTTCTTAGTAAAGAATGAGGTATTTAATTTAAAATATGCGGTTGAGTTGAAATTCTAGAAAGATTAGTTTCGAAACGGTTGATTTTGCATACAGTTGCATCTGTGAGCACTCTGCAACACATTTATGTTATAGATCAAACAAATGTGTCTTTAGAGGGCAGAAATTTATTGCGTACGTTTATTCTAAATAGAAATTATTCGCCGATCTACATTTATCCCTTGGCATATATATATTCTTATAAATTCTAAATACATGTTTTCTTGAATATAAATAATATATATATCTTTATTTTCTAAATCTGTACAAATTCAATAAGGGAAGCATTTTTTTTCAAATTCTATGAAAATGCTAAATTTATATCAATAATACCTATACTAAATTTTAATATATTTCTTTCAAGATAAAAAACCTATTCATGATGCTGTAATAAATTTATTTATACATAAGGTACAGTTAGTAATATTGGGTCGGGAAAAATTGAATTTAACTGAAGAGGAGCGTGAAGAATGATTTGCCTAGGGTTTTCCCCTTACCTTCCAGAGCTTTCTTGAAAAGTGTGCTTGTATCATAGATCGTGATGTTATATATATCTTCAGTAATTTCAAGAAGCATTCATATGGCCACCAACATGGTCGCCATGGCACCAAAAGGGATACCAACTTTGATATATCGCCAATATTTTGCCAATTTCCTATTGAAGACCCGTTATAATATTAAGAACGGTGTTGCTTATGAATATTACAATTCCATCATTAAATAGGCATAAGAAAAAGTAATATTAACGTATCAAACATCCAGATATAATTTATTTACGCTATTTTAAGATGAAAGTAAATGCACAAGAAGATAAAAAAACTACACAAAATGTATATTCTCTCCATATAAAAAAAGCAATTCATGAAAATTACAGTTTAGAATTCAAGTAATGAGTATGTACAGTTGTATAATGCGTAGAATAGGGTTTGATCCATTGGTAGGTGGACATAAGGTATCCCCTTCTTTTCCTAGTTTGGCGGTGGTAGCCAAGTGGTCAAGGTATCGGGCTCGTGGCTAGCGTCCCATGAGTTCAAGCTTAGTACCACTAAAGACCCACCTTGTAGGGAAGCAATGCACGTTAAATCTGTCGAGGGCTCAAACGTCCTCCTGTTAGTGTGGTGTGGTAGTTAGGAGGGGGTGCCCCTCAAATGTCGTCCTCGTCACTTCATTATGGTTCAGAATTACGAGGTCCGTCACCAAAAGTCCTCGTGTAGCTGAACAGTGCAACGTTAATATTATCTCACTCTAACTCACCCTTTCCTAGTAATTTTTTTAAATTTGAAATACCTGCATTTTTTAGCACGAACAATCACATTTCATTTTCTAACCCAGAGTAAAATTCATCTATTTTTTAAACCTTTGGTGCTCAATAGAGGCCTAGATAAAACGTTTATTTTGAATTTTTAGAATTATTTAGAGAATGGTTTTATTTATAATAAGCTTAAATTGAGCTCTTGTAAACTTAAAATAACTAATCGCAGAGGGAAGCAACTCTTAAGAATCATACTTATTCGTTATTAACCAAAGATTCAACATTTTTTCCAAATTGTTTCTCTTACCAACTGAAATGTATACTAAGGTATGAAAAACCCATTCAACTGTAATCCAAAGAAGCAGTTCAAATTTTTAACTTTATTGGATTTCCAACTATTTTATTTGTATCTTGTTTCAATTCTTTCTTTATATATTTAGTTTTTGAAAAGTTTATAACTCTATCAGCGTTTTTCTGTATCTTATTTTCAAGAACTGTATTTCTTTATAAAATTTATTTATAGATATAAACTAGATACTATAGAATATATATATTTCACTTGAAATTATTTGGCTATAAATTTTTTGTGGCTGGTTAAATATATAGTGGCATTTGATAAATACAAGTATTACTGAAAAATATGATTGACGTTCAGTGAATAATATAAAAACTATTTTTATATTAAAAGAAACAAAACAGAAATGATAGTATATATTTATATCAATAAATTTGTCATATTAAATTTTAAAAAATAATTATTAAACTTGAATTTTAAGAATACAGAAGTTAAAAAATTAAACTCGGCATTAATCGCGAGTTTCTTAATAATTTGAAAAAATGGATTGGAATTTGTCATTTTACTAAAATTCTTGTGTTGGAACGCGTTTCAAATTAATATATAAAAATATATAATTTTTTTTTTAAAAAAAAGCAATATAATTATAAAAGTTATATATTTGTAAAAAAGGTATTTTAACGCGCAAACATCTTAAAAAAAAGAATAGTCAGAAAAAAATTATTTAACGGAAATATTATTCAAATCTAAATAAAACTACCAAAATTCTACTAAATAACTTACTCTCTAAGCCAAGTGTTTAAAATTCCTTTTCTTTAAAAACTAGTAATAGTCTTAGAAATTGTGCATTCAATTATTTTTTTGAATAATTTTTGTTTTACATTTTTAAATAAGGTAGCAGATGTTTTATATATTATTATGTGATAATATGATGGTAATCAATTATAAATGTTTCTTTAATCGAATTTATTTTATATGTACACAAACTATGGCAAACAGAATTTTTCCTTTAACAAAATAAACCTCGAAATGTATCTAATAGTATATGTAATTAAGATATTTATTAATACATTTTTAATTTAAGGCGCAAAAACAGCAATTGTATTACTTTGTGTACATACACATCTCAGTAGTTACCATTAAATAGACATTATCATGTAGTTATGAAGAAAATTGATGTCTGAAATCTAATAACATTTGATTTAATGGAACTTAATTATTAATGAAATTAACTTATTGCAGTAATTTTATTCTAATTTCTCATCCTGAAAATGAGAAAAGGATTTCTTTCTAAGAGATTAAAACATTAATTTTAAATTATTTTCATAATCGTTAAGGTATTATACTACCAAAAATGCATTTCAAAAGTAGATTTTAATTCGGAAATAGTATTTTTATTTAAATTTAATTCGCCTGTATAATAAAATACTAGACAAATATCTTTCTAAGTTTTCCTTTTTTAAAATGTGTTATATTTATTGCGCCAAATAAATAAATTTTGAGAAATATCTATTCTAAAATCACTTTAGTTTCTTAATCTCTCTCTCTATATATATACACACACACAATCACACACACGCATATATATATATATATATATATGTAATAAGACGATGTAGTAATGATGGATTTTTTGAATGGAGCTTGCAATGGCATTCTTGTGGTTAATTAACTTTTTATTATTCATCTTGAAAACATTGAGCAAGACAAGGACGACACATAGATGTACGTAATCACAAATAGAACACAAAATACACAAACACTAGATGCGGCAGACTACATGATGACAAAAGCGAAGAAGCGAAAAAGCGCGCGTAACTGTATGTTCAGAGCTTTTATAGTGGCGTGAAGGTCGTACGACTCTTTTATAACAGGAGTCGTGATTGGCTGCAAATGAGGGAGCAATTAGATTAAGATTAAGATTACGCGTCGTACAATTAGATAAATTATAACAGTCAGAGCGAAAGAATTAGAAAATAATTTCACGGGTACAGTTAAGGAGAATTAGAAGTCATTACATATATATATATGAATGTTTTTATATATATGGCATCGCTTCACTCAAACACCGTTCAAGCAATCACCTTGCAAATTTGCATGTATATGTATTTTTTCGTGGCGAATTCATTTCCATTATTCACTTCGTGGCAACTCCCCACCAGGAGGTGCTGCAGTATACCAACTTCTATATCGGTTAAACGATTTCTATTAAAATTGGTATCCTGCTATATTTGAACACAAGTAATGTATTTGCTGTATTCACAGCTGTAAAGTCTCGATATTTTTCAACATTTTTTTGTAAAATAAATTTTAGAAGGGATGCTTTGCAGTAACATAGAAAGTATAAAGTATTATTAAAAATATGGAAGAATCAAAGGAATTTAATATTGACCATACGTCATTATTTATTTATTTATTTACTAGGTAAAAATTTATATTAAAAAATATGTTTGGTTTTATGAATCGGTATCTATATTTACAGTAGTCAGTAATTTCAATAATAACGCATAATAAATTAAATACTCGATATAATATCATCACGATGCACGTTCAATATAGCAACTGATCGAGAAATGATTGCTGAATTACGATCATAATTCTATGAGCTGAACTATTTGTGTTCAAAAATCTTAAATCGGCTTTAGAGGATGCTAAATAAGGTGACTTGAAAGCCTTTATCATACCAGTTAAAACACCAACAAACGAGAATGAAATCCGCTTCAGTGTTCTAATGGCTTCTGAAGTAGTGAAAATATAACGAACAGTGATCAATGTTAGTAATCGGTAAGTAAGCTCAACAATTTTACGAGTAAGTTTCCCAAGGGCAGTCTCTGCGTGTTGCCGTATTAATTTACGAATCCATGTTTTTCGAATGGTCAGCTATATGTTGCTTGCCCAGATTAGGAACTCCAAAAACTTTGTACATCTTGCACCAAATCATAAAACCAAAAATGTGGTTTAACCACTTACTATACGCTAGATGTGTTAATTTGAATTACTTTTAGTTATATATAAAAAAATTCAACTAATTGTTGATAACTACTAAAACTCAATTTATTCACTTACAAGCTGTTATAATACAGACCGACAGGACAACGTCTGCTGAGTTCAGCTAGTAATTTTCATAATTATTAGTATTTAATTGATTTTTCCAATATTATATTCTATAGATGAAACAACTTTACAAAAAGAAATAATTGAAAAACTTTCTTTCTTTGGCGGCAAAAATCTAAAGTTAATTTAAATTTACAACTTATCTTTTCACATATCTAAGAATTCAATTTTCCATATCCGCCACATACTAGCAACGAAAAACTATTTTATTTTTATTTAAAAAACGAAGAAAACTCAATTATCTCTATCTTTATTTAAGAGATTATATATTTTTATTTCTTAACTATAAAAGAAAACCTTATACCAAAATTCTATAGAAGTTCCTTCGCAACCGAAACAAAAGTTTAAGCAATAATTAATTATTGGAGGAATTACTCATGCGTTACTTCTCTTTTCTTTTCCAAACTCAGCCGAGCATACATGAACTAAAATAGAACAACTTACTTCCTTCGCAAATTATTTTTCAGCGCCCTTTGTAATTTGCCTTAGCAAAATATTAAAGCTTATCGTTATTTCTTATCTATACTGTTTTCAAAACATAATGGATTTAATTACTGTGCTGTTTTCGCTGTGTACATCCTAAACCCATTATACAATAAACATTTTTCTATTCTAAGGACTTTTTATGGCTTTCTGGGTCATAAAAAAAGTTCGTGAACAAGCGTTTGCACATTTATTGATTGGTATTATTTTGGATCGTGGATTCTGTGTTATGATGTTTTCATTGTGTTTTACCAAAAGATGGATTAAAATAATGGTAGCTTCATCTAAGAGCTTTACTTTTCATCTGAATCGTTTTATTTTGGTGTGTTTCAGTTTGAAAAAGTGTAATTGGCTGTACTTATCCGAAAATTACGTTTGGCTTTATATTGGAACATCATGGATGTAATGCAGAATAAAGAATTACACTTTTATTAGTCGACTCTGAAAAAAACGTAAATTTGAAATATAGCTATTTTTATTGCCATATCATAACCATTTTATTTCCCACATTTCAAAGCAATGAATTTTTCTATTGTGATATTTTGTACAAAGAAGAGAAAAAAAAACAAATATCTCTCTATATAAAACCACTTTTTCGGGATGGTGTAGTAAATTTATTTGTTCACAGAAGATAACTATAATTACATTTAGGATGATAGAGAAGTTTACATCAGAGTTGTCAAACTCGTGGCCCACGGGCCGCATACAGCCGACAACGAACACTTATACAACCCAGCCAGTATATTGGTACATAATAATATATAAGACATCAAAATTTCTCCCGAAATAGGAAATATAGTAGAAGAGAAGACATGTCATGGGTGTCAGGATGTAAATATTAAATTGTTCTTGCTTTTTGATTTGTTTATTATAATGTATTATTCGAAATAAACTTACGGTTCTATGAATATCGATTTTTTCCCGGCCCAGCTGATGTTAAACCGTGTATGTTTGATCCAAGTTAGCCTTTGAGGTCGGCAGCCCTGCTTTACGTGAACGAGCCAAAATAGCAAAACGTGACGATGTATTGCAAATTTTACTACCGATTAACAATAGAAAAACGATAGCATAAAAATATAGAAAATTCACACTTTTGTAACATTAAAACTCTGGAGAACAAAAAAAGACACATACACATACATTTATAAGGTTCGGTATGCGTGCGATATATAGATATTATTCCGAGGGGAAGAATATGAAGTAATGATTAAACTATGAATAATACATTTATTTAATAATACGTTTTTATAAATGATAATTTTTGAGCAATAGAAAGAATATTGATCAATTTTACCAATGAATTAGAGCAAAAGCATTTTCCTTCTTTGTAGAAGTGTTGATGAGGAAAATCATTACAAGAATGGGAACTATTCCTGGTTGTTAAGGACACAAAACATTTACCTCTGATAGCATTCTATACGTAGTTAGTTTCAATGGAATAGTAACTACCACTTGAGAATTGTAGCAACGTAGTTGGAAACACTGGCTTTCATTAATTCTATTTCCTCAAATCAATGTCAGTTTCAACATGCCCAAAGATATAACTTATCTACTCGCCAGATTATTTATTTAATTTATCTGATAAAGCTGTTTATTTCTTCAATTGGTTGAAATTCCTGTAAAACTACTGAAATGAACTGAAGTTCATATTACTGTGGTGAGGGGAAGAATATTTATATATGAAACTGATACACTATTAATTAATTCTATCAAAACACCTTTATGGCAATGATTCTCAAACTTTCAATATTCGCAACCCAATTTTCATGCATAATTTTCTTCGCGCTCCCCTCCATACATTGACAATGTATTGAATTCAATAATACTATGCATTGACGCAAAAGCTACAATACGACTTCGACCTCTTAAGAGCCACCGGTGTATATATACATCTCGCTCAGCCAAATGATTAATTTTCTGGACGTATATATACGTCTTTTCGAAGTGCTATCTTTTCTGTGCACTGCTATCCATCAAATTATTTCAATGGTTCAGAATGTAATAAAAGGTCTTTGATGTTATTTGTGAAGGATTTACTTATTTCAGAAGATTTGCTTATTTATTCATTTTATTCCCCTCCACCTCCCTCCAAAAAACATCACATACGTGCATCTGCATGAAAAACGAGGGCATTGGGAAACGAATCACATAACTTAATTTGCACTTTTAATTGGCAGTGTAGGGATCAATTATAAAACCATACAAATTATCAAGATAAGTGTTATTACAAGCCCATGGGGTCACTGGCAATTATGAATTTTGTTCTTAACTTAGTATTGATAAATTAATAATAAAATACATTGTACTGTACTCATACATTTATAAGTGTATTATATCAGTGTAAGAGTGTATTTTATTATGTATCATGACAGAATGTATTTTGTTTGTTTACTTTCAGTAAATGAATAATTTCTTAAAATAATATTTTGTTCTCGACTTTTCAATATGCTTGTACCCCCTTTCTACGGTTATCACGCCCCCCCTAGGGGTTCACGCCTCACAGTTTCAGAAACGCTGCTTTATGGTCAATATGAAACAAGAGCGAAATAAGCCTGGAATCTAACTAGATTCACTGAACACTTTATGGACGGATTTGAGGTACAATCACATGTAGTCTATCTCCATAGACACTGGTTTCATTTATATGACTCAATAATAATTATGCGAATTTCCTTCTAACTCTTA
This sequence comes from Trichonephila clavata, assembly GCA_019973975.1. NCBI lineage: Eukaryota > Metazoa > Arthropoda > Arachnida > Araneae > Nephilidae > Trichonephila > Trichonephila clavata. The sequence continues at coordinate 111,453 of BMAO01030884.1, forward strand.
GATTCTGATAAAAATGTATAATAATGATTCATTATATTGATCATAAATGCAAGTCATTTCTTCTATTACAATCTCATCATATTTTTTTTAATAGCTCTTTCTAAATAGCTAACTTAATCTGAATAACATAGCTTCTTCACAGGGTAAGATTCTCAAACCAGGAAATCAATAAAATCATTTCCCCATATGTTAAACAAAAACGTGTGAGAACTAGCTGCACTAATTTTCTGATAATTTTCAAATGTTCAAGATTGTATAGCGATATAATTTATCTTCATTGGAAGAAAATGCAAAAAAGAGTAAAGGATTTAGTAATTAACTGAATTCTGCTATGCCTATACTATACAAGGTCTGTTCAAAAAGTATCCAACCTTGAATTTTCCTGCTCACAGCAGTGATTCTATAACATTGCCATCTGAGAAGTTGGCACTTTTATTTTGGCTTGTTTTATTTCCCATTGTACCAGTCATTTACTTCCGGCAGTCGAGTGAGTTGCTGTTATATGTGCTCCTTGGATTTTTATTTCTCTTAAGTTAACGGAACGATTTGAGCCGAGGTAGTGCATCACATTTTTGACCAAAGAAAGGTGATTTTCTAAATAAAACAATTCGTAAAATTCAGTAAGCATTTGAAAATTGGGAATTTCGGCAAAAATATAACAAATTTTTGATGATTTTATTTTACAGGCCATCTTATTAGCTTTATAAAAATACCAAGTTTATTATTCTCCTATCACTACAACAAAAACCACAAGTGTTTTAGTAAAAGCAGATGCCATTACTTCAAGCAAGATGCCATACTTTAAAACGCGTTTTGCTTAAAATGTGTTTTTTTTTTTTTTTTTTTTTGAAAATGCTCAAACGAGACCAGCGATTTCTAAAACAGTTTTAAAAATAATTAACTTAAATTTTTTGGGTATGTTCTGTATAATAGTAGAAGTGTTTTAACTTTCAGATTTATCAATCACTGTTTTATTACAAAATTTGAAGTCCCTCATATTAATATAATCAATGTAATTTTAAGCAATTTCATATAATAACTAAAATAAAGTTATCTAATTTTTGTAAAAATTAAAATGTTTCTTATCCTGGAGGTCATTTCAGAAATGAATAACATAGCAAAGCATCAGAATTGAAAAATTGAACATTTCTTCATAAACTTTTGGTACAGAATGGTCACCGTTTATGTTCTTTTTAGTAAATTTTTACCAATTTTTTCCCATTTTAGTAATATTAATTTATTTTTCTCTTCTTAATTTTAGCATATTTTTCTTAAAATGTACTAAACAAGTCTAGAAACCACAAAAAAATTTCCATATCTCCATTTTTTTCTTAAAAAAAGTTGTCACAAGTAATCGGATATCTTAATATTTATACCTCAAATAGCACTAATAAAATAAAGTAGAGTAAGAAAGAAAAATTACACTTACCCTTCTTTTAGACACAAACCTATTAATAAATCTTACATATATGAAATTTCAATTGCTTTGATATTCACAGCATTACGCTGAAATAAGAAATAAATACGGTATATTTTATTAAATGCCGGAGAAACACAGTAAACAAAATATTTGAGTCATGAAATGTCAAAATTCAAAATATTCTATCGTCAAATGAAACAAAGGCACAGCCCCTTTAAATAATATACTCCTGGACTTATTAATGATCCCAATGCTACAATTCTATCCTATAGCCACTCCCTCATAGACTGGGGAATCGCATTTCCCAATCCCTTTCAGTTCACAGCAGCAGACGGTTTAAAGTCCAAGAAACGTGCCACCCCCAACAATGGCTTGGAATTATTAATATTCAAAAGGGCCGCGAGTTGTTATCTCATTCAAGACACGTTCACGAACTGCCAGCACAACAGTTCAGCCGATGAGTTTGTTGATCGGTCTGCTTGCACGCATCCTGTCTTTGTTGATGAAACTGAAGTTGCAAGCCGAAATAAACTTGATAAAGGGAATTTCGCTTGTAAATATCTGGCGAAAAATTCGATTCCCATTTTGAAATGGCGATTTCGTATTTGTAGCCAAACTTAGCCAAGAGGATTATTTTGTAAATTACTGAAACGCACAGTTATCAAATTCATATGGGACAATTCACAGTCTGATTTCAAGTGTTGACTTGTGTTTCCCTTTTAGAGGTTATAATTTATTAGAATTATATATGAATAATTTAAGCTTTATTTTGCAATAAGAAAGTTTCGAACATATAAAATATGATTTCTATGTGTGAAGAAATGCATAATCTTTTATTTTGACGAGGATTATTTGTAATTATATAACGAATTCGTAAAATTATTGTAGATAGGAAAATTTTGATTTGTTTTAAATACTTGCCGAATATTCTTGATTATTTATTCTTACAACTAAAGAATTTTTCCTTTTCCCCCCTTACTTTAAAAGGATATGTCACAATAAAATTATATGCGTAAGAAAATGTTTTTTTTTAAAGTTTTTTTTGTAAATTAACTGTGTAGTTATACATTTAAAATACTTTTTTAAAAAAATATTTTAGTAGAAAATGAAAACTTATGAATACTTTTTTGCAAAATGTGATCTAAAATAGCATGAGCACAGTGTGCACTTCACATAGTTACTTACAATCCCTGAAATCAATAATCATACAAGCATTATTTATTTCTTTGTTACTTTTTTTTGTTTTAAAAATTCCTCCTAAATTTTATTTTATTTTATTACTATTTTATTTATTTATTTATTGCTTTCAATGGAAGATATAGTTTTTTAAAAAAATTTAACTTAGGATACTAGAATAAAACCCAATAGAATGTTTACATTTCAATATATTATTTTAGTAAAAGCTTTTATATGTAATTCATTGATTTTTTTAAAAATATTTTTTTCTTTTACAATATTTTTAAACGATTTGGACTTGAATAGTTTTCCAAGTTATTTATAAGGAATTATTTCTTATAATATACTACTGGGGTATCCTCTGTCCGCCTAACGGTGGACCAATCCCCATTGGGAAAAGTATGCAACTGTTCCTACTAATTGCTGAAATTGTAAAACTGTAATTTACATGTATTTTGTAGTTCTATATATTTGTTCTTTTTTTCACAAAATTCGTTCTTAGAGCTCCTCTTCAGTTAAATTAATCTCTAATGCTGCATCGTCCAGTCAATAATAAAGCCCTCAGATTTTAACAAATTTGTGACTCTGGCAGCTTTCTTGAAGTTTCGGTATTTAGTTCCGATGACTGTTAATAAGTCTTCGTATGAGATAACGTCTTTCTTCTCACACAACGATCCTATTTAAGGTAATGGCTGCGATATATTTCTGCGATAGCTTGCAGTAATCTACTATCACAACTATACTGTCGATATTATATGCACATGGCTGCCGATTAAGCGTATACGTCACTTTCGAAATCAGGGTTGCCAAATTGGCGAGTTATCCTAACCGTTGGCATTGTTGCGATATTACGTAATAAATTCCTTACAACATCACGAAAAGCTTTTTTATGTGGACAGAGAAAAGTTCAAATAGATCCTATTATATCATGGTATCCTAAAAGATTTTCAGATTTGTTTATCCAACAAAGATATTAGCCAATTTACCAAACAACAAAATTTCAAAAATATTTTAAAGTATTGCATTTTTTTATGGAAACAATGGTATTACATACATATAAACTACAATTTCAAAAACCTTATGAATTGGAAATGTTTCCTCTTACACTCCTAACAGAAAAGGCTCCTTCTAAAATATATCTGTTCCCTGCATTTTATAAGCCACCATAGAAAGTTTCCATCGACCATTGGTCAATATCACTAGCCATCCTCATATTTCACCAGAATTGCTTGATGCACTTTCAGCAAACCTCCCTACAACAAAATCATCCTACTTCAAAGAAAAGAAGTCTGAAATTCAACATGGCATTGTCAGTGGAAACCCTGCTAGGAGATAACTATATCTCCCTCAATTTGATTTACGAATCACAAGCTCACAAATTGGCTGCATATTTCCCTCATCAAACCGTAACCACAACTCTGTATACAGTCATTATTTTTCGAGATGTATTGACTTTCTCAGGAGATGGCGTTTCTTTCTCTTATTTGTTGAGTGTATTTGTTCCTACATCAGCTCAGTGTTGAGATTCTATCTGGAAATTCGGATCCTTTTCCTTTATAAATTTATTATGTTATGTTTGGGGCAAGATAGATATATTATTTATCGAAAGGCAAAAGAAAAAAAATTAAAACTACTGTGTATATATAGAAATGCTTCTTTATATTTCAATATAAATTATTAAATGATTCAATATATACTTTACTGGAAATAAAACATTTGTGGATTTTGTATAAAACATTACATTTCTTGCTACATTTTGGGACGTATACCTAACATCAAAAACTCTCAAAATTGGACATTTTTGTAAACTAGGTAAAATATAGTAAAACTTGTTTGTGTATGGGCAGTCGTGCAACAAAAATTTTTCAAAGGGAAGAAGAGGGGGGGGGGTGTCTAGTGTCGGAAAACCACCATTCTTGTATCATGCTCTAATAAGCCGCCCTACACATTATTTTGATTTTGTCGTTTCTCAGGAACAAAAAAGTGTAAAAAGCTAATTATTGAATAAATAATTAGCATTAACCCTTAACTGCCGAGGAAAAGCTATGAAATTCACCCCCCCTCAGTGCCACCATTTTTCCCGATGGCCCGCGTTGTTACGCGGTTAATTGGGGAGAGGGCATGTTTTTGAATCTAAAACTTCTTTACTCTTATTTTTAAAAAAAAACAGTAAAAATAGGATAAGGATAAAAAAAATAAAATGAAAATGAAGAAAATTTAATGTTTGGAGTTAATATACAATTTTAAAAAGTATAACTTATTTGTTGTGTGATATATCCTAAGGGATGGTTGAACACATAAACCAACATCAAATTCAGTGCATTGATAGCGAGATTCTGGGCGAATACTTTTCCTTGCACAAACAACATATCTTCATAACGCACTTTTCTTAGAAAACGTTAACCGTAATGAAAAACAGCTTAGCTATGAGTTTCCACTTTCCTGGTTTTTTCCCTTTCAAATTCCTACCCCTCCTTTTCTCCAAAAATAAGTAAATTCATTAGAAGTATTGTCAATCTCATTTTATTGTATTCCAAAGCCGTGTGACTAATTTTAAACAGAGCAATACATTGCAAAAAATCGTTCTTTAGAAGGACGTTTATACACATCCACGGCACCCGCTGCACTTAAGGTTTTCAATTAATAAATTTAATTTTCAATAACATCTAGTAAATTAAATTTTATACATCGAACTATAAGCAATCGAAAAAAATCAAGGGTTTTGAAGGTATCCGGACCCGGGGACCCCCTTTATGTGACTCACTGATGTGTGGTTCTTTTTTTGCGATTTTTTTATGTAGTATTTGAATTTCAACAGCGTTGATGCCACTGTAATGTTTTCTATCATTGTACAAATATTTATATTTAAAGACACTTTATTTATTTGTTAAAAACTGTCTCCCGACAATGTAAATAATGAAACTATCAATTTAAATAAATTAATTGAAATAATGTCTATAAGTGACGAAAGAGATTTTGAATCAATTCACCACTGGGAAAGGGCGTTCTGCTTTACAAAGAGTAGCAGTAAATTATGCATGTGCATTTTGAAAACTTCTCAATGTATACAATGAGAAACTAAATGTTTTTTGAATGTCCCCATGGGGGGAATTTATTATTTATTGTGTTTGGAAGTATTTTTCATGCATTTCATAATTAATTTATGTGCTTTCGAAGGATGCCTTTTTTTATGGAGTCCGTCACCGCCGCATAAATTTTTTTTCTTTAGTACGTCGAAATTTTTTAATGGGCTGCATATCAGCAACTAAGTCTTTGCAGACTAGGCATGTCCTCAATTGTGAGAGCCATTCTAGTGATGGCGTCATCTATTGGCGGCTCTCGCTACCAAATTTGGATGCTTGAATTAATTTAATTCAAGCTCTCGTAGAATGCTAAATATTGCCACGTTTTAATTTTGCAGAGGATACCTAAACCAAATTGATACTCAAGTGATATTTTACTTACCACATAATCATATGACATGCGTGCCTACGGTTTTCACATTCAAGAAAATCTATCCAGTCCAGCCATCGTGCAACACGCAACCTTAGGCTAACAAAACGGGCACGCTACGAAGTGTTTATTATGTATAATTATTTATGAAATTCCAAATTTGTGTGTGTGTGTGTGGATTCTTTTACGCGCCCCCTTTCTACTGTACAAAAACAGGTTTTACTCTATAAAATATAACCATAACAATCTATGAAATAGCAATGTAAAATATTTAATTCTTGTTTTAATCTAAATGTGATATTGTATAAGAAACTAAGAGACCATCTCTTGTTATTTTTCATATTCTGTTAATCTTATTTTTTCACAAAATTCTTTAATCTTTATTTGTTCTCAATATTAATTTCATGCCTAGTGTTCGATCACGCTTAATTTTCTTCTTTTCATTCAGTAGTTCTGTAAGTTAAATAGTATATATAGATAAATATTATGTGGATATATAAAATTGAATTTAACAAAAAATGCATACTGCATTTTAGAACATATAAACATAAGAATTTTTCAGCATACATCACTTGCAAGCAAGTAAAAACATAATATTTTGAGTTTTCTACGTGTGATTAAAACCATTGTTAGAGAATAAGAGTTCTAAAAAATTCACTTATAAAGAGAGATCAAACCTAAATACCTGGAGGAAGAGTTAATACATTCCAATGTTGTTTTTGACAATGATATTTGTTCAAAACTGTACATAATTTTGATAAATCTTAAAAGATTTTCATGTTCTTCGGTAAATATTCTACAACAAAATTTCTCAATTCCATTTTTTAAGATATAAATTTAATAACTTCTTTTGCTTTGCTTTTCTTACGCGTTGAACTGAGATGCAGACCGCAGAAGAAATTAAATTTTCGGCTTTAGTGTCTAAAATTTTGTTTAGTTTATATGTCTATTTTAGTTTTTAAAAATATTTGCTTAGAATACATGGAAAACTTCACTACAAATCAGATGTTATTTAGCTTAAGGATTCAATTGTACCATTTTTTATTAATATGGAAGAATTCGTTTGTAGTTTATAATAAACTATTCCTTCTGTATAGTTTATTAAAAGTTATTAGAGTTTGTTTTATTTGAGTATATGAAATTCAAATAGATTAGCATTGGAATTTTCCTCATTGAATTATTCACATCATACTGATATATACATACATCGTACTGATATACACCCATACACACACACACGCACACACACATATATATATATACCCTTATACATGCGTGTATATATATGCATATATATATACGTACACATGCAAATCGATATACCGTGAGTTTTTGAACAAGTGTTTTTTATTTCCTCTTTCTATTTCGCGAGTCATAAAAAAAAGTCATATATTTATTTTTTTTCAATCAAATAATTTCTAAAAATTGTTTAATTCTACAAAGACCCAGTCCATTCAAATATATGTATTTTACGTAATAGGTATACTATTCAAGGTACGGTCTTACCAATACAGCTAAATTTCTGAATGTTCTATTTATAAATGATAATGTTTTAGATAGTTAAAATGACCAAAACTAAAAAAAATAACATAACCTTCTATAAATTACAAACCTCATAAAACTTTCCATATCCATGAACGGAATTTCAACAATCTCAGCATAACTTACACCATCGAAATTATTGCGTACGCATTTTCGATGACTATATAAACGGATTCGCAGCAAATTTTCTGAATCAGCAGGAATTCCAAGTATTCTATGTTAGAATACTTAAAAGATAGTACATCATTGATCCTTCGTAATTTCATCCCCTGCTTCCAAACTTCTGCGGGGAAATTGAAGTCCCAAAGCGAGAGGAATGCCCGAAATTAATGACTACGAATACCTTCTCACCTCTTTCCATTTTATTACACCAGCGTGCACTCTAACCATGCGTAAAGGTTATCGCATTCATCTTCCATACGTTTAAACCTTCGGTTGCAAGACCATGATGCATTGCGTGCGACCAGTAATAGCGCCATATTCCCCAACCTTTGCATCTTAACGAGCCTGGGTTCGAGAGTTCAAAATAATGTAAAATGTGTTCCAGTTTGCTTGTATTTTTCTACGTTTATAGCGTAAAATTAAACGAAAGAATTCTTGTAGCTCCCTGTTGATGGAGTCGGCAACATTTTCTGCAGTGGATTTACGCCATTTTTCTTTTGCATGTTGAAATATTTGCTTTTTCTCGCCGTTTTTGCTTGTCTACCGTTCTTTAGGAACGTTTCAACTTTTGATAAATTGCTTTAGAATGATTTGTCTGTGTTATGTTTAAGTAAAAGATATTGATTTGAATTGTTTAAAGTGTACAACCAGTATTATAGATATATTTTTTTATTCTATCATTTTTACCGTTATAAAAAAAAGCGTTTTCATGTGATTTCAAATGAGGTTGAATATACTTTTCAGACTTCCCTGAAATGAATTTAATTGAATATTATTTTTTTACTTACTGTGAAATAATTTAAAATCAACACATTCAAACTTATCGCTGTACACTCGTGACTGATTTAATTCCGTTAAGCAAATTACGCACTGCAACGGTTGTTGTTTCACCCACGTCTTTACTGATGAAGTCAGTGTAGTAAGTTAATCGTCTGCAATTGCTGAATAATGCGCACTCGTGCGGCCAATCAGACTAGACCCAAAAATCTCGGAGGGTTTTCCAATCCACTGATGAAAATTTTCTTACATTCTGATTGGTAGATAAGCCATAACTTTTGAATACTTTAATCCCGGACACCCTATAAGGATGATAAAACTCGCCTTCTGTAAAAAAACATAATTTTGCTTGTTATACTAATATTTATGAATATAATTGTTTTATTCCCTTTTACAAGATTAAGTTGTTTTGTTATAGTTTTTATGATATAAAGGGTAACACAATATGTCATAATTACATGAAATAATATTGAAAAGTTTTAAAACTATACCCTACTGAACAGTAGTTTAGCCATTATTTAGTTATTAAAATTATTTTACACATTTTAATCTAAATCTGGGACGTTGTAGTATTAAGGAAAATTGTCTCCCTCAAACGACGCAAAGAATCTCTTTAATACTCCTTACTCATAGTTCTGCGTTTGGTAATAAATTCTGAATATACAATTCTTTCATAATGAAAAATAGCTCCAATATAAATTTCCTTTTATGGTGATTCTCATCTCTTCCTTAAAATATTGATACTACCCATACACTTTCGATTTGTACATCATAGAATCATTGGACGCTTTATTTAGCATTTCTCAAATCTCTGTAGATGTTTTACCCGAATGTTGATAAACTTTAATTTTACTGCATAGTTCTTGAAATGCATGTTTTATATAGTTTGCTCAGAAATATTGACTTCTTAAAACAAAATGTCTGTGGTCGTAGTTGAAGCACATGAAATGGCAGAACCCATCATGCAATGGAGGAGATGAATGGAAGGATGCATTTCAAACGGTGTTACTTTAATTGCATGCTCAGATTGTCATGGGTGACCAAAATATGTATAAAACTAGGTATTTCATGAAATAACTAGACAACTCAGTTAAAGAAAATAATGGATGAAAATTTCATAATATAGCTAGTTATACTATGGAAAAACAAATGATAGACCTTTAAAGTGAAAAATAAACAATTTCAGAGTTATTTCATAAATAAATTGATCATAAATAGTTAATGTCTCTCGAGAAATCCTTTTCATCCCTATTGCGGATGATTAATTGATAAAAAATAAGGAAATGCAGATGATATACTTTATTATTGATCATATTGCTAACAATAATTAAACAGAAGAGGAAGAAATAACATGTTGCAAAAAAAAAAAAGAAACGAGTCTTACAGTAGTCGCATACGATTTTTAACATCTGACATGTTATCGTGGTAAATTCGCAATAGCAACTTAAATCCTGAAAAAAAGAAGTCGAGTATGATTGGAAATAATTTTCAATGGAATAATTATATCTTTAATGAAAATTTTATTTAATTAACACAAGGAATAATGCAATTATTTTATCTGACGTAATAAACAAAATTATTATTCTTGTTCAATTTGGGGAAGAGCGGTAATGATAATTTGTGATAACTGAAATATGACACAAATTCTTGTGTTTTCAAAGTATTTAAAAACCGTTGAAAAATAGCGTCAATATGAGTACCACTGTTAGTTGTCAAAACATTTCGATTTGTGTTCATTTCGAGCTTGAGTTCATCTTTCAGAAAAGCTATGAGCGGCTCGGCTTCTAGCAAACTGAAGTTAACTTTAAAATCATTACTCAAAATCATGAGAAGCGAGTAATAGTTTTTTAAAAAAAAAAAAAAAAAAAAGAGCAGAACCACCTTCAGTATTTGGTAAAAGTAAAAAATGCAGGAAATCTTTAATTTTTTTAACCGTTTGATTAGAAGAAATGTATACGACCACCAAAATCACTGTTTGTCCATTTTCAAATAAGCATTTTGTCGCACATATGTCCCCAATATCTTTGTACGCAGCAATCGAAGTCAGGTATCGAAACATTTTCGTCATTGTCTAATCACGTCTCTGCCTAAAGGACTTAGCTTCTTCTCTGATCCTAAAGTGAGAAAACAAAAACAAAGATCCCACGGCCTAGACCACAGGGGGTGGGGGATGGGGGCGGAGCCCCTCCAGAAGGAAGGAGAAAAAACAGAACTTCACTGAATAGCGCATGCTTCCCCAACTTCCTGTTACGCATTTCCGTCCCTTTTCCCGAAATCACCCCCACAAATCTCCAGCAATCGAGAGGAAAGATGTTACACATCAAAAAATGGTTTATATTTGAATATTATAAAAAAAATAGAATCTGGGAAGAAAAACTTTTTCTTCATAAAAATATCGTGTGAACTTTTTTAAACAAAAATGTAAGATGATTTTAATTTAAATATTATGAAATATCTTTATTTTATTTTTCATTATTTATTAGAGCAAGGATTGCTTTGATTACACTTTGAATTGGGGTTAAAAATTGACTAATGCTGGAACCAGTTCTAAGAACTTTTGAGTGCCGTATTTCATACTTTAACGATCAAGTAATCGTTATTGTATATAATACCTACTTATAAATCGTAGAATTCAATAACTTGATATACTTGAACTGACTTTTCTAGTTATTTCATGAAATGGCAAGTTATTTTATGAAATAACGGATTTCACACATTAAGGGTAACATATATATGCCATAACGTGGGCATTGTAATCCTTTTCTACAATTAACTATTGATTTATGATCAGTTGGCCGAGGGTAGAAGTGAGTGTAGAGATTTAGAATGAATGAGGAATTACCTTATTGCAAGTTATTCCACTTTTATTCGCATTTTGACACAAAACAGAGAATGGACGACACAACAAAGAACAAGGACCAAAGACGGGTGAGAGCTAGTTACACATTTTGCAGACAAAAAAAAGAGAAAAGTTTCACACACACACAGAGTTCTGGCTGTTTATATGAAGCGGCAACGGTAAATCTTATAATCCTCGTGGCTTCTGTGAACGGAGGTTAGGGTTGGTTAAAGGATATCGTTCAAAAGATTCTCATGTAATCTTATTTTGATAATGCAAGCTGTTAATTTTTCAAGAAACGATGACGATTAAATCCTGTCAAGCTGACAACCAATAATTATTTACGTGTGAGTCCTGAAGGCCAGGACTATTAAAAATTCAAAAGTTGTTCTGGATAAAATTTAGGGGAATAATTACATATATACAGATATATAAATATATTTTCACACAATGCATTTGAATCCTAAAACTTATTCAACAAGAATATACGAAGTTCTAATCTGGTCGAAAAAAGAATTTATTTAGTTTAGATTGAAGCATATTTATCCTTTCAGAGAGAATTGTAAAAAAATGTTTGTTACATTCAAACTGTTTTTAAATTAGTTGATTATGTTTTTAAATCCCTGTGCTTTAATTTTATTGAATAAACATACTCATTAAGTTACTACCTTTAATAATTCATCTTTTTGAAAATATTCAGTTTCTGGACTTTATCCCGAACTAACAAGCTTTATTCTTTTTCAATTATAATGAGTCATTCCGATACCACTGTTGCCAAACTTGTTGAACAAAACTCAATATTTCTTTTTGATTTGTCTTCGCTGCTGTCACACATGGCTCATTATCTCATTGACAAACGGTAATGTTTTGAAATCCGAAATTCAATAACCTAGGAAAATACTGCAAATAACTCTCTGAAATGATGACTGCCTCCACCACTAATACGTTTTTAATTAATCGAAATCCAGTTAATTGCATCCTGAAGGGGAAAATAAACAAGAAAATTAGACCCTGATACTCAAGTTTTTATCTTTCCCCCTTCAGAGAAAAATTTTTCCAACGACTTTACTGATTAACGAGTAATGCACTGATGTTCATTATATCTTCAGGGTCTTGTAAAATCCAAGCCAATGAAAACGAAGGATAATCAATTAACTCAATGGCAATTTGAAACGTGTTGTCGATTGAGAAAAGTGACAAAAATAACGTCTTCACTTAACAAGGGCAGTATGAGAAGAGGCTATGGCAATTATTTATGGACAATTGAAAGGTGCCTATTGTTGTTTAATGTGTTGATTATATAGATGAATTACTGAATAGCTGTTTATTTTGTAATTGATATATTTCAGATTGAAATGATGGATTGTTTATTTCTAAGGGATACATTACAAAGGGACAAACACAGAGTTAATAGAAAACAGTTGATGAAAAATACCACTTTGTTTAGAATTGTTAACATTTTATATATGTTTAGCGAAAAAAATATAGTCTCTCTTTATATATATATATATACGAGAGGATGCGAGAATTTTGAAAATTCAAAAGTAAAAGATTGTTTAAAAAAATTATTAATTTTCTGTAAGTAAACAAACAACATACATTCTCTGACATAATAAAAAATAAAATACACATATATAATAACATAGAACTCTCTCTTTCTCTGTGGCGTTGTGGACTTGGTAGCGTATTGTGACGCCAGGCTAATTATTAAAAAATGCTTTTATTTGTGATCAAAAATTGATTTATTTCATTTTTTAACATTTAAAAGATCGCTATGAAGAGAAAAAGGCCAGTTTCAGGTGTTAGTTCTATTTAGCCAGTTCTGATTAGCATTGGTGCCCACTCCTCGCGTCTTCTTTAGTCGACTGTCTCAGGAGTCGATCTCGACGTTCATCTCGGTAGTACCTCGCTTCTTCTTTCGTCCGTCGGATACTGTCACAGGAGTCGATCTCGCTTCTTCCTTCGTCCGTCGGATCCTGTCTCAGCAGTCTATCGTGGGGAGTCGATCGGGAGGCCCTCGCCCCGCGCTTTCTTCCTCTATCCGTCGATTCCGTCTCGGAGATCTATCGTGGGAGTCGATCGGGAGCCATCCCTCTTTTTCTTGGGTCGACCCTTTTAAACTCTAGGGGCGGGTCCACTCCAAGCCCCTCATCAACCCCCATTGGTAGGCCTCAAGGTTTTGCACCCGGCACCTCGGTCTTGCAAGTCCAACATTCGTGCAGGAATAACAAACGGTTCCGGTCCCTCTCAAAGGTCACCTGCGACAAGGGCTTGGCTGACATCTGGTACTCCAACCATCTGGCCCTCTATTCCTCTTTTGATGCCACCCGCCGCCGTCTGCCGAGACGCCAGCCTTTCAAGACTGACAATCACTGCCTATGAATGAAAAATAATGCAGTGATGCCCAGCCCATAGTGTTTGCCGGTCACACAGGCGCCAACAGTCCAGCTGTCCGACAAAGCACAATGACGCCAAAGCCACGTGCTCCTCAGCTGCGGAGCTCATCTTGAATAGGGTTAATTTCTCCTTTTTGACTACGTCACAGTGCACTTACAAATATATCAGTACGCAGACAATATGTTTTTAAATTAATTTAAAAATACTAAGTTGAGAACATGGACTAGTCATATATAAAATTATATACAAAATTTAATATATATCTTGATAATTGGAACGGTTTATAATTAATCTCTTACTTGCCGATTTAAAGTTACGGGACTCGCTCCCCAATGTCACAATTTTCCAAGTTGGCACACACATGTGATGTATTGGGAGGGGGGAGAAAAGGAATTATATATATATATATATATAATAAACAAATCCTCTGAAATAAGTAAATCCTTCGCACACTCGTCCTTTTATTGCATTACAAAGCCTTCGGAATTATTTTATGGATAGCAGTGCACAGAAAAGCACGTACTTTGGAAAGACGTATTTATACGTCCAGGGAAGATAACGCTTTGACTGAGTAGACGTTTATATAAGCCAATGACACTTAAGATATTAACGTCGTATTGTAGCTTTAGCGTCAAAGTATAGTATTCTTGAATTCAATACATTGTTATTGTATGGAAGGGGTGCGATGAAAAGTATGATTGAATACTGGGTCGCAAATATTGTAAGTTTGAGAGGCACTGTTTTAAGGTATACCTCGTTTTTTTTTTTTTTAAATTAGCCTTAACTCTTATTTAGGAAGGCCATTTTTTATTACGATTCCAAACACACACATTCTTTCTATTCTTTCTAATTTCTTTAAAAAATATTGTGAAAAACAGTTAAAACAGTTTAAAAATGACTTAATATCAGCTTGCGTTGTCAGTTTTTCCTTTCCTATTTCTTTTTTTTGTAAATTTAAGAAGAAAAGAATGTGTTTGCTTTATTTATATAAAATATTTTTTTTAAAAATACATCTTTGAAATACTAAACACTTATGAATAATAAAAAAAATACACAACTTACTTTTAAAATGCTAAGTTTTTTTAGATATTCCTGATGAAATATTGTTTCGAATTTCAACTAGAAAAAATAAATATCAATGAAAAAGCGAGACATCGTAAACTTTGTTTGTACTGCAAACTAAGCATTTTGTATGTATTTATGCGTATGTAAATATATTCTTATTTTAAAATCAAAATCCTGAAAAATGCATTTAGTTTTAAATATGATCATATTTTATTTTTCTTTTATAACAGTGATAAACAAGTAAAATATATGATTAAAATAAACAATAAGTAGCTGTTGAAAGAGAGTATATTCCCAGGTTCACAAAGAATAAACTTTAATGAAAAGTACGCATTTGAAAATTGTTTTTTTTTTTAATATTACCTGAATGTAAGAAAAAATTCCATTGCCAGATATATTATTTTACATTTTATTCAAAACTATTCGCATTTCTCTTGAGAAGCGAGGAAAATAGTTGAAGTCTGTTACTTCCTTGTGTAGTCAGAAATAAAAACTAAATATACGGTAAAATAATGCAAATATATAAAATAAGAAAAAGTAAAAAATTCCTTTAGTTAATAATTTTAAATTAATAATTTTTAAAAAAAATCTTCTGTAGCACAAAAATTATGAATTTAGTTCCAGCAAAAATGAGAATTTTCGGTTACTATCCCAGAGGTAATTGCTTTTGAAACGAATGTTTTTTTTTTCAATTCCTAGTATTAGCCCTCTATCTTTCTATGTATATATATATTTATTTATGTATATCTTGTTCACATTTTCAATTGTTAGTAAAATACTTTCTACTGATCCAATCAAATTCAAATAATTTTTTTAAACTTGTAGTGAATGACACTTGATGTTGATACAGTTTTTTCAAATTTAATTCATTAATTACCGGTTTTCGGTGCCAACTTAGATTTGTCTCCATTGTTGTAAAAATGTAACTGTTAAAACAATGACAAAAGTTGGCGTCAAAAGCCGGTTTTTCAGCCAATTTTCACCTGTATAGTTATATATATATATATATATTACAAAAATATATAAAAAATAGTTATATACCTAAGATAACACTATAGTCATGATAGAATAGATTTAGCCACATAAATACTAAAGCAAACTCCTAGCCTTAGGAACTAGGAATGCAGTTTAAACAAAGTTTTTCGGCCAGCCAACCTTCACCTGAATTTGCCAATATTCTGGGCCATAGGGAAAGCAATACATTTCTAGAGAAGTTTAACTATATTATAGATAAAACCATAATCTATTAATGTAATACTATAATGTTATAGCCTGTAATAATTACTAAAATATTTAAAACCAAAGTTAAACTATTAGAAGACTTACCACGTGAAACATATTCGCCGCTATGGACAATAACAGTATCGCATATAATTATTATGTATTGATAAAGTAGCATTATTACTATATATAAACATTTAAAAACTCTATATTTTATTTTAAAATTTGTAGAAAATAAAAGTACCATTCAGACTTATACAATTATTTTTTAAAAAAATATAATATTATTAAATTACTTAGCTAGAGGCGCCATCTATCTATAAACTGTACAACTAATAACTATTTTTATTTAACTGTTATATAACTTTTTATAAATTTAGGAGGGTAACTGTGTTCCATACAATGTTTAATAAAGTTATTAATATTTAAATATATATTAAATTTATCACTAACTAATACCTTGTTACGATAAATATAATTGAAAATAATATTTCTATAAATTGATATAAGTTGGAATTCCAATAAGGAACTTTAAGAATGTTAAAATTAAAATAATCTCTTTTATCATAAATATTGCTCTATAATTTATAGTCCTTAATACACAATGATACATCCAAGTAATTAGTTTTAACAGGATTACTATTAATTTTAATTAGCTTTAAATATCCCGGATAAAAATTAATATTGGGGTTAAAATTATTATTATCAAAAATAATTAGGTCATCTATGTATCTAAATATGTAATAATCATTATTAATAATATAATTATTTTCGTAAAGTGTAAATATAAATTAGCCAAACTATTGCTAGCAGGGCCACCTTGAGGCAAACCTTTGGTTTGTTTGTACAGAGAACCATTAAAATTAATGTAGTTTTCTTTTAGGACTAAATTTAGTAGAGTTCTAAATTGTTGTAAATTAAAATTAAGGTTATAATTTCTATGATTATCTAAAATGACCCTAATTATATCATTGATATTAATGGAATTAAAAAGATCTTCAAAGTCATAACTATGAACAGAATAATTATTTTTATTTTTAAAAAAATCTATAATTTCTTTACTATTTTTAATTATAGCTTTATTACATTGCTTATTGATGAATTCTTGCAAAATATTGTGCAGTATTTTACCTGCAGCAGTGATATAAGTTTTAAAACCATTTGTTACTGTTCTAAATTTAACAGGATTTTTATGAAATTTAGGTGTTAAAAATATATATGGAAACTTAATCTTATGAATGGAAACATTCAATTTCCTGTATATAGCAGTGATTCGATTAGTAATTTCTTTATCTGACAATTCCAATCTATTGAAAGATTTATTGTTTAAAAAATGTTCATTAATCATAGTATTATAAAAATACTTACAGATAATAGCATAATTACCAGGCACTTTATCAATGTAAACAATGATAAAATTCTTTTGTA
Organism: Trichonephila clavata; assembly: GCA_019973975.1. NCBI lineage: Eukaryota > Metazoa > Arthropoda > Arachnida > Araneae > Nephilidae > Trichonephila > Trichonephila clavata. The sequence continues at coordinate 128,933 of BMAO01030884.1, forward strand.
AATCATAAATTTTCTGTTTTACATCTTTATAAGTGAGTACTGGTTTAGAACAATAGTTAAATTTCATCAGGTCTTTTAAAATATTGTACTTAAATTCATCAAATGCCTCTAAAGGCAAACCATATTTAACTGCAGATTTAGTAATAAAATTATTTATATCATTATTTATTTGATTTTTAACAGTATTATTGTTGTTAGAAATTGTTAATCTAAAACTAGTGCCTTTACTCATATCTTTTAAAATTCTGTCCTTGATTATATTTAAATTGCCTGTTACTACATGTTTGTGACAGCTATCAATAAATTCATGATAGTTCTTACATTTACAGTCATCTATGTCAATTGAAGGTGACCTATTATTGTAATTAAAGAATAATGCGCCCATCGTTTTATTATATTTAAAAGCTTTTTTAACTATTACATTCCTAACAGGAAAAAGTGACAAATGTCTATTAAATACAGTAGAAAAATTAACTTTATCAAATGTATTATTCATGAATAATAAAGTGCAGTATTCTGTAGTAGATTTATTAAATTTATCGATATTTATATTGAATTTATTAACTAAAAAATTATTAATGTCTTTAATGATGTGAACTGCATGACACATCTTAAAGCACTGATTATTTAAGATTTCATCCAAAAATACAATTTCCTTTTTATTAAGACCAAACATAATGTATTTGATCTGCTTGATATTAAAGTTTAATTCAAAATCATCTATAATAACTTTAATATTATCAATTAAAGATTTCTTATCTCTGTCTTTCCTTTTAGTTCTACTGCTTCTTGAGTTTCTTTTAGAATTCTTATCTGAATTGGAAGCAGTATAAAAAAATCCTTTGTAATTACTCTGTAACATAATTTGGAGTGTGATTTTAGCAAGGTATAAAATATTAAGACCATATGGATATATTGTATTAAAACTTCTGATAAAGGGATTTTCCCACCATAATCTGTGCTTAGTATTTTTTTGGTAGAATTTTAATAATTGACAATTCAACATTATTAAATCCATGCATTTGAAAGAGTCTGAGCTCAATTTTATTAGAATTGTTGGTATAACTGAAGTTTTTAACATCATGTCTATGTTATATATATATATACGTTGGCCGTGGAATGGATTTATTTATATGATTACTATATTTTACGATTGATGATGTATATTCAATATTATTGAGGAGGCAGTCTTGGGGTTAGTTATTCTTGTTTATTACCCACTGAACAGGTAGACACACATATGGACGTAATCACGAAGAAACATACACAAACAACAAAAATACACAAACACTAGCTGCAGGAATTTACATGATGAAGACAGACAAAAGAGAAGAGAAAGAGCGCAGTCTCCGGAATCTCGGTGTATATATATGCGGCTCACACAAATCACATGATCTGAGTGGATAGATGCATTTCAAAATACTCTCGTTAGGCGCTGGCTAATTTATTACTACAATGTGGGTCCTGTAGGGATGGACCATAGGTAATTAAAAGTTATTAAGAATAAATTACTGGGGATTATATATATATATATATATATATATATAAGCATGAGTTGTTCCAGGCCCAGGGTATTCGCAAGTACAAGTGATGTTTGGCTGGCCACAAAATTTTGCTTAAATGTGCAATCTTGGTTCCTAAGGCCAGGAGTTTGCTATAGTACTACTGCGGCTAATATTTTTTACTATCTTGACTAGTTATCTTAGGTTTATAACTATTTTGTATATATTTATGAGTTATATATCTATATATATATATATATATATATATATATATATTATTCAAATTTTCAATCATTATTAAATCACTTTCTATTCATCCATTCAAAGTAGGAATTGTCTTAAAAAATATATTAGTAATTTTAGTAAGTAATTAAGTAATTAAATATATTAGAGTTGATATATAATTAAATATTAGAAAATTTTGTTTCATTTCAAAAAGCATCTGTTATAAAATCAGATAAGCAATATGAAAAAAAAAAGAAATAAAAAGTGTATTTCCAACCAAAAAAAGTTGAGTGCCAGTTTAAATCTATTAATTTGCTTTATCCTTCTTTTAACATTGGAAATTGGTGCAAATTTTTTCAGAGTATAGAGACTTAACTTCAGATTTTTCTTATGGTGCATTATATTCTTTTAGAAAATAAAAAAATGGCGTGAAAAACGGAATTTTTATCATTTCAATGTTTTAGAGGATTCCGTTTTATTACTTAAAAGATTATGCTTTAATCTATACATTTCCTCTTTTGAAAGCATTACAGTGAAGTTTACACTTTATTATTTATTTCAAAGAGAAGTATTGATGTGGAATTAAGATCAATAAGGCGTAATATTTTAAACTATCACCACAAAAATCGATATCATTGAAAATTCTATTAAATTAAATCTTCTCAAACATTTAATTTTTACGCAGTGCGAACAGCTCTTTTTTTTTTGTTTCAAAAATCAATCATTGGTAATATTTTTTGACCTATAATTGTACAATTTTTTAATAAAATATACTGATTGAGAGTAAATTTCCAATACCAAAACATAATTGTGGAACATTAATGACATTTTTGAGGCATGTTTAAGCATCTAAAAAAATTATGTATATTTAAGTTTCCTAATTGGTGAATAAGATCGGCTCTTGTAGTTAAATTAGTATAAACATATAATTATAATTCCACTTTATTTGTATTCTAAATATATGATGTACACTTATTGTGGATTACTTTTCTGAGATTTGGATATTCTTGGATTGATCGTTGTGAGCTACGTTTAAGTGAAAAACCTCTATAAAAACCTCTATATGAGTTTCAAGGAGTCCGTGTAATATGGTAACAAGAACAAGGAAATACTTTTCTTGATATTTCAGAAAGATTTGATAGTAATGCAGCATTTCTCAAATTGTGGGGTGAGCCCTCTGGAAGTGGGGAGGAGGCGTGATAACTCTACGAGAGGTTGTGAGCATATTTAAATATCGAAAACAAAAGATTATTTAAAAAAGTACTAATTTATTGAGAGTAAACAAAATCCATTCTGAAATAATAAAAAATAAAATGCACATTGTGACACTTATAAATATATAAGTGCAACACAATGTATTTTATAATTAATTTAATAGTACTAAGTTAAGAACAAGTTTAATAATTACCAGTGACCCCATGGGATTATCAAATATAAAATTATCTACAAAAAATAACATTTATCTTAATAATTTGTACAGTTTATAATTAATCCCATAACTAACGATTAAAAGTTACGCGATTCGCTTCTAGATGCCAACCGTTTTCCACATAGGGGCGTGTATGTGATGTATTGGGGGTGGGAGAAAGGAATAAAGAAGCAAATAATCTGAAATAAGTAAATCCTTCCAAATATTGTCAAGATCCTTTTATTGCATTCCAAAGCTTCCGGCGTAATTTTATGGATATCAGAGTGCACAGAAAAGATCGCTCTTCAGAAAGACGTATATATACGTTCAGGGAAATTAACGCTTTGGCTGAGCGAAACGTTTATATACGCCGATTGCACTTAAGAGGTTAAAGTTGTATCGTTGTTTTAGCATCAAAGTATACTATTATTTAATTCAATACATTGTTATTGTATGAAGAGTATATTGGGTATATTGTAAATTGGGTGACGAATATTGAAATTTCGAGAAGCACTGTAGTAATGTATCCCTAATGCATGATTATTTGCAGTAGTAGTGTAAGGAAGACCTAGACTACTGTCAAGAAAACCGAGGTCTTTCCACCCACAACCCATTACTGAAGGGGAAGATTGTCATTTATCTGTCATAGTATTGGCGCTTCGTGCTGCACCATAACCATAAATTGGAATTTCTTTTGGCACTAGAACACTACAACAAACTATTACTCAGGCGTTCTATAGTATTATCTCTACTGAAGCAAAATTTGCAATCAATAGTATATCATTCTTTATCATCCAAATTTCTCTTATCTTCAACTTCTATATTAGCAAGATGAAGCTCATTCGATGGATGCATATAGATAGGATTGTTCTCGGATGATAACCATTTCTCCCTTGTGGTCAGTGAAAAATAATGTTGGTTAAAAAAAAAAGAAAAAGACAAGTGAAATATGGGAACCAAGCTTCTTAAACGATGACTCACTGGCAATATTCCAGGATTTATGATCTGAGGAGGAACTTCCTACGACATCAAGAACTATCTTGTGTTTTTCTCTAGCACATTGACAAAAAATTTGTACCCCAGATTGGTAAATGAATCGGTTTACTGTCATTCTTGATCAACAGTTCAAGGCATTTTCCACAGCGATAACTCTCATCCCCATATGTCTGCTGTCACCTAACCTGTTGTATATAGTCAGCATTTTGCTTTGGCCTGCGAGATCACTACGCCTTTATCACATCAAATACGTGTGGCGCGTTATTTGGTGACTAATTAGGCTTCATTCACAACCAACATGGACTGTAACTGATTTAACTAGATACAACAAACAGGGAACTTTGTACCATGAAATTAAAGGTGGTACCTAAATGCTTACCAATCTATATGTTTGCATTCAAAATTGAGGTTACCACAAGCGCTTTAAATGTACTACTATTCAGCGCTTCAAATAGCACCTCTCACACAATATAACTTTACATATTTAGTCACCCCCCATTTCCTAAATATATTTCCTAAATTTCTAAATTCAATTCGTCTAAACTAATTTCTTCTTAAGAGTTGGAATTCATTTCCCATTAATGTTTTTCTAACTATTGAGGAATAAGTCAAAACTTAATGTCTATAAGCAACATATTTTCCTTTTTAGGGTACTGTTAATCGGTTGATTATGTTAAAATAAATATAATAAATATTTTTCTCACTTTCAGAAGTTACAAATCTATTATTTATTTGAAAGATGTTTTTAAAATAACTTTATTTTTTAACTTTATCAAATATACATGTACTGAAACCCATGGGTAGAAACTATTGTAATATGTTAGTGATATGTATTTGAAGTTAGCAATTTAATGCTTTCATTTCAGTTTTACATTAGGCCAGCAAAATTCTGAACTTGAGATGTATCTAATGCTTTTTTTAGATATAAAGAACTGTACCTTATTGGTGCAGGTTATTTCTTTCTAGATAGTGGTAGAAAGAAAATTACATGAATACTAGTCTGAAGATCAAACAAGGAAACCATAAAGTAATTGTGGTTAATGATTCTGTGGTTTAGATACATGTCAGTATCGTAAGGGTCAAAGAATGTTTCTGTTTAAAAGGAAACTTCTTTGAACAAGAAAATTGTAAACATTGACATACTTGCTGAACTAAGACGAGAAAGGGCTCCACTAATAATGCATGCCATTTCTTGTCAGACAAAATATAAGAAATTTTTAGAAGTATCTTTCAAAATGAAAAATAGCTATAAATTCGTGGATCAGAAAAATTACACCATGTGATGCTCTATGAATATTCAATTTAACCCCTTAACGGTGGCATAATTTTAAAGAAAACTGTCATAAAAGTGCCTATTTTTTATTCAAGAAAATTATGTAAAAAATAAGTTTACGTACAATATATGCATTTATTTTTAAATTTTGGGTAAATTTTTAGCTTGAAATACGAAAAATTATTTTTTTTTAGAAAAGACCAACATTTAGGGTTATTATGACTGAATGTGGGCTTTCCAGCAAAAAGAAAAATTTAAAAAAAAACATATTTTAAACGTCAAAAGAGAATTTTATTACACTTATGCATAATGCAAATAAACATTAGTAATTTATTCATATGAGATAAATTTTAAAGCTCGAGATGCAAAAACCATTATCACAGGTAACAGTACAGATCCATCATCACTGCTCTCAGATTCATTAACCGTGCTTACAAAACAATCAGTTATTTCAGAATTACTCTCAGATCCATTCTTACTTAAAGAAGAATCCGATTCATTTTGGGACTAACTCCATAATGTATAAAATATTAAAAAAATGTTGTTGTTGTTGTTGTTTTTATCACAGAACGCAACCCACATGTATCTAAGTAACTCTGAGCTAAGGCTACAAAAATATTCTGCTAATATATATGTTTGATTGTGCTAACATCTAGTTTAGAATAAAATAGCTATCTCTAGACACTTACTAATAATCTGGTACAGTTATTTGGTAAGAAATAAACATGATTCCGGTCGTAAGAAAATATATTGTTTAAATCTTTTTATATATTTATAGTGCGTTACTTTTGAACACTCCAGCCCGGAAATATCACGGGTACGAGAAATAGAGAGGGAAATTTCACCCCTTGATTTTGACGGGAGCGTTAAGGAAGGGGATAAGTTTATTATATAAAAGAAAAATGATTTTCTGCAGCCAAAATCATAAAATAATGAAATAATTTTAAAAAAAGGATGTAACCTCTCTGATTGAGGAAATTTTTATGATCCTATTTTACGCAGATAAGAAGATTATGATTCCCGAAATCGTTCCGTTACAAAATAAATGTAATTAACAACAATAAAACAAAGAGTGCCTTACCAAGCTTGGATCACCCAATTTTCCGAAAAATCTTGAGCAGACTTTCGTGATTTGTTTTGATAATCTGTCAATAATTGGGATAGTTTGCGTAGCATTAAGAAATAATTTTTCTCCATTAAAATTTGTGTCTATAGTGCATTTTATATTTGTCTTAGGATTTTTGTTCAATGTCAACATATGCGCGTGTTTGTTTGTTTGTGTGTGTGTACTTGCACGCGTGTTCACATTGTGTCCTTTTTACTTAAGTCTGTATGTTACACTGTATGTTGTTCCTTAAATTGATACAAAGCTTACTTGAAGTTGGCAATTTTAAGACTATTATGTCAGTAAAATAACTTGCAAAGAATTAGCATCCTTGATTAGTTTATGATTTAAAAGAAATATATTTTTCATATGTGAGTGAAATCCATTTTTAAGTGTGGGATTTTATATTTTTGAATTATAATTTAATTTCATTTGTTTCTGTTCCAGGCATAGAATTGGATCAACGGTAAAGGGTTGTGAATGTCTGAGTGGTTTTGAAGGCAATAAATGTGAAAAAAGAAAGGACGACAGACGTTTATTAGGTAATACTGTTATAGAATTTACTTATTAAAATTTGTATGCCCTATTTTAGCATAAGTAAATTATTCAAAAATCATTTGTAAACCTCCTATTTAAAATAAACAATCTATGTTAAGGAATTGTTATCACCAATAATTTGTATCATCTCATTTTCTTGTTATATTTAAAAAAAGAAACCGCTTCCCTTAATGTTATTGTTATTGTCTTTAATCTTTGAAGAAGTTTTTTCTTATTCACAGACTATGTCATAAAAATGTTTTATTGCGAAACATAAATATAAAAAAATTCTGTGAAAGTGTTGATCAAGTTCTTAAATTCTTTAAAGCTTTAAGTAGAATATTGTCACTGCTTTGATTTTAAGTCATTGCAAGTCATACTTCTTGTTTTCATGATCATATTACGATGTGTAATATTTTCATAAAATATTTGCTCTTTCTGATACAACCTTCATGGAAATATTCGTACTGAAGTTTATGTTACTTGTATTTTTCTAATAGCAGAATTAAGAAACTCATTCGAATTTTACAGCAATAAATTATACTTAATGTGTAAAGAACAGAAAAGTCTTGTAGTATTTTACAACATTCTATAATCCCTTTATACAATTAAAAATGTGCTATAAACTAAATTAGCTATAAATAATAAAAGCTAGAAATAAAAAAAAACATATGAATATTAATTTAGTCCGGCACAAAAATATTTTTTCTTGATTGCTTTTATGAGTTTAAATAATTGATTTCTTGCTATTATTATAACGCAGTTTTTCTCACATTGTGATCGCCCCCCTCAGGGGGCGTGATATCTCTGTAAGGGGGGCGATCTTATTGAAATTTGAAAATAAAAAATTTAAAATAAATATTAAGTTACTCAAAGGAAGTAAAACAAAATTCATTCTGCATAATAAAAATTAAATACATATTTGCACTGATATAATATGCTTATAAATGTATCAGTAATTCCCAGTGTTTTTAATAAATAATTTATCAATATTAATTTTAAAAAAACAGTTTAATAATTACTAATGCCGGTAATGCGCTTGTCATGTATAAAATTTAATACTTATATAATGTATATAATTAAAGTCAAAATTTAATACTTATTATATGTTTATAATTAAAGTCGTATTGTAGCTTTAGAGAGTCAAAGTATATTTTTTATTGCATTCAATACATTATTATTGTATGAAAAGGGGGAGGGCGATGAAAATTGTGATTGAAAATTGGGTTGCAAATATTGAAAGTCTTAGAAGCACTGTTCTAATGTATTCATTCTAAGAATTCTGGTATTTTATATCAGTATGTTTACACTACTTAATACTCTCTATAAAATGAAATAATTAAATCATTCAATTAATTATTTGCTTTAAAAAAATAAATTCTTTTAACAAAAACTACTTTTAAGCTGATGTTTGAATTACAAAAATGGGTAATAGTATTCTTCAGAGGGAAAATGCTTCAAACCCGGCGATATATTAGTATATTTTTGAAAATTAAACAATTCTCTCTCTCTCTCTCTCTAGCCCTCTCAAATGAAATTTATTCTTATCATTTCTTTGGACAATTTCTTGGTATAAGCATAAAAAGCATAATTAAATTTCTGTGATGTACATTTTATTTTTATATGTATTTTTGTATATTTTAATTATTTTGTTATTTTTTAACATCATTGTTATTATTTTAGCCCAATGTGTGGCCTTGGGTTGCACTCAAACTTGTGGACTCACGAATCATGGTGATTACAAATGCACTTGCTTAACTGGCTACCATTTGGCTGAAGATAAGAAGACCTGTATAGAAAAAGGTAAGCACAGACTTCATTTATGATCAAATAGAAAGAAAGCCTTTTGGATGAATTAGATATTAAATCTTCGAAAGAAATGCTGAATGTATGTACAACAAAAGTAGTGCAATACGTGCACAAACTAATTTAAATTTACTTATTTAGGAAACTAAAGTAAAATCTGATTATCTCATCCAGGATTCAGTTTATTTTTTCAATGGACTTTATTTTCCGTTACTGTTTTCTAATTCAGAAATAAATGTGTATACTTTCCCTATGAATTCTATTTAATATGTGTGCTATTAAAAGAAGATTCCTTTTAAAGAAACTGGGTTAATAATTTTAACTTGGGCCACTGAAGATTTTTCTCAGTGTTATTATTTTTTTAAGGTATCCGACTACGTTGAAAATGCCATTTTCGGTCAAAAATCGCATTTCCTTTTTATTTTACCATTTTAAAGTTCAAGCAATTAGCTTTCTAAATCTGTCTTTGTTTTGTCTGTGCGACAATTAGAAAAAAAGTTACAGATGTTTAAAATATTTTTACAGCTGTCATTCGAAACCGGAAGTTGTCTGTTTAACATGCTTTTTACCGATAATTTTTGCAGTTTCAACCCATTATAATTTTAAAAAACTATTTCTGACAATTTTTTTAATTATTTAATTGATGGGCAACAATTTCGATCTTTTAATTCGACTCTTGCGATTGGCAACATTTGTTTCTTCTGACCTCACATGTTTTTGTTTTGATTTGTGCCTTACGAATTTTGATCCTAAATTTCTTCTAAAAACTTAACTTTTTTCGATTTAATTGTACAATTTTTGATCGTTGATGGTTTCTAGACATTCTGCTTTTAAAAATTCAAGTTATAATGGTTCATAAAACTATAAAAAATAACTTCTTGAAAATGCAACAGTGGACTGATAACAGTAGATTGGTAACAAAAACATTGGAAGTAGCAAATATTCAAACTTGTAATGAACAAAAACTGGATTCACTGAAGAATTTTTCACAGTGCAAAGAATATTTTAATGGAACATTAAGAGGTTATGGAATATTTTATTTAAATATTTTGGGAAGTATGTTTTTCTCAATTTGTGTTTCTTCAATTGTTTTGAGAAGAATCTGTACCTGCATGAAGATTACTTGTTTGGACTGACTTCTAATGTGACTTTAAAATGCTCCAAATGTACTTTTATTGTCAATTTTTCAGCTACTAAAAAGCTTAAAAACCAAACTTCAATTAATTTGCAACTTATTTGTGGAATGTGAGTTATTGGAAGATGACATTGTCTGCGAAAAAGTTACGTGCTAAGCTGAATATGTTATGCCGTATGGCAAAAAGAGCATATAGACTTTGTGAAAGAAATATCTTGGCTGCTGCTACATCAACGGCTAAAGATGTCATGAATGCTGCTGTGTTGGTAGTAAAAAGCATTACAAAATGTTCCAACACGTCAATTGGAGAATGTGGAATATCCGTTGACGACAGATACATGGACATTCTTCCCTAAAAGTTTCTATAGAAACTTTATCCATCACCACTGGGAAACTTCCAGATTAGGAAATTATGTCTAAGTTTTGTAGAATTCTAAATGTCTAGTCGAACATGCGTGTTCCTGCATTCATCTGGTATTTACTTCAATCATGGAATCTGTTTGTGCGTACAAAATCTTTGTGTGATTTTATACCACGAGATCTTAAAACAATGTTGATTTCTATGGTGTGTGATGGTGATTCCCAAGGATACATTTTAGTTAAAGATCTATTTGATGTCAACAGTGTCATAAAATGAGTGCCTAATATACTTCTAAGAAAGAGTGAGTATTCGGCAAAGAAAACTTAGAAAAAGCCAGAAAAACCTCGGCGGGAAAGAAAAACTTTCCAGTGTTATGATTAATAAAATTCAAAACTATTATGGCAGTAACACCAATCACGTCAAAGCTCTGCTAAGTGCGGCATTTTTTCTCGGTGGCTCCATCAGAGAGATACCCATGTATGCACCATGCCCAAATGGAGCTGAGAGCTGGTGTGAGTATCAATGAAGAATAGCCACCGGAAAAAATATATATAAATAAAGGTGTAAGCCTTTCCAGGAAACTTTTAAATATTGTTAAACCTGTGTATACAAAGTTGTTTGATAAGCAGTTATTATAAAATTGCCTCCACGGTGTGACACAAATGTAAACAAATCATTTAACGCGTTTTTTCGGCAAAGTGTTCTGAAAGAAACTTTTATTGAGCTGAAAACATTTTCTTTGGGTACCCATATTGCTGTCATTATTTTAACAAAGCTTTTATTTGTTTGTTTGAAAGCTTTTGGCATAAATGCAAATTATTATACACTGCGTGATGACAGATTTCTTGCCATCATTCGCACAGTGACTCGAAACAACATTCTTTGCCTTTTTAAAAATCAGCCAGAAAAAAAATATAGGGCCCAAAGAAAGTTAAAATTTAATAAATAGCAAGGAGTGGAGGTGTTAAATATAAATCATTAGAGTTTTAGTAATATACTTGTGATATTTTGTTTTGAAATTACATTTATAAAGTTTAAATGCATTTTTCTCAAAACTGTTTTTTTGTAAATTTCTTGATATTTCAAATGTGATACCTAAAGAGCCAATAGAGATACTTGTATGAAATTTTACACAAATGTTATTAATAGTATTATCTAGAGGTTGGACTAGCAGCTAAGAAATTGAACAATTTTTAGTGATTTTATAGTTGGATTTCCTTATAAAAGTATCGAAAATTTGAATGAAATTCATAGTTGTAGCTTCGATTAGCTATAACTTTTGATTAAAAGAAAATAATTTAAAACTTGTAGTACAACCTCTAGAAATGTGTTTGAAAAATGTGCTGCAGCAATTTTTTTGTAAAATATAAATTATTTTAAAAATAGAGCCTTTGAAAAAATTAAAAAAATTAATTAAAATTTCTTTAAAATTTCATTAAAATTTTAAATTTTTGTAAATTTTAATGTATGTATATTATTTATAACTGTGTTTTTTATCATAGTGCAAAAAATGAAATTAAAAATGTAAATATTTTAGTGAATTTTAGAAAAATAAAAAAATAGGTCTCCGAACGTAGTCGGATACCTTAATTATTTTTCTGTGAAAACATTATTTAGAGGTATTTTAGTGAAACTCTGATGAATTAAATAAATCACAAAAAGAACGAATTTTAGAAAAACGTTCTTTAAACATCATTAAAAAAATCAGCCACAACCACAATTATTCCAAATTTGATCTCCCAAGTGGAACAAAAACTTTGAGTGAGGGACGGAAGTTCGTGTAATCTTCTTAACCTTTCCCGTTCTTAATACAGAAAATCCCTGATTGCAATTGAGAAAAAAGAGTATAGACTTGAGAATTTACTAAACAATTACCTCTGTCTTGCTGATCCTGAATATCTCATCGGCTCTTTTTTTACCATTTTAATTATTTCCCCCTTATATTTGAATTTCAGATTTTATATAATTCCTATTCATGACTTCCCATTTATTAAAAGCATTGATATATCAAAATAATATAACTGCAATGGATGATTGGTTGGTTTTAATTACCGTTGTTCTATAACAGGGCTTTGGGAACCTTTTCGCTATGGCGTGACAAACCAATCTACCAATAGGATTCAACGTGCCCCACCTAAGGACATTTCTTAAACAATTCTCTTCCTGCGATACTGCATGCAGAGTTAATGCACCGAGATCAATAATATACGTAGGTTAACAGATTATTATATATTAGTTTTGCATCGTTTATATCCGAACACATTCGGAGTACTTTTTAACAAAATAGCATACTAAAACATTATAAATGCTCTTTTAGGACTCAATACCAATAAATATTGCTATATTTAACTATCAAAATTTAAAATAAATTACCTGAATTTTACAAAAATCAGAATTATAAGTGAAATTTTAGCAATATTTTTGAAAAACTTCAAAGCAGAGAGAGTAAAAAGTAATAAACGTATATTAGTAAAAGTATTACTAAAACAAATTAGATGCATTTATCTAGAAAATGTATAAAATTTTAAGTTTTTATTAAAATTTGAAAATTTTAGAGCTGATTGAGTAAACATTATAAGAAATGTTGCATTTTTTATGAGACTATCATTTAAATAACAAGCCATAACTCAAAAATTTTTCATACAATAAGAAATATTTTAGTACATTCTTTAGAAAATAACATAAATATCAGGTTCAAAAAGTTTTATAGAAATACATTCGTAATATTTTGAGTTATAAGACTAGCCATGATAGATTTTCAGCAATTTTAGGGGTCCGGCACCTAAATTTTGAAAAATGATCGATTTTGACTTTTTTATATTTTTAAAAAGATTAAACATTTCTGCTTAAAATGATATATGATATATGGAAATACAATAATTAGAAGTATTTATATTTATTTTTTAAGAGAAAGACCCATTTTCTTTGACGCATGACAGGTGCACCTCCAGGAGCACCTGTCTTTCATCATGCTTAATTTTTCGGTAACAGCGCAATTTGTTTTGTCCACAATTAGCATAACATTTTTGTTACACATAAATAAAACGATTTTTCTTTGAAGAAAGGAAAAGACAACTCAGCACAGTTATTTTTTTTTCGTTTGGTTTGTTGTAAAATGGGATTATTTTTGCTTGAACTTGCTAATTGTAAATTCTAATTTATTTATCCAGATTTTTTCTGCTTAATCCACGTTTTACATTAAATTATTTATCAGTATTTTATTAACGACAAAATTATGGGGAGATCTAAAAAAATATTTAAACTCGAAAATGTGTGCGTTTAAGAAATGATTGCTCAAAATGTTCCAGCTATCTCATCAGCATAGAAACTGTTATTCAAAGTGCTTCAACACGAAAACTTACTTCAAACAACAGTTTACATGAAGATATGGAAGGAAGTAATGAGAAAAATGTTTTAATAGAATTAAATTTATTGAATAAAGCTTTATTGAACTTTGCTGTTTGTAAAAACTGTGGCCATTCCATCTCATTGCAGGCTTCTAAAAGAGGTGGAATTGTGTAATTGTGTATTACATTGAATTTTGTTGTAGTTTTTGCACAAAAAAACATGGTTTGCATACGTCAACTAAATTGAAAAATAAAAACAAACTTTTCCACTCAAATATCAGATTGGTATTTGCTTTCAGATCTATTGGAAGAGGTCGTTCAACTTCAGAAACATTCTGTGGACTTATGAACTTGCCATCTCCACCTGAAAAATTCCGTACTTATACATAATTGTTGTTCGACTCTTCTAAATTTACCTGTGAAAAATCAATGAGAAATTCTGTTTGGGAGGCAACACGAATAGAAGGTAGACGAGACATTGCTGTTAACTTAGATGGTTCATGGCAGAAAAGAGGATACCAGTCCCTCAATGGTATTGTTACAGCTACGAGTGTTGATACTGGAAAAGATATTGAATTTGAAGTGTTTTCGAAACGTTGTAGGTGCAAAACTGCATTTAATTCTGTTCATGAACCATCATGTATTGCCAACTATAGTGGAACAAGTGGAGACATGGAAGTGAAAGGCGTAACGGCGAATATTTGAAAGATCTGAAGCTCATTATGGCATTCGTTACACAAAATATATGGGCGATGGAGATTCAAGAGGTTTTTCATCAATACTTGCCCTGAATCCTTATGACACTCAAGTGGAAAAATTAGAGTGCGTTGGACATATTCAAAAGCGTATGGGTCTTTTGAATCTCAAAAGAAAAAACAGAGGAAAAAAATTAAGTGATGGAAGAAGCCTAAGTGGACGACATTTAATTTCCAAAATTCAGCGGTATTATGGCATGACCATTATAAACAATATCAATGATTTACACAACATGAAAACTGCTGTTTGGGCTGTATATTTCCATCTTTATCTACAAATGAGAGCCCTCAACATGTATTGTGTCCCTCGGGTACAAATTCATGGTGCAAGTTTCAGAAAGCAAAAGCTGAGTTTAACGAAAAGCATTATGACCACAAAAAACATACCCATGTGCCATCTTCCCTCATGAATGAAATCAAGCCAATTTTTAGAGATTTAACTGACCCTAGGTTATTAAAAAATGTCTTCATGGAAAGAATCAAAACCCCAATGAGTCAATTAATAATACCATATGGTTTAGTCATTCCAAAATCTACGTTTGTGGAGTTAAAAACTCTAAAATTAGGGGTAAAAATTGGAATTGCACAATTCAATATGGGCTATGTAGCCAAATTAATCATTTTAAAACATTATGGCACTGAACCAGGTTTTAATTGTGTGTCATGCTTAAAAAAATTAGATGCACGTAGGATTCGTGTAGCCCAACGAAAGAAAGCATCATGAGATACAAAAAAAGGCTAGATTGCTAAAAATAATGAAAAAAAGAAAATTAGAAGAGTCTTTTGTACAAGCAGAGGGCAAAGAAAATGTTTTATATTTTTCTGGAAAGTATTAAAAAAGGTAAATCGTCAAAAACTACAAATTTTTACTTTAAAGCTTGTTTTCTCAAAATGCAATATTTTTCTTTTTTTGTACCTATTTCTCAGAAACTAATTAATGAAAGGTCCTCAAATTTTCAGTAAGTTCATTTTCAACATGTTCACACATTTACATAGAGGGGATAAGAAATACCTAGCAAACTTTTTTAGATAACGCCTTTTTAAACTAAATTTTGGGGAGAAAAAATTGGACATTTTTAAAAAAATTCATAATTATATCAATTTTTAGTAAAAAGACAAAACCCTCCACTAAAGTTTTATTGGTAGTACATATAACCTACTGTAAAAATTTCATCTATGAGGAGCAAGTAGTTTCTGAGAAAAGGGTACATAAACGTACTCAATTTTAACATAGGCTCCTATAGGAAGTGCCAGACCCCCTTAAATGCCCTTCTAGTAGATCAAAAACCCACTTCCGGTTTTTCTAAATTTATAAAATTGGTTGTGTAACTTGGCCTCTAGGTAATGTATAGAAACAAAACAAAGTATGTTTCGTAAAGTCAAAAGATAGCTCTATTCAATAAAATAAAAAACAAAAACCTCTGTCTTGACTGATATTGGTCATTTTCAACGTGTTCGGATACCTTAAAGATATTTCTTAACATAAAAATAAATAGCATAAACTGTAACTATTTCTTCAACAAAAATATAAAATTCTGAAAATTGTGTGAGCAGTTTACGTATTCTTAAACATATTTATTACAATAAGAAAAAGACAGCATGACATGTATAATAAGTTTTCCTCTTCATTGTAGTTAAATAAATACTTTAATGAAAACCTGTGCTTGCACCTCTCTAATTTCTTATCGTATAATGGGCGATTTTCAATTTGACACAATTCTAAACTTTGCTATACATTTTTTTTAGAACTCGAAATATTTTTCTTATGTGTGTGAAGAAAGAATTGTCCCCGTAAAATGTAGAACCAGAAGAGGAAAGCCGAGTACATGCAATTTTCTCCCTTCAAACAATTAAATATTTTCAGTAATGGCATTCAATAATTTACAAAATAGGTGTAAATTTATCTTCAGAACTATCTTTCAGATTTTTTCGTTTTCTGGGAGTCTATTTTTGCCAGCCCCCTATAACAAACCAAATTAATTATTGGGGAATATAGCCATCTATTCCAGATATGCAAACTCCGCATTGTAATTTTATACCGGAAATAAGGAATTTTTGAGTTCCTTTGGCAACTAATCCTACTCGTTCAGCAGCTCTGTCTCAGACCTTATATGGTTCTCGGAGGGAGGTTGCTAGTTGCATTTACACTTCCCAGAGTCTTCCAGGCATGCTCTATAGCATAGGTTCCCAACCTTTTTTGAACTGGCTTTTCTAGTGAATATTCGATACCGTCTCCTCCCACTCTAGAGAAAATAAGAGTGTACATAATGCTTGATGAAAACAAGAGTTAAATTTTAAAAAATATTCTAATACTAATAGAATATATTTTTTTAATTTAATTTTTTTCTAAAGCCCCAATTTCTTTTACTTGCGAATCTGAAATAGCTATTGCCACAAATATTTTTAAATGTGTGTAATATTATAAATTTTAGTCATAGAATAGGATATTGTTGGAATTGAAACTTTACTAAATCTCTTCTTCACTTAAAAGAATGGAATAAAAGTTGTAGCTTACCTGTTATAAAGACAGGTAGGGGTTTTGATTATATGAAGAAATTCATAATAAAAACTATTGCTTTCAAAATAAATATAAATTGACAGTTTCAGCCTTTAAAGAATCAGGTTAATTTCTGGTTAACATATTTACTCTATAGGAATAAGGTTTTGAGATCTGACTGGCCAAACCCTCCAGAGAAATATCCTCACTTTCCCGAAATTCATCAAACAAACGAGTATGTGGTCTCGCGTTGTCATCCGTTATAAGAAAATCAGAGCCAACTGCACCCATGAAGAGGAAAACATAGGGCTCCAAGACCTCCTCCCTGTACCTCGTAGCAGTCACAGTGCCCCATTCAAAGACACGGAGGTATGCGCGGCCATCCAATGTGATGCTGCTCAGACCACGAAGCTTTCGCTGTCGTAATGGTTGATTTCTCAGAGATTGAAGAACAGGTAGCGAGTCCTTGATTCTCTGTATATGAAAGTATGGTGATAATCACTGGTTAGGGTTAACCAGGATTCATCAGAGAAGAGATTAGATCCATGCACTAATATCTATGATCCCTGCTTCATTTTAAGTGGACTCTCATGTTCGTAAAAATTAACAGGGACACAAATCTTTCTTCCAATAGCCCTTGAGTAGTTTCAAACTGCAACTCTATTAAGCAATCATTTAATCATCCTATACAACTTCAAGTGAAAAGTTTGAAATGTATCTATTTTCTTACAGAAAGCTCCCTTTTCTAACATGCTGAATACTGATAATATCAGGACTCAGACCACATAATACATTTTGAAAATTCACATGGTAAAGTTCATCAGCATACTCGTTCTACATATATATATAAAAGTCAAACATCTCAGACGTCCTATCACCTTGGTCACCTAACACAGCCAATTAAATATTCTGTTCCGAAAATTGAGGTGAAGCGAGATTTACATTTTGTAAGTTAATGTCATATCAGTATACAAAATTCCGCTACAAATAAGCAAAATTCCTGACGGCGGCGTGGCATTGATGTGGAGAATGCGGTATGGTATCGATCACGTCATAGAACTAAACTTGGCCGTTATATTTCCATTCTGTCACTTGTCCCCATCGGAGAGGGATTCCAACAGAAATTTTACTCGGTTACCAAGATAAAGATTACGGTTAGTGATCTAGCGGCATAAAAGTATCTTGTAATTTTGGGCATTGGTCAAGAGATGCATGAATTAGTTCCTCACTCCTTCAACTTTAAAGCCCATTTGGTTTGATTTCAAATGTCATTTCCAATTATTGCGCTAGAGAGTTTTTCTGTGAAATCAGGACTTGAATAACTTGCTGACGGTATTTAACATGACAGTGGTAACCAAGTGGTTTTGGTCGCAAACCTGTGCGCGGCGTTGTTTATGTCGAATCGTGGGCTCACATCAGCATGGTTGTTGTCGTGTTCTTCCCGAAGGGAAGGAATGAAAGTTGCCAGAGCCTGTGAAATAGGTTGGTCTTTAACGATAGATGGTGACACCACCTATCTCTACCTCCACAATTTAGGCATAGAACTGGAGGGGAGGGAAATATTCTCCAGCCCCCGGCACTCGTGGTTTCTACTGCGACCGCTCAAATGACTTTCGGATCTACTGATTTAAAGAGCACGTACTTAGTGTGTACTCGGTGGCATCGGGAATCGAACCCAGGCCCTCCGGTCTGGCATAGTGGGTGAGGTTTGTAGAATGTGTAACAACTTACTTTGTCATTTGTTACAAATTTATTCCTCAATAGTCATCGTCTTCCTTTGAAATGTGAATGAATTAATAACGAAGTTTACATTTTCGTTCGGATACCACAGCTGTTACATAGTATTCATGTGATGCACTTTGAAATACATTTTATGAGAGTTTATCGTCTGTAGTAAATTAGTAAAACAGAATAATTTAGAGTGAAATAATTGTGAATTAATGATATTTAGGTAGTCACGCGATGGATTGCCATTGTAAATATATGTGGGAATTCTATAAATATATATTACTTTAATATGGAATAAAATGTTTATTACCTCTAAATAATATTTCCTTCTATGATGTTGAACGTCTCTCTGAATTTTTATTTCAATTTAATTTTTAAAAAAAGCTAAAAAAATAGTCTAGATAGTAGCGTATTGTAATGATAAATTGATTTTAGAGAAACTTCATTTCGAATTAATGTTTGTTAGGGATGATGGTCTCTGAAATATCTGGACCCAAATCGTTAAATTGATTACTTGATGGGTTTCATCCGATTGGAAACGAAGGACAAATGATTTAGCGAAGCCCATGTTTTAAAATTATTCAAAGAGTTCTCTATTAAATTAGATTTTTCGAAGCAGAGGGAATGTGGGCTATATTAAAACGATAAATGGAAAATTTATATTTAATTTGCAGAAGTGCCTTATATAAAATCGAAAGCTTTAAGTAAAGTAAAAATGTGCGGAACAATAAAAAATGGAAAACAATAAATATATGATTTTTTATATCATAAATTAATCATCCTCCCACTTCAAATTTTCTCATTCACTGACTCTTTTTTTTTTGTATCCATTATAATAAGAGAAAAACATTAATTATTTTAATTTTGTTATCTAATAAATTTTGTTTAATAAAACCTTATTTACATGATTTTTAATAAGTTATCCTGAACATTATTGTATTTATTTTTTGAGGTAAAATATTTTATTAAAGAGTAATAAATTTATATTTTTTTTAATTCTTGGTTAAAAAGAACAATAGGCATTGTATTATAAAACAAAACATAATTAGTGTCCATTAAAAGTGCCGTTCTCCATTGAAAATAAAGAATACTTCTTTTGCAAAGGAAATTAATTTTTCCATATATTTATTGCACAAGAAATATTCATTATCTTAATAAATAATTTTTTATGCATATTTACTAATAAAACCATCAAAAATTTTTTTTAAGTGTTTTAAAATTACGATAATTTTTATGCGAAAGAAAAATATATTTTTTATATAAATCATGTCTTTGAATAAAAAAAAAAGTATTGAAAAGCACTCCACGTACTACGTTGAATTGCTTATTTTTCATAGATCTTATATGCGCGTGTGTGTATGCATGTATACGTGTGGGTGTATGTGTGTGTATGTTAGTTTTCCATTTTTTTACATATTTATTTTTATAAGTGTGCGTTTTACACACAATATCCTTTTATGATGAATTATTTTCAAATAAAAATTATCTACTAACTAAAATTTAAAAATTATTTTCTCTCTCTCAGTCTGAACTCTACATTATTCTTCTACACACAGTATCTCTCTACACTCTGTTGTTGTCAGTAGAATAATGCTTTTGATTTTTTCTCTTGAGCATAAGGAAAAAATTAAGTAAAAAATATTTATAACTTGATTTTCTCCAAAAATTATGTTCCTCATATAATAAAAATACAATGCAAATGTGTTCGATAATTTTTCAGAAGAAGTTTAAGTATAATTTACGTACAGTTCTCATTTAACATTCATTTTGTTGGATATATGTATTCTTCAGCTTAAAAAAGTTACAAACAAATTGAACCATTCCGTAATTGAAAGAGCAATACACTAAATTGAAATGAAATTATTGAAAGGAAATATTTACATTAATTAATGAAATACTCACTTTTTATAAATATTCGAAAGGAGATCATACGACTCATAATTATAAATATTAATTCTGGAATATAAAATTCTAGCATATATTCTTCGCGTCTACAATACGTATACATTAAAAAAGTCATGGAATAACAATATACAGATTTCAGATGCATTGCATAAGAAGAAATGCATAAAAGCATTCAATGGCCAGTGAATGCTTTCATGCATCCATTTGTACTTATATGAAAAGTTTTCAGAAATAATTATTAACTCATGATAGGGATAAACAAATTTTCAGTATGGGATACTCTAGTTGAAGTTAATCTCATAGGACACTCAAATTCGCACTTTGTTAGAGAATTCCGAATTCCTCAAGTAGTCGCTGTAGTGATCGTGGTCATGATCTCGTGACTGGCGTGCCATGTGTTCGAGCCTAGTACCACTTAAGACCCGCCGTGTAGGAGGTGGGGAGATTCCCGTTAAATCCAATTCAGAATTCAATTCTCAAACGTTCTCTGCTAGTGTGATGGAAGTAAGGAGAGGGGTGCCAACTCAGGTGTCGTTCTTGTCATTTGCCATGGTTCAAAATGACGAGGTCCGTCGCCAAACGCCCTCGTGTAGCTGAATAGTGCGAATTTAATATTCACTCACCTGTTGACAATATTCCTCGTGTTTCTTTATAGTGAGTTGTTCATAAACATTTACTCGTCATTCCTTAATCTACAGGGGTTAAAAGTGTGTTGAAAGTATAAAATTTCAGGAATAACATTCCTCCTTAGACAAAGTTAATGTTAAAGTCTATTTAATAACCAAGCTATGCGATGTCTGCTTAGAATATTCAGTGTTATCTGACAATCAATATTGCATCATATAATTGGAAAAATGCCGAAGCGGAACATACGACAAGCGTATATTTAAGGATACTGCAGTGAAACGGGATGTTGATAGTATTTTGTAGAATGTATTCATGAGTGAGTGAATATTAACGTCGCACTGTTCAGCTATACACGAGGGCTTTTGGCGACGGACAGACTAATTTTCAACCATGGTCAAGTGACGCGGATGACACCTGAGCTGGCACCCCCTCTCCTAACTACCACGCCACACCACACCAAAGGGAGGACGTTTGAGCTCTAGACAGATTTAACGTGTATCTCTCCCCTATACTGCGGGTATTCAGTGGTACTGGGCTCAAACTCATGACACGCTAGCCGTGATCTGATGCCTTGACTACTTGGCTACCGCGGCCACACAGAATGTATTCGAGTGCCTTTTTTAGCAACACAGCATTGGTGCACTCTGCTGGTCCCGAAAAAGAATCAGTTTAACCCTAGATGATTGGAAAAACAATATTTGAAAACATCAGTAACGATTGCAGTTGCTAAGAATTAATTGCAGTGTTCGAATGCGGGACAAATTTCACGAGGCCATCCGGTCGAAGGTGTCAACAAGACGCTGTGATAATTGTGGTGGCTTAGTAAAGAAAGTCTTTTTATGGACATGGGCTTCTTTCTGATCAAACTGAATGAAACATATACTGTAAATGTTATGTACAGCTATTTGGAGAGATGAGACCGTTTACATCCTTTCATACACTTTATATATCCAAATAATAGTTACATTTCCAGACAGGAGTCCCATCTAATATAGGAGAGATGATCGAAAGGTCAGTTTGTGTAATGCCTATACTAGTGCACCCCCTCTCCTAACTACCCCACCACACCAAAGGAAGGACGTTTGTGTTCTCGACAATTCCAACGTGCATTGTTTCCCTACACGGCGAATTTTTATTGGTACTGGGCTCGAATTCATGGCACACAAGCCACGATATGATACCTACACTACTAGGCTACCGCGGCCTACTTTCTGAAAGTATTTGTATAAGCTTATATTAGATTATATAAATATTTCAAAGTTAAACTCCTTATATTTATCATTTATTGCTTACAAATAAGCATTGCGATAAGAAAAATTGCCCGGATTATATACAAAGAAAGGGATTGTATAGAGAAGAAATAACAAATTTCTTTAAAAAAAATATTTTTTTAAAAAAAAAACCCTAACGAGAGAAACCAATTTGTTCTTATAGAAAACTTCAAACTCTTAAAATCGAAAAGCTATCAGCTATAATCCCTTTAAGCAGGTAATAATGCTAATGGGATCAAAAGAAAATAGTAATTTAACGACAAGGTAAAAGAAAGATTGCGGAATTTTCTTTTTCAAAGCTGTACTACTTATCTTCCTGATAAAATTGCACGATGCTTTCATGTCACTTCTAATTATTATCCCTTTTAAGTCAATTTTTATAAACTAGGCACTGATTATACACATCAAACTATTTTTTTGTTTTCAACTTGTTTTTAGAAATCTACGTTTTTTTTTTATTTCTCTACGATTTTCATTTATATGTACATGACTATTTTTTTGTAATATCTATGTATTCAAAATATTATTTGCTTGTTTAAATTTGTTTCAATAATTTAAATATAATTCTTCTACTTTTCTTTGTTTTGCTATGGACTAGACCACAGGTTCCCTAACTTTTACTTTCTTAAATCCCTCTACATGTTTTCCGCTTGGAAATGGCTTCTTTCTTACCCAATATTGAACCTTTGCAAGTTCAACGATTTAAATGTGTTCAGCGGTCGTTAAAAGATAGCCTCGCATAAGTAGATTCATATGTTTGTTTACTTTGCAATATTTACAGCATAGATAAATTGTAAAATGTGTTTATATTTTAATAAAATATTGCGTATAAGTAAATAGGTAATATTTGTGTTTGTGGATTCACTGAATGCCAAAATTAAAGTCATGGCATGGTTAAATGCGAGTCACAATCGTAGACCCCCATTTGCATGTCATGAAACTCCAATTTTTCTCACACTGTCGTGGACCCCTTTCAAATCGTCGTAGACATTGGGGGTCAATATAGACTACTTTGAAAATCACTGAACTAGACAAATTTCATAAATAATTTTCTTAATAAAAAAAATTATGTATCATGTTTTTATAACCATTTTCAAGCATTGTTATCCACTTCTGAGCAATAGTCCGAATTTCAAGTTTCTAGCTCATCAGGAAGTTAGTTTTAAATCAATTATAAAATTCCATATACAAGAAAGCTAGTTAATAAAAATACATGGCAACTTGGACCCTAGCTTTTTGACCCTAAAGCCACGAAATTGTTTACATAGACGCAACTCGACTAGTGCTATCGACAGGTGGTCTTTGTTTGGTTGAATTCGTGTAAGTTCCGGAATTACGAATTCCCTGTCGAAATAGGGGCCCACCTCTTCGGGGGCCCGGCTTCGATACTATAATTTTTTTCTTCATATTTTCATGTATTGTCATCCACTTCTGAGCTATAGTCCGAATTTCAAGTCTCTAGCTCATCGGGAAGTTAGCTTAAAATCGATTACAAAATACCACCCGGATAGACAAGAAAGCGAGTTAATAAAAACATGGTAAAAGGATAAAATTTATTAATTAAAATAGATTAATTAGTTAATAATTTCTTTAAAGCTAAGATAATAAAATTGATAGTTTTAATAATTTTAATTAATGAGCATGATATGACAAACGATATTCTACGAATCAATATCGATTTGAGTGATTGATTGTTTATTGACTTCACATTTAGAAGCAAAACGACGACCATTGCCAACACGCCTCCCAAGTTTAAGCCATTGTAGTAACAAAAAGGATATCTTAGGTAATTCTCTCTCTTTAAACTGTCTTTTCCAAACTTCCACGCCATGCCAGAGGAAATGGTCATCTAGCCTTAATGATCTCAAACTCATGGTCAGGACAGTGGAGTGGCCGCAGTATCCAAATGATCAAGGTAACGGACTCGTTGCCGGCGTATCATGAGTTCAAGCCTAGTGCCACTGAAGATCCGCCGTGCAGGGGTTGACGCACGTCATATCTGTCGATGCTCAAACGTACCCTCGTTGGTGTGGAGTGGTAGTTAGGAGAGGGGGATGTCAGCTCAGGTGTCATCTTTGTCACTTGACCAAGTTTCAAAATGAAGACGTCCATCGTCAAAAGCCTTTGAGTAGCTTAATAGTGCGTCTTTAATCTTCACACACTCAGGAAGGTGGAACCTCGTTTGGACAAGGGAGTACCAACTCAAGTGTCGTCCTCGTCTTCTTACATTGGTACAAAATAACGAGGTCCGTGGTTCAAACAGCTCTCATATAGCTTTGAAGTGGTATGTTGATAAACAATTAATTCATATTTGATCTATTTTCAAGGAAATTAACTGAGTCTATATATGTTTTTTCTACAGTGATGTGGCAATTAGAAAATAATGACACCTTTGCGAGACTTGAAAAATGCGATGTAACAAACTTCCTAACTAAAAACAATGCATCAGTGATAAAGGCTGACTAGTTTAAGGCTCAATCTCCTGATTTCCACTTCGGTTTATAGAAGAAATGTAAAGCTAGTTTCGTTTTATTTGGATTCACCTCATTATGTTGTACTTACAGTGATTGTCGGAATTGGGAATTTAACATGTATCTCAAGTTAGCATGTAAAAAATATGAGCCTCGTGTGATAGTGAATATTATTTGTTTGTAAACTATAGAGCCATCTCATAAATGTTCTCTTTAACTAGACATAAATAATGAAGTCTAATAGCAATGATTGTCGCCCATCCGGTATAGTGGTCAGTGAAGCTGATTGCGGTGCCGAAGGGACTGGGTTCGAATCCCGGAGAAGGCATGGATGTTTGTGTTGTAATCCTTTCTTCTGTCTGTGTTGTATGCCCCCGTGTTATACATTGCGTGGTGCACGGGGTTTATAAATGTTAAAACAAAAAAATAGCAATGATTCTTCATGCTGCTTCAATGCGTGGTTGATATAAAGGGATATTTTAAAAACAGTAAAATAAGAATAAATCGAAAACGCTTAAGGTATCTGACTACCCTAAAATTGTGAATTTTGCCAAAAAGTGACAAATTCTTTTTATGATTTTATTTTATACGCCATTTTATTAGCTTTGTAAAAATACCAAGTTTAGCATTTTCCGTTCTCTAGAACAAAAACCACAAGTGTTTTAGTAAATGCATATGTCATTACTTTAAGCAAGATGTCATACTTTAAAACACGTTTTACTCGAAATGTGTTTTTTTTAAATGCTCAAACGGGGACAGCAATTGCTAAAAAAGTTTTGAAAATAATAAACTGTGTGTGGAATTTTGTGTGTGTTTTGTATAGTAGTAGAAGTGTTTTCAAATTCAGATTTATCCATCACTGTTTTATTATAAAATTTACAGTCCTTTATATTAATATAATCACTTGTTTTAAGCAATTTCGTATAATAACTAAGATAAAGTGCTCTAGTTTTTGTAAAAATTAAAATCTATTATCCTGCAGGTCATTTCAAAAAGGAATAACATAGCAACACATCAGAATTGAAAATCGAAAAGTTGTTCATAAACTTTTGGTGCAGAATGGGCCCCGTTTATGTTATTTTTTGTAAATTTTTACCCATTTTTCCCATTTTAGTGATAATAATTTGTTTTTCTCTTCTTAATTTTAGCATATTTTTCTTAAAATTTACTAAACAAATCTAAAATCCACAAAGGAATCCTCATAACTCTACTTTAAATAAAAAAAACACTCGCAAGTATTTTCGGATACCTTTAGACGAAATATCGGTTGACACGAAATAATACAACGGTCCCGACAAACTACTTGGTATGTTCATGCATCTTTTTTTCTCCTGATTCGAAACTAAAATAGCTTAACAGAAGAAAAATCCTTCTGGGAATGAACAAAATACGGAAAATACCAGAGATTTAAGCTGGTTTGAAATAGGATGGAGGTGATTTCACATGTTTCGAAGAAAAGATGCTAAAACTTGGCTTTGATATACCTTGGAATAGCATGTGGCACTGAAAAAGTTCGTTTATCTCAACTGTACTTTCACCCTCCACCGCTACAAATGCCTCACCGAAAACATTATATCTCAATCGCAGTTGGCTTTGGAATTCAGTGGAATGTGTGAAATCAGGAAGTAAGGTTCGCGTTTGTTTTCTTTTCTAGAAGAATTTTTTTACAAGCACAGTGACAGAGAACTCGGGGGGGGGAGCAAACTGTTATTGCGTTTAAAATGGGTACAAAGCTTCTAAGACTATTGAACAAAAACAGAAGACGAAAGTGGAAATCTGTAAATATTTCTGTTTTGGTAAATTTTGTATATTAAATTTTATAAATTTCTTGTGAATATTTTTGCGCTTCATCGATTTTTATTGCATACATATCCATGTAAGTAACATGTACTCACCTACTTTTTTGTTAAATATGTTTTTTTTCTTGCAATATCTTAAAAATAAGAAAAAATATTTAGTTCCGCTCAGCTTTGTGTTAAAAGATTCTCACTTTATATATAAGAATGCGTCAATAGTTCAGTATAAAACATTTCTACAAAGTTTGAGTACTTAAATACTTTTGTCTTCCTTTTTTCAAATCGGATAACGTTCGTTAAAATTGAAAACAAAAGGCTCAGTTCAGTTTTTCTTCAATGCACTGCTTTTGAAGCTGAAATTCGGAAGTACTTACTTTTTGGGGTAAATTCATCTTGCAAAAATACTATTCTATGCATTGAACTGTAAGATGCATTTCCGTATATAAAACATTCTGCATCAGAAAAACTAAATCAAATTAATCAATGCCTTGGTTCCATGCTTCGTAAACAACTCAGCAAAATATTTCTTAAAAATAAAAAATACATTATACTCTGAACACTCTTTTATACTATATAAATATTTGCTGAAAAATATCCTCTTGAAATTTTGCCTTTTTATAAACTCCAAAGTTTCTTGTTGAAAAAGAAATTTAAAACAAGAAGGGTTTGAATGTCTAGTTTGAAGAATGCCTCTTCAAAACACGTAAAACATGATGGGAGTTTTGGGCTTTTAAAAAATTAAAACTTTTTATAAGCTTCTAAACTTCCTTTACAATTTCAAAAATCGTTTCCCCATTCAAGTAAGAAAAAGTTTTACGTTATGTGTCTGTTATAAATTCATGTATATGCTTTTCTTGAATTCCAAGTAAATGTTTTGTCTGACTAGAAGGTAATAAAAACCATTGCATGAATGTAATGTATTGTAATGCATTGCATCTTGATGTATTTACGATGCGTATTTTTTAACAAATGTACTTTGAGAACAATTGTTTTTATAGTGTATGATCATACATTAAATTTAATTATTAAAATTATTTTTCTTTTAGGATATTGCTTTAAAAGAGTTTTAGATTTAATGTGGGATTTTAATCAGGAAATGCAATAATTTATAATATCCATTTGCAGTTTATTAAAACTTGCATACATCAAGCAATATAAATCGAAGTACAAATTTCATTCATCATCAAAAATACAAAATTCAACTTTAAAGTTTACAATAAACAGGTCCCAATAAAGACATAATTATATAACATACTTCATATCAAATAAAAAAATCTGTGTGAATAATCATCTTCTCATTTTACCAGTAATGAATTTAATTCTTAAGTATGCAATGTAGCTTTTTCAAACTGTGGGTTGTGCCCCCTTAGGGGGCGTGATATCCTAATGTGGAGGCACGAGCCTATTGAAAAATTGAAAATAAAAGATTTAATACAAGTATTAATTTCCTGAAAGGAGGCAAAACAAAATGCATTGACATACTAGAAATTAAATATAGATTCACTCTGTATAATATACTTATAAAAGTATTAGAACGACACAATGTTTTTAAATATTAATTTATCAGTACTAAACTAAAAACAAGTTTAATAACTACTAGTTTCTTCCATGGGCTTGTCAAATACAAAATTTAATACGTTTTTAAAATAAATTGTATGGTTTATAATTAAAGTTGTATTGTTGCTTTAACACCAAAGTACATTTTTATTGATTTAAATGCATTGTTATTGGGTCATGAATATTGAAAGTTTGAGAAACACTGATGTAATTCGAAGACTAAAACAATTTTTTTCTTTAGACTACAAATCGCTGTAGTTCAGCATCATTGCAGGCAGAGTCTCCTGTGGTTTGGCATCAATGTCAGTTTTTTAACGTTTGCTATGAATGTAAGTCATTAGCAAACAATCTACGGTTTATAGTTCTGGTTTGTATGTGAACAACAAAAGTGTCTTCCGCATTCTACAAAATGGCTTACATGGAATCCACCGTTTGTTAGATGCGTTGATACATGCGTGCTTAAGTTGCTCTAGCCACCCCTCAAATTTACTATTTATCTTTGTTTGAGTCATCTTCGTGAGAAACGAAGCATCGTATACACATTCAAACCCTTGTAAATCGGGTATCTGTATGAGCTGCCTCCGTTGGCGGTGGCTTTGCAATTTCACCTACAATCTAAGATAAGAAAACATTTTATATTTCCCTGGAAGTAAAAAAATCACGGGCATTATCTATTCGACAGTTTTTTTCTTTATATCCTACTCAACGCCTTCTGGAGAGTGGCTCGTTTGATATATTTGTGTTTTTCGGTGAGGAGAGCCTGCCCTGAAATTTGCATAATTATCAGGTCACTTATTTGTGTAGGATTTCCAACGCAATATAATATATATACATACTGAGGGAGAAACAGAAAGTTTGCGAAAGGACTTGTGTGCTTATGTGTGTGAAGTGGAACATGTTACTCCCTTCTTTTAAATCTGAAATATTTGGCATAGTAATTAAATGTAATGCATCTTAAATAAAATATATTAATTGAATAACAGTTTTGAAATACGCGAAATCTCTAATTCATTTATTTTTATAAGCAAATGTTGTAAGGGAATTTATATTTAATTTTTTTATTTACTGTTGTTTCTTGTTTATCATTATATTAGATTTACTTGATTATTTCATGCTTTTATGAGTTTTTTTATAAATGGATTATTAAAAAATTGTAATTAGCATAAAAAGTTATTTACAATTTTTATAATAAAAAGTATGGTTACTTTCTTAGCTATATACTAAATGTATGTTAAATAAATAATATCCTCAATATATATTGACTAATTTTATTATTTACTAATCCAATCAATAGAGCAATAAAATTTTATTAATTTTACTTGCATAAACATGGATGAATGAAATGTATGCGAAATTTTATCCAAGTGCGAGAAAAACTAATTTTTTAGACATAAAATTACAGCTGTGGTAATTTCTCTCGTTTCCGAATACTATTTTAAGATTATTTTATTTCATTAAATAATTTTACGAGAATTGATTATAACCGTCAGATTTATCATCTATATTATTTTAATAATATTTTCCTTCACTTTAATATAAACTGTAGAAAGTTAGAAAAGCTGCAATTTTCAAATATTTGTGTACAAAAGAATTACTTTAGGAGCTAAGGATACATAGAACGATGATAAAACACTTTAACTAAAAGAACAAAAACTATATGCCTTCAACTCCCCCGCAACATTTAATACTTCAATTAATGGTAAAGGTGATTATACACAAATCTTTCAGTTTGATTCGATGTATATCTACAGAAATATAATTTAGACTTTTATGTATACTTATTTATTTTCTCACAAGTATTATGACCGTTTTTAAGATTGATATTTAAATTTTGATATAATATTCATAATTTTGATATTTGTTTATTATTAATATGTAGATACTAGTTATTTTACGTATTTTATTTGCTTAGTTTTTGTCGGTGTTGTTCGTTTTAAGTGTGAATTAAAGATACAGAAAATGTATCACATATTTTTATTATATTATTTTTACAGCATAAATTACTGTCTTCTGTTTTCATTTATTTGTACATACGAGCTCATATGCGATAAAGAGGGGAAACTTATGCGATACTTCATAATTTCACATAGGACATCGTTTGGCTCACGAAGGGCTGCTACTAGATTTGGTATAGATTCAACAATTCGTTGGAAGTCCCCCATGAAAATATGTAGTCATCCTCCCTCTCCAGTTGCCCAAAATTGCGAAAGTAATACCTATATACGATTCTGTGAAAAAACTGGTCTTTCAATCATGTCCCATAATATTGCATGGGATACAAATCTGAAAATTCTGGATGGCAAAATTTGCTTGAACTGATCAGATTGTTCGTCAATTTATTTGCAAATGCTTTTAGCTCGATGAAATGGCCCATGGTAGTTATCGAACTTTCCATCGGTTTTTAGGTACATGAAGTCCAAAAGTGACTTTGATGATTTCCAAATAAGTTTACGTAATTACTTACAATCAGTCATTCATTCGGTTAGAATAGAATATAATAGAATTTTTTCTATGCAAAACTAGCGCACACCATTATAGAACCATCGGCATGCATAGCCCCAAGTTCACATTTCTGGTTTATTGCCTCTGGGATCTGTGTCCCACTCAAACACTACCATCAATTCTTACCAACTGGAACCAGGAATCCTGCAAACAAGCATCGTTTTTACCGTCATTTGTGCCTCAATTTTCATGTTCTCGAGCCCAGTATAGGCGCTGCAGCCCATAGTAGACACTGGTGTGCAAAAATTAAGGACGAAGTCGAAAAATTAGCATATCAGCTGAACGAAGAGGCAGAGCGGACAGAAAGACCAATCAGGAGATTAAGTGAGGTGATGTACGGTAGCACATGCGCAGATATGCAGGTAGACGTAATGGGGGAGTGTCTGAGTAGTAAAGCATGTTGTCGGTGTAAGATTAGTATTTCTGGCAAAGAGATTGCACACCGTATAGCAGTTAAAATCACACCGAGTTGCTGCCTCAGCGAGAAATGGCGAATAATCAATCTGTTAGACGACATCTGGATGCTTTTACCCGAGGTCGAATCATTGGGAAGTTGGAGGAAGGTCGCAGTGTGACAAGTGTGGCTGCAGAGTTCGGAATTGCTCACAGCATCGTTTCACGACTTTGGAGACAATTCCAAACTACAGGAACAGCTATCTGGGGGTTCAGTAGTGGTCGTCCACGAGGAACCACACCCGCAGATGACCGGTATATTGCCTTACAGGTCAGAAGAAACAGGCGGCAGACAGCGGGAGAAATCGCTCGACACACGACACAGGCAACTGGACGACTGATATCGCGTTTTACCGTGGCCAGAAGACTGCACGGTGGTGGTCTGTTTGCACGACGCCCTGTACGGTGTGTACCTCTAACGCCTGCCCATCGGAGAAGGCGTTCTCTGTGGTGCCGGGAATACCGGAATTGGAGAGACAATGAATGGGGACGAGTACTCTTTACAGATGAGAGCAGATTCAGTCTGAGTAGAGATTCTCCTCGCATACTCATCTGGAGAGAGCGGGGAAGCCGCAATCATCCCTCGAACATCATTGAAAGGGACAGGTATGGAGGTGGCGGTGTTCTCGTTTGGGGAAGCATCATGCTTGGTAGTCGTACAGACCTTCACATCTTCTTCCATATTTGCGTCTTTTTAGAGGCGCTATGGGTCCGCAGTTCCTTTTCATGGACGACAATGCACCATGTCATCGCACAGTAGCTGCCTAGCAGCTCTTAGAGAGTGAGGATATTGAACGTATGGATTGGCCGGCACGATCTCCGGATCTCAATCTCATCGAGCAAGTATGGGATTTTCTAGGCAGACGCTTGGCAGCTCGTACCTTACCACCAGTAACGATTCCGGAGCTTCGATTGGCGCTGCAAGACGACTGGGCAGCAATGCCTCAACAACTCATTGACACCCTCATTCTCAGCATGGGCAGACGCTGTGAAACCTGCCTAGCAGTCAGGGGAGATCATATCCCCTACTAAAGACCGGATATTTCTTGCTGGACACCCATCACAGGGATGTTTCGGCCTTCAGTCGCATTGCGCTCCATGCTACTTTTTCAATAAAGCTTCTTTTTATCACTCTGATTTCTCTTTTAGTAAGTGTTGCTTACATTACTCATGTCCTTACGTATTGGGGATCTTACGGTATTAAATGTGTTGATTTGGAATGCTTTTGTACAAAGTTATATTGAAAAACCCGTCTCGTCCTTAATTTTTGCACACCAGTGTAATGTTAGTGAAGGTACTCGAGCTGGTCTGATGCTGCCATATCGTATTAAAATATCATTTTTCCGCATTTTTTCAAGGAATCTGTAGTATATTCTACCTTGATTCTTGCGGTTGTAAGGTGAAATGTTGCTTGTCTGGGAACGCTAGTGCTTTACGCCTACCTCGCTGGTCTCGCTATTTTCAAGTAAAAAAGTGTAAACATTGAGGGGGCGTGACATTTAAACAGCCGTCAGAGCTGTCAAAATATTTAAAATATCTTTTACTACATTACATTTAAAATACTCAGATCGTTTCAAAACTTCGCACAATTGTACCAGAGGTATCATATTACATTTTAAAGTAAAAATTTAAAAATCAATATTTTCATCGATTTTCGGCTTTTGGAAGGTGCCAAGTCCCCTTCACAGTTACCCTATTACTTTTTCAACGATGGGAGATTGTACCTGTATTTTCATCTAACACTTGACCCGGTTGTCGAATTAGTAGTCGAATTTCATTTTTAGTACACTTTTGACCCTGTGGATCGAAGACTGGTCAAATTCCTTAACAGTTTTCGATTTGGAATGTCCACTGAGAGTAGTACCAATTGCATTCTGCATAAAAAGTTTATTCCCTTTCATTTCTTATGCATTGCTACTGCCATCAAGATATCTGCATATTGCTATGTTAAATCTTTTGGCCCCAGTGTATATTTCTAACATACAAAGAATCTTCTGCTATAATTATGCTATATAATTTGAATATCAATCACATAATATACTTTAAATTTCTTATGATAGCCATTTCAATACTTCTTTATTTTACTTTTAAATTTTGCGTGCTGCTCTCCAAACGATGTGTGACGGAATTTTAGATTTCTTTTTAATATTTATATCCATTGGTATAATCTACTCAATGTTAAAGTCACTTTGGTAGCTGAAAAAAAATATGTATCCAAATGAATTGTGAATGGGACGTTTTAAGTAAAAAATATGCTTCAACATTATCTGAGTTATTATATAAAATGCTTTTGTTTTATTATCACATTTAGCTTAAAATATTTTCAGAAGATGATAAATTATAAAATTTAAACACGTTATCCCGGAGTAATAAAGCTGACGAAACTTAACTATGTCTTGTCTTAAATTCTTCACTTTGAATTCCTCATGGTCAAGTGTTTTTCTTGACACTTGACCATGGCTTAAAATTGCGAAGTTCATCCGTAATAGGCATTCAGTTTCTCTAGATTGCGACGTTAATAAACACCCATTTATTCCATTAGATTTCTAATTTCATATTATTTTCAGCTTCTAATATTCTAAAGACATAAAGCGTTTGAAATCATTAGTAAATATTAAAAAGTTTGAATATTTTACAAATGCTTAAAAATCTAAACTTTCTTTTTTATTTATTTTAAAGATAGTAATTTGCTAAATTGACATGCTTTCAGTATAAATTTAAAATTGTAATCTTAAATTATATCTCTATCAAATAACTATTTATTACTTTTAATCTCACTGACTCCAAAAAAATATTTTGATAAACAATATTGGGTATCTATTAAGTAAATAAAATAAATAAGACCGAGTTAAAAATATTTTTTTCGGCAATTTTATGGTATTTTAATCCGTTATATTTATTTTTTGTCATTTTTTTTTGTTGGTATTTAAACTACTTAATGTTAAAAGCTAAACTAAAAATGTTAGTACTAGAAGAAAAGTATTAAAAGTAGTTTTTATAAGAAATGAATTTATTCAAACTATGGCTCCCTTTTAAAATATTTAATCCCCTCATAATGTTTACCTTGATAATAGATTTCACGAAACATCTTTTATGTCTTTTTTTTCCGTGTAACATCTTGAAAAATGCTACCGATTAAGAAAAAGTAACTAAGGAATTTCAACAATTTGCTACGATCAGAGCCCAATTTGAGCTGTCTTTTCTGCTGCAAATTACTACCGAAAAGTGAAACGTTTGTGTCTAGAAATTCTGTTTAAGTGGATCATTTTTCAAAAGAGGCTTAAAGTTGAAAGAGGTATATTGTGTAAAACAATTAGAGCTCTTTTTAGAAGAGTGTTTAGCAGAAAAAATAAGTACTTTTTTTCAAAGAAATCCTTTTTCTCCGATATCCGAAATACCAATTTTCCTGGCAACTATATCGGAATTATTTGCTGTCAAAAATATATCTTAGAAAATGTTATAAGTACATGGTTCAATTGAATACCGGAGAATCCTATTTCACTCAATGATGCTTTAGTGATAAATTAGGTTTCCATTCTTACTAAGAGACGAACATTATAGTCTTGAGTAACTGTGATTTTGAATCGATTGATTTCGTAACCCTATGCATCATTTTGTTGCAGCTTTAAACCAATTCCACTTCCATGTTATTAGGTAAAAGTGTTTTTTTTAAATAAAATCTAGGGGAGGGTACCTTCTATCTTAATAACGGCGCAACAACTCCCATTGTACAAATTATACAACTGTTTATACTAATTGCTCAAATTTTAAACCTGCAGTTTACATGTATTATGCAGTTCTGTTTTTGTCCAATACATTGTAAGCAGGAAAACATAAATTTCAAGGCTTCATATCGCAATAATAATTCTATATTAAATAAGAATAATACATTCTAAAATAAAACAGAAAAATAAATTTTTCAATTGTCTTAATTCTCTAATTATGTCATGTTTTCTTCTTTTCTCTTTGGATTCTCGATAACTGCTAAATTATTGTAATGCATTCATTGGTAGACAGATTGAAACAAATGATGGAAATTGCTCGTTATTGTGTAATGATTTTCTATAACCTGAAAAAATTACACGATCATAAATTTTCTACTTTACGTTATAGACATTTTCTATTGATTCCTGGATAAAAAAATCCACTCTACAACTTCTCACACATAGGAAATTGTCCTTGTCATAATATTTAAGTATCCAAACACGTTCAAATGAACAAATTTGGTCAAAAATATTTTTTGTTTTTTATTTTATTAAATAGAGCTATTTTTTGGCCTTACAAAACATACTTTGTTTTGTTTCTTTGTTACTTAGAGGCCAAGTTACAATCAATTTTACAAAAATAGAAAATCCGGAAGTACATCATTAATCTACCGGAAGTGGACATTTAATTTGTTTGAAGTCTATCATGGCGAGTCTGTAACTCAAAGTATTATAAACGTATTTCTAAGAAACTTTTTGCACCTGATATTTGTTATTTTCTAGAAAATGTGCCAAAATATTTCTTATTGTATAAATATTTTTTGACTTATCTTCTGTTATTGAAATAATGGTTCCATAAAAAATGTCCATATTTCGTATAATACATACACTCAATTAGTTCTAAAATATTTAAATTTTAATAAAATATTAAAGTTTCAGTGCATTCTTTTGATAAATCTGTCTAATTTGTTTTAGTAATACTTTTACTGGTATATGTTTGTTACCCTTTTTTCTAATTGCTTTGAAGTTTTTCAAAAGTATTGCTAAAATTGCACTTATAATTATGATTTTTGTAACATTTAGATATTTTTTTTAAATATTGTTAGTTTGATATTAATACTGATACCTAAAATAGAATTTATATTTTGTTTAGTATTCAATTTTTTAGATAGTACTTTGTACGTGCTCGTTTACCTTAATTAATTGACAATAATTTTGCTTCGATAGGCTCTCCTATTGAAAATTTGGAAATCTACAAATATATACCATCGATTTAATAACTCTCTCGCGTATTTTCAGAAGTCCATTCGCGTTGTGTTATTTTCTTTCTTTAACATCTAATTCCCATTTGCATTTAAGAAATCTCTTCGGTGATAAAACTTTTATCTGTTTTAAGCACCCTTTAATTTGAATTTTGTATCGGAGTTGCTGCAAAAATTGAATTGAATGAATTCCCGAAGAATGGGATCCTTACGCTCTGGTAATTACTCGTCGTTTTCTTCCTTTGTGAGATTTCTAAAGATGTCGATTAAGGTTTAATGCTCAACTTCCTGCTCATTATCTCGGCTCGACATTTTCGAATGCGCCCTGAGAGTAAAGGGATTGAAGCTCGGAAAAAGAAAAGAAGTGGTCACGCTATTTACCCATTTCTACGCCAATGCACGACGCTTCGAGAGAATATAGCAATAGAAAAATACATATCATGCGTGATTTGGAGTAGTAGAATGTCCATTAAGTATTAAAAGAGATTCACGGTACGATTACGGTTGATTTCGATTTTCAAAATTGAAATTTAGTCATTTTTAGAGAAATAAATGTTTAAATTTGAGTTCTTTTGCAGTTCGTTTTCGCATATACGCTCGAATATTTTACTTATTCATAAAATTAAATGTACTTATCTTAATCTTTTACTTTTTGGTAATTAAGAGTTTTATTTAAGAGACAATAAAACCAATTTCGTCGAGTGAATATTTATGTCGCAACATTTAGCTACTCAACAGCTTTTGGTGACGGACCTCGTCATTTTGAACCCTAGTCAAATAGCGCTCACCTGGTCTGGCACCTCCTCTCCTATCTTCCACACTAACTGGAGGACATTTGAACCTCGACAGATACAACATGCATCAGCTGCCTCTACTCGGCGGATCTTCAGCGGCTCTTAGTTCGAACTCGTGACACGCCAGCCCCGAGTCCGTGACCTTGACCACTAGGCTACAGCAGTCACCCGCGTAAGTAAGTAAAACCATTGCATACATAGTATCTTCCCTGGGAGCTGGTATCACTTATAAGTGCGGCACCATATAGGTGGAATACCAATAACTGGATTCTAATTTTGACGCGTCCAGTGACGTGTTCCCAAAAGGGAGGGCTCTGATAATGCAGAACAGTACTGAGTATTAAATTTTTCTGGGAGTCCCAATCCAAAAAGATTCCTTGAAATGCCGCATAATCATTCGACACTGACGCTGTCGATTTTCTGCATTATGAAAACCCACCAACTTGGCTTGGGGTCGAACCCTTAACCTTGGGCATACAGGGCCAGAGACAAGCTACATCTCATCCAGCAGTTATTTCCTAGAATTATACCTCTGGTAATTAATGCAATTAAAAAATAATTATTTTTAGGCATTTTTTAGGGCTGAGTGTAAGGAAAAAAGAAATTTAATAGGCATAATTAGCTTTATTAATACACTCAAAGACGCACTGAACGGGTAAAAAATTGATTAATAAATAAGATTGTTCTTTTATAAATTCAAAACATTAAGAACATAATTCAAACATTGAAAGAACATCAAAAACTTAAACCTTTTTATCTTTCAGCATACTAATGGGAGTTAATAGGAAAGTTTTCAAATAAAATTAAGCACGATTTAAGTTTACGTTGACTACAATCCAATTTTGGTGTTTTGAAAGCCTTCATATGTATTACACATGAAGGGTATCCAAACACAGTTTGATAAATTTTTTTTTAAAAAAGGATACTAAAACATTATAAATTGTTTTAAATATCATAACCAATATATATTAATACTTAAAAAGCATTTTTAAAATTAATTATCTAAATTTTTAAAAAAATTATAATTAAAGTGAAATTTTAGTCATTTTTAATAAAAATCTTTAAAGCTGTGAGAGAAAAGCAAAAAATAATATCAATAAATATATTGGTAAAATTAACCATTTATCTAAAGAATGTACTAAAATTTAACGTTTCATTAAAGTATAAAAATTTATTCATCAAATAAATACTATAAGAAATGCAGCATACATATAAAGCTATTATTGAAATAACATTTCATAACTCAAAAATATACATACATTAAGAATTATTTTAGAACATTCCCAAGAAAATAATATAAACATGAGGTTAAAAATGTTTCAAAGAGAAATGCATGCATAATATTTGAGTTTTCATCGTGATATACTCGAAACAATTTAAATGTCCGCTTCTGGTACATTAAAGACTCATTTTCGGTTTTTCTAATTTATTGCAACTCGGCCTTTGTGTAACGTAGAGATAAAATAGTAAAGGGTGTCCTGGTTTAAAGTATCCAAAAATGACTTATTATTACGGAACTACCCATCAGAATGTAATAAACTGTTCGCTCATGGATTGGAAACCCCTTCGAGATTTTTTTGGTATAGTCCTATCGGCCGCACGTGCACTCATTATTCGGCAATCGCAGACGATAAACTGGTTACACTGATTTCATTATTCAAGCTGTGGACACCACGGTAAAAGGTGCAGCGCGTACTTTGGTTAACATAATTTAAATCATTCACGCGTGTACATCGACGTGTTCGAACAAAATGGAATGTCCTTCCCCCGACATCTAAATCTATACACCAATGGGGAAGAAAAGGAGACGGGAACTTTGGTATCTCAAAAACTGACAGTATTCTTAAGTTTTCGTGATAGAAAACACTGTTAGTCGTAGACGTGATTCATTTTGTGGGAGTCTTCATAAGTCTATTAGGCAAGCCAGTAACGACATTATATTCTGCTCGAGCAAATCGCTGTACACACATGACTGATTTAAATTCCGTTAACCAAAGTACGCATTGCACCTTTTGCTGCTGCTTGTGACGGGTGCTTACGCGTTTCACTAACCTTCTCTCCCATCTTTAAAGACTTTATTTATTTTAAACAATCCCCGCCGAGAGCCAAAAGTGTGACTTATGCAAACAAGATAGTTTCGGGTTTAGCGAGTTCGAAAAAGATATAAAAGGGAGAAATGAAATGAAGAGAGGAGGATGACTACGTGGTTTGATAGAGGAGATAACTACGAGGTTGATTAAGAAGGTGATTCTGAGAGATTAGTTTAACTAGTGAAGTTTGTTCGCTGGAGGAAGATTATTGAAAAAGGTTCATTAATTCGGTTCGGACGGAACCGAAGATATCAAGGATTGAAGCCGCTCTTGAGATCCATCATGTATTAAAGAATCCTGCTTTAAAAAGATATCAGGTCTGTTATTTTCATAAATTAGATATAAATGCGTAGTTTGATTGTATGTGTTATTCTCCGTAGTTTCAGTTAGTGTTCCGTCGTTCATAATTGAATTCTTATCGCACTCCACTGTAATTTGTTGTTCTTAAAGTTTGATTAATATTTGTGTATTTCTCTGATAAGAAAGATTAATAAATAATATTGGTTTATTAATTAAGTAGTCGTTAATTATGAATCCAACATACCCGAATTTAGATAATATGCAAAGGGGAGTTAATAATCATAGGGGTAGTGAGAGACTACGACAGGCTTCCACATCTTTACTAATGAAGTCAGTGCAACAAGTTTATTGTCTGCAATTACCGAATAAGGCTCCCACGTGTGGTCGATCGGGCTAGTTCTGTAATAAGCCATGATTTATGGATGATCTAAGCCCGGATACCCTATATATGTTTTGTAAAGCCAAAAAATTAATTTATGAAATAAAATTTAAAAAAAAAAGTTTTGATCGAAATTAGTCATTTTAATATATTTGAATACTTGAAATAATTTCACTACTAAAATTTTTCTTTATCAAAGAAAAATATAGTCTCGCCTAAAGCTTTGTGGACTAAAAAGTTTTCCCGACCATTTAATCAGCGGCTAAAATGTAAGAAATTTGTTACTGATTTTAAGTTATCCCAGATTCTAACAGGACATGGAAATTTTAAGAGCTATTTATCTAGGTTTAACTTAATTGGTAATGATATTTGTTCTTGAGGTCTGGAAACTGAAACCGCGGAACATGTCTTGTTGTATTATAATCCATATGTTTGTAAGAGAAAATTTTAAAAAGGAGTTGAAATGCTTAGGTATTTCCTGGCTAACCATTTTGCCTTTGTTGGTCAATTGTTCTGAAAGCCTTACTGTCTTGAGAAAATTTGTTTACTGTTTTGATTTTTAAAATTTTATAGAAGCCTTCCTTTCTTTATATTTGTGTATTTCCTCCCTTCCTTTTATTTATTTGTCTCTTTTATATGTTTTTCCCCTTAATTATGTTTTTTTTACTATTTGATAATGTTGTTAACACTTACGACTGTAAGCCTCATGTTATGCAATGTGAGCATGAGGAGTTTTGCAAATAAATCTTAAAAAAAATATGAGAATACATAACAGCTAATGTTTGTAAAAAAGTAATTTTTCACACGCACAGATTGACAAAGAATATGCAATTTTTGCGTTAAAATTAAAAATACGAT
Source organism: Trichonephila clavata (assembly GCA_019973975.1). NCBI lineage: Eukaryota > Metazoa > Arthropoda > Arachnida > Araneae > Nephilidae > Trichonephila > Trichonephila clavata. The sequence continues at coordinate 169,577 of BMAO01030884.1, forward strand.
CCATTTCTCTGTATCTAATAATAAATTCATTAAAAGGCGTTTAACATTTCGTGTTGTATTAGAAGTCATTTACTTAAAAAAACTCACATTTTTCACATCCTTTCTTAATGACTCTTAAAACTCGATAGTTACGAAAAATCTTGCAACTGATTAAATTATTTATAGATGTTGATCGTATGGCGTGCAAATTAATCATTAATCACTCTGCCACCGAAGAATTAAGAGTCTGATGCATACATAATGAGCTAAAAAACTTTTTTATGCATTCTACTGATCATGAGCTTAGTGATTTTTAACTTTACTAACCTACTCATCAATCAATAACTTCTTTTTGTAAGTCAATGTGTAATCATTCAAATAGTAAAAGACGTGTCTATTTAATGACATTAACTTTTTATTAAATGATTAATTCAATGATCTCTTCGTCGCGAAGACTTTTTCATATTTTCACTTTTTTAGAACTCGTTTTTGGTTAATTAGTATTAATTATATGACAATTTCGGTTAATACTTCCTTACTTATTCAATGTTGGTAACAAAGGTTTATTATGAATGAGGTGATAAATTGATACTTTTGGAAGGCTCTAAGCGAATTAAATGTAGGAAAAAAAACTTTATTAAAATTTAACAAAAATGGGCAATTTGAACTAACAAATGAAAAAAAGGTATTTATATAAATAAAAATAAGAATTATATGTAATATCAATATTAAAAAATATTTCTAATTCTCAGCAGAATAAACAGACTAGGAAAAACTTCTCCTTGTTATCCTTGGTACTTCAGAAAAAAATCTAGGACGTTGATTAAGGATTATGCGTAGCAAATACCAGACCGCCTTCTTGGGCTTTGTGAGCGGCTACAGAAAAGCTCTCACTTTTTCGTCAGGGCCCGAAAATAAGCCCAGAATGTCACTTGTTTTAATCCAAGCTTGTCCCCCATGCCCACTTCTTGACTGGTTTGTTATTTAAAAAGGATGAGGTCCTTCTGGAACCCTCTCTGTTTTTGGAATTTCTAGAATGTTTAGGAATCTTGGAGATTGTCTAGCATTCCTAAGCAATGGAATTGCCAACAACAATAACACTATAAGTAGAAATATTCTTTCATTCTCTTTTGAAAAAGAAGCAATTAAATTTTAATTATCTATACTAATATATAAAAGAAAGAGTTTGTGTGTGTTTCACCTATTCCGACCAAATTAAGCAACCCAGGAGTATGAAAGTTGGCATGTAGACGCTATAGGTCGTTATGCTATTAACCTCGAAGAGTTTTTTCGAAATTAGCTTTAGATTTTTTTTAAAATACAATTTTTATGCGATTTTTCAGCTAAATGAAGATATCATCAGCCATGTCAAGTCTTAACTTCGCGAAAATTTATATTTTGAGCAGTTTTGGAGGGGATTTTAGCACATTTAACTGTAAATATATTTATTTTAGTTGTATTTATTCATTTTTTCTCTTTGTGATGGAATTTATTTGTTTTTCGAAAAAATAGTCTTAAAAAAATGTTTTTCTAAATTTTATTTTTCTGATTGGCAACACTAATTTGATAACAGTAGATATTTTCTTATTTGATTTCCAACGTATTATATCTTTTTCGTTTCTTTAAAAAAAGGATTTTTTTATGCAACTTTTTTAGACTAAATAATCATTCTATACTGATGGAATGGGGTAATATGTACCATTAAAGTGTACTAATTACTAATATTCAGGTGATGTCATTTGGTTCTAAGTTTAACTTTGGCGCCGAAAATCTGTGCAATGATATGAAACTCAGATGGATTGTAATCAAGTTAAGTTTATCCACCGTATTGAATTTGTGTAACTGTATAATTTTTGTTCAAATTATTTCTTATTTCTTTTTGTGGTTTGTAATAATGCATGTTGATTGCGTAATGGAACAACTACCCATCTTGCAAGGCCTAAAGCTACTATTTTTATTGTTGTAACCACTTTTAAAAATATTTACTTTCAATAAAATGTTCTATTTCATTTTATGCTCCTGATTTATCTTAGCTGTTCTATGATTATCAAAAAAGCTGGATTACACTTTTCAAACCTTTTTGCTGTATCTGAAAAAAAAATGTGTAACCCAAGCACAACCATAGACTGATAATACCACCAACATTCAGGTTAGAAAATATAAGGAGTAGCAAATGTGCAAACCCAAGGTCCTTGCAACTGTTTTGTACCATAATATGAACAAATGTTTTTGCATTATTGAATCTTAAGAATAACATAAAATTAATAAACAACATGGGGAAGCAAAAATTTTTCAGATACAGCAAAAAGATGTAATCAGGATTATAGTACAGCTAAGATTAATCAGGAGCATAAAATGAAATAGAACATTTTATGGGAAGTAAATATCTTTAAAAGTGGCCACAACAATAAAAATAGTAGCTTTAATAACCTTAGGCATTGCAAGATAGGTACTTTTTCTATTGCGCAATCAGCGTGCATTATTACAAATCACAAAAGTTGATTTGAAAAAATTATACACATATACATGAATTTATTGCGATGGATAAACTGAACTTGATTACAATCCATCTGAGATTCATATCATGACACAGGTTTTCGGCGCCAAAGTTAAACTTAGAACCAAATGACATCGCCTGAATATTAGTAATTAGTACACTTTAATGGTACATATTACCCCATTCCATCAGTTTATTTTATTAATGTTTAAATTTTTCATATTTTAAGATTTCTGGAAAAATTAAGGCTTAATTTTCTTTTGTTTTTGATAACCTTTTAATTTAAATTAATGCTATATTTTCTATTTTAGTGTCTCGCACATACTCACATATTATTGCAAATTGGCGATTGTTGCAATAATACATCAGTACCTTTTCTTTTTGTTATAAGCTACATTCTGGTACTATTTTGCAACATTGATGAAACATGGAATTAGCCGATAAAGGTAAAAAGCAATAACCTTTTTTGTACTTGCATATTATTGCCAACTTAATTAATAACTCGCCAAATTAGCAACCATATGCTTCATTTCATGTAATGTCACCAATAGGTTGCTATAATATGGAAGTACCATAGAAAATGACACTCCACTCAAACTAATTGGGATTATTAGATTGCCAATATTGTGATTTAAATTAGAATTTATGATACTTACATATAAGTGTCATCACAGCCAAATTTGCGGCATGCTAATCGCTCCTTGATATCAAAACAACAAAGATTCTGTGTTTGTGTTTTTATGTGGGAAAAAAAAAATCAGTCGGATTTTGTTGGGATATAGTGTGATTTGTGTGCTTATTGCCAGTTTGGCTGCGGTGATGCTAATACGTAGGAACACGAAGAATACGAATTTTTATTAACGTATGAGATTTTCTGACATTTTCTTTTTGTTCTGAGCTGTTTATTGTAGTTTCGTCAAAATTAGACTTTTATTTTTATATTTAAGGTTTCTACTATATGTAAGGTTGTAAACTAATGTCATAATCTATACTAAATATATAAAGGAAAGAGTTTGTGTGTTTACGCTATTCCGACCAAATTAAGCAACCCAGAAGTGTGAAACTTGGCACGTAAAAGCTGCAGATCCCTATGCTATTAATCTTGAAGAGTTTTTTTTTGAAATTCACTTTAGATTTTTTTAAATTTCAATTTTTAAGTGCATTTTAAATTTCAATTTTTTTAATTTTCAGCTAAATGTAGATATGACGTCATCAAACATGTCAAGTATTAACTTTGCAAAAATGAATGTTTCGAGCAGTTTTTTGGGGGATTGTAGCACATTTTACAGTAAATATATATATTTATGGTTGTATTTATTCGTTTTCTTTTTCTTTGTGATGGAATTTTATTTGTTTTTCGAAAAAATAGTCTTAAAAAAATGTTTTTCTAAATTTTATTTTTCTGATTGGCAACACTAATTTGATAACAGTAGATATTTTCGTATTTGATTTCCAACGTATTATATCTTTTTCGTTTCTTTAAAAAAAGGATTTTTTTATACAACTTTTTTAGACTAAATAATCATTCTATATTGATGGAATGGGGTAATATGTACCATTAAAGTTTACTAATTACTAATATTCAGGCGATGTCATTTGGTTCTAAGTTTAACTTTGGCGCCGAAAACCTGTGCCATGATATGAATCTCAGATGGATTGTAATCAAGTTAAGTTTATCCACCGTATTGAATTTGTGTAACTGTATAATTTTTGTTCAAATTATTTCTTATTTCCTTTTGTGGTTTGTAATAATGCATGTTGATTGCGTAATGGAACAACTACCCATCTTGCAAGGCCTAAAGCTACTATTTTTATTGTTGTAACCACTTTTAAAAATATTTACTTTCCATAAAATGTTCTATTTCATTTTATGCTCCTGATTTATCTTAGCTGTTCTATGATTATCAAAAAAGCTTGATTACACTTTTCAAACCTTTTTGCTGTATCTGAAAAAAAATGTGTAACCCAAGCACAACCATAGACTGATAATACCATCAACATTCAGGTTAGAAAATATAAGGAGAAGCAAATGTGCAAACCCTAGGTCCTTGCAACTGTTTTGTACCATAATATGAACAAATGTTTTTGCATTATTGACTCTTAAGAATAACATAAAATTAATAAACAACATGGGGAAGCAAAAAATTTTTCAGATACAGCAAAAAGATGTAATCAGGATTATAGTACAGCTAAGATTAATCAGGAGCATAAAATGAAATAGAACATTTTATGGGAAGTAAATATCTTTAAAAGTGGCCACAACAATAAAAATAGTAGCTTTAACCCTCTGGGTGGTTGAGACTCTAATTGAAACTCATTCAAAAGCGGTCTACTTTTTCAAAGCTGGCGGTAGCGAAACGGTTCCTGTGTACTTTTGCGAACTGCTTCGAAAATGCACCACGGTTTTATGCCTCCCCCCCCCCCCTTTAAGATACGGGAGGTCTACAAGCTCTTTTGTTGGGGACGATTTTATTGCTTTTTCGGTTTCTGTGTTGTTGGAAAAAGGGGAGATTTCTCATTCATAGCTGTTGTCTTGGGAGAAAATTGTGTGATGAACGTTGGATCCACATCACGGCGAACAGAAACCATCCAATTTGTTGAATCATAGTAACAAGCAAATAAAGGATAAAAAATAAAGATTTAAAGAAATGGCGAGTTAAAAGTTGAAAAATATTTTTAATAAGCAAACGAAAATTAATTTTTTTCTCCTATTACTTTTTAGAACTAAAAAAAATAAAATAAATAAACATTTTGATTTTGGTATTACGATTTGATCAAGACAGAAGTAATCTGTAATCATTGTTGAATATCAGACTAAGAAAACGCAAACCGATTTTTATGTTTTTTTTCTTTCTTTTTTTTTAAAAAAAAATTATGAGGTAAAAAAGTAAAAGTGATAATTTTTTTTAAAAAGCAAAATGAGAATAAATGTAGTATCATTATATACCAATGATTCCCAAAGGTATCTATATGCACTCCCAGGGGTCTATGACGACCTGCAAGAGTTCCACGCGAGTAAAAAAATAATTTGGGGGCTCATGAGGTGTAAATGGGGGTCTATGATCGTGGTTCTCATTAAACCAGATCATGACGTTAATCTTTAAAAAAATTTTATCCAGTGGGAACCAGATTTTACCAATTTAACGTTTACTAAATTTAGTGAGGTTAGTTTAACAACATAAAAGTTGACTACCATACTAGGTGATAACATAAATTTTATTAATACAAGGAATATTTCAGCATTTTTTTCCAAAATTAAGCTAAAGAAGTATAATATTGAACGTCACGAATTTTTTTAATTTGTCACAGTCAGTCAGGACGTTTTAACCTACGTTTAACATTTAAATGCCCTTACTCATATTTTGAAACTAAGTTTGAGATTGTTTTTTTAGTAATACAGCAGGTAGACAATGATTTCAAATAGTCGCTTTGAAAAAAAAAAGTGTCATATTGCAATAGGAACTTATTAGAATAGGTCCTAATGAAGATTTTATAGAAACGGATGTCAGTAATTTTGGCTTTAAAAAGACATACCTGATATTTGTCACAAAATATGGAATATCATGAGAAAGTTTTTAAATGTGTTTTTCCTTGTGAGAGGGAGTTTCACTGAGTTTGCCAATCTCAAAACAAAAAAAGAAAGGAAAAGAAAAAAAGAAGTAGGCACTTACGAAAAAGGAAGGTTAGGGTTAAACCTGACAAGATTGATATTAAATATTGAAAATTTGTTATTGAAACACCAGATTCATCCTTCTCTTTAAAAGCATTTGTTCAGTTATTTTGTTTTAACTTTAATTCATTATATACACTTCTTAAGTTTTAAACGCAGAACTATACTTCATTACAGTTAAAAATTTAATTTTTTGAAAGTAGTAGCACCAATTATCAAAAAGACATTTAAGTTGATAAATTTGCAAAAATTTAATATTAGGTAGGTCTACCCGAAACCGAAAAACATGGCAAAGGGGTCTATGAGACAAAAAAGTTTGGGAACCTCTGTTATGTATACGATGAAGAAGTTTGTACAATAAAACTGGGCTTTCTGCATTTTATTATATTTTTAATTTAAAATAACATTAAAGAGATTTTAATAATTTTAATTTATGCAAATTTTAATCCTTAAATTTATACTTTTCTGTTGAATGAATTTTTTCGGCATAAATCAAATCTCATCATAACAACTTGCACTAAGAATAAAATAATACTCTCGCCACTTCAACATTTGTGTAGGAACCACATAATACACTTTCAATCAATAATTTTAATAAGGAAATATATTTTTCTTAAATGTGTTAAAGGCGAAAGCGTTTCTTCCCATTTTCTACTCAGATTTGATTTTCATCTTTCCGTTTCTTTAGTATTACATCCTTTAAATGCATATTCGCATATATTTATAAATGGGAAATTGTCATCCGTAACTACATCTTTCAATTCAGTCATTGCAAAGATGTGTGTGCATTATTGATTAATTTTGTCTTTTAAAAACAGTACACTTAAAACATTTTACATAAGTAAAATTAACTGACAATTAATAATATAAGCAATTTTAACATTTAGAGATGTATCCTTAATTCCAGGATTAGAACCTTACAAATTGTTATTTTATTCTTAAATATTAACAGTATAAATTCAACATCCTGATAATTCATTCTATATTGCAAGAAAACCCTGCCTTTTGCTTTTGAAATGTTATATTAAAAATTTTGGGTAGTTTTGTAAAAAAATTACACGTGTGGAAAAAACGGATTATAATTTTTGGTTTTTAAATAATATTCTCTTAAGTGTCGAGAATTTTTCCAAATTTAAGGCATAATAACAAAAACATCAGGGTTTTTTAAAAAAAATTTGTGGTTCACATATTTGGAAAGCTTGCTCCAATTAACTGGGATCTCTCTCTTATCATTTTAGAATACTTTCAAACTGTAAAAAAAGCCTAGACTCTAGGCTAGATCTTAGACAAAGCATAGATTCCAGAAGACCTGAAAACCAATTAGGTTTTAAGAAATTTTAAGTTTTCTGAGATTTGATTTTAGTTTTGAATTCACTTTAAAGTATGTTTGCAATTCTAAATTAAATTAATTGAAAATATTTTTGAACACAAGCCACTTTTTCGTGTGAAATGGGTATTAACTGAAATTTTAATTTCTAAAATCATTTCTGTTTGCTATGTTTTGAAGCTTTTGAGTTCTCTCACATTTACTTAATTAAGATTCATTTAAAGACCACTATATTTATTTGTACACATAATTTATATAATTTAAAAGCTTTTTACTTTGTTTTCATTAATTTTTTCCTGTTGCGAAATGGCATGACAAAAATGTAAGCAGGCTCCTGTGAGAAATAACATTTGAAAGGGAAGGAAGACTCGACTGAAATTTATAAATCTAAATCCAGCTTTCACAGATGATGTTACAATTAGACTTCAAAATGTAAATGTTCTGAATGCAAATGTTGTAGAAAGAACTAAATATTTCCCTGATGTCTAAACTACATTACAGTAAGTATTTTGTAGTACTACTTTAGTATTTTCAAGTCATGCAACAAAAACCCAAACTTGCTAAACTACCCCGATTTAGAAAAAAAAAATTTACATTATTTACAAACTTGATTATTTCGGGATTACCTTTATATCACTATTATTTTGTGTTTATAAATGCTTTGTGTATTTAAAACTCCTGTGAAAATATTAGGTTAAGATGAAACCGAATAACTATCAAAGTAACAAATGTTATTAATATTGCGTAAAAGAATATTTTGAATTAAAAAAGATATTTTCAGTCATAATTATTTCAAGTAGTGTTTGGATGTAGAACATAAGTTGGAAAATAACATATTAAAAATTAGAGCTTTACAGACACTATTAGTTTTTGTTTTTGCCTTTCCAAATTTTATAAATGTGTTTTTTTCAGACTTTTAATTTTGAAAATGTGTTTTCTAATCCCTAACGCTTTTTTTTCCAATCTTGAAATATCTTGTAAATACTCCCAAACATGTGATCCATAAAAGTTCATATGGATTTAGGACTGGGAGCTCCAGTTATGTTTTTTAAAAAATCTTAAAGTTAATATTTGAAAAATTTCGTGTTTTTCCAGGTTTAGCTATAAAAATAATTATTAAAATCCAACAAAGAAATAGATTTTAAATTTTATACTTTTTGTTTCCAATAATCTAAGAAATATAAATCATTTACAATATTTAAATATTTTTAATAATTTAGTATTTTATAAAAGTTTTAAAAAACTTCCAAAATGTTCAATGCTTTAAAATTGTTAAATAATGGCTTGTCAAACTAACTTATTATTTTCAGAATCAATATAATAGCATAATTTGAATATAAAACAAAAATTTATTTTACTGTTATAAAACTGTTTATGACTTCTACTCATAATATAAAAAGAATGAAATATAAATATATAACTTAGTGCAGTTAAAAACAATCATAATTTGTAAAACTCCGACCCCACTACTAATTCCAATACATATTACAAACTGTAGCTAAAAACAATTATATACTTACGGGACCAAAAATTTATTTATATATGGAAATATTTTTCCTTATTAAATATATAATGAATAATTACAAGATGATTTCTAAAATCCTAAAAGCCTTTAATGGAGAAAAAGCCCGACATAATTTGGATAGTTAGAAATTTCATTATATAAATATGCATGCTTTAAAACAAATAAATTTGCAAAGAAAAAGCAATTTACAAAATTTTTTGTATTTACTGAATATAAAATAAATCAGAATTCATCCTTAAATATGCATAATTGTGTAAGAAAAGGTTTTGTTCAATTTACAAACAATTGCAAAGAAACTTTTATAAATAATAATTTAAACAGGTATAAATAGCAAAAATTATCAAAGAAGTATACAAAATATTATTAAAATTTGCTATAAAATGTTTAGTCAAAGCAAAATACCTTTTACAGAGCCAAAAGTTTATCTAAACAATTGTACATTACTGAAGCTAGAAGTGTACATATGCATATAGAGGGCAAAAACAAATATATTTGTTCAAAACATTTTTAAACCGTTAATTTTAAGAAAAAAGATTTTGTATACATTGATAGATACGTCATTGATTGATTGATATACGTCGTTTATAGGCACTGTCACAGTGTGATATTTTTCGAAACACGGCACTGCACACAGTCCAACATTACAGTCTTTACATTCAAAACGTGTTTCTCTTCGAATACGTTTTCCGTTATCATTTTTCTTAAGGTAGCATACGACACACTTTCGTGGTGGTTTGTTTTTTCTTGAAGAGTCACTTTCCACACATATGTAGGTAGCCATTATGAAGCACATATTTCCATTTATGCCTTCCAATTAAACGGACTACATTTTCAGAAATTTCAGAGGTAACAAAGTTTCGAGAATCGGAATTACTACTTCCTTCTTCTATCAATCGTTCAATCAGTTTCATTCGAAAACCAATATGATTTAAAATACCACCATTATTTTTTTTATAGATAGTGAAGGAATTCCACACAATTTGATTTAACAAATGTGGAAAAATCTTCTTGTAGTATTTCCTTTGTTGATTTCGGGCAACATGATAATAGGATAGACACTGGTCTGATCTATCAACACCACCCAATGGTGGTATTATAAAACACTGCTGCTTTTGGTTTCATTTTCACAGAATCTCGTTTCTTAGCTTTCACTTCCATCATATCAACGTTAGGAAAAATGCTAATCATATGCAGGGGTTTTTTATCCTTGTACTTCAAAACACACATTTTTCCCTTTTGGAAGGCAATAATTTCCACTTTCTTCACTTTAGAATCTTTTAATGAAACAGGTAAACCTTTTCTAGGTAACGGACTCGTGGCTGGCGTATCATGAGTTCGAGCCCATTACCACTGAAGACCCGCCGTGTAGGGGAACGATGCACGTTAAATCTGTCAAGAGCTGAAACGTCCCTCTGTTGGTGTGGCGTGGTAGTTAGGAGAAGGAGAGAGGTGCTAGCACAGGTGTCACCCTCGTCACTTGAACATGGTTCAAAATGACGAGGTTCATCGCCAAAAGTTCTCGTGTATAGCTGAACAGAGCGACGTTAATATTCACTCTCTCACTCAACCAAATTGTATGAAATTTACGGAATAAATGAAAAAATATTAAAAGTGGAATATATTAAAAATTCAACTTAAAATTTTAAATATCCAAAGAATTATTAGTATTTATGGTAAATATTTTTCAACTGCGTACGCGAGATACCTACATAAATATATTTTTCGAAATTCAAATGCAGAATTTCAGTGCAGCTAATATAAAATTCCTGGTTTTGTATGGTTAAGATTACAAAAAATGTCAAAATTTTAATTACTTGTTCTTCAGCCAACCTCTATAATAGAATCTAAATGATAAAATAGATATTTTTTAACTTGAATTTAAAATGGATCTTTATATTTATTTATTGACGCAAATGTCAACTGTAAATTTGTCCAGGTGCTTTTCATTTCTCTTTGCCCGAAGATTCAAGCTTAAAAATTTGAGCTTGTTGTTCCCATTCTCTTTGAAGGAAACTGAAGTTCAGACATTAAAAATTCTATTATAATTCATTATCTAAACAATACAAAACTGGGAATTGTATGCAAGATACTCTGAACACCTGACTTTGATATTATGAAAAACTAAAGGATTTAAATAGGTTTTTTTGTTGTTATATTTATCAATGCGTACAAAATTTTTGCAAGTTCTATTGTACAGAAACTTAAAAATTATTCATGTTTAGAATTTTAAAAGTTTAACAGGTTTTAAATTTTGGGCCTTTTTTTTTTTTTTTTTTTATAAATTTTTGACACAAACGAAATAATTTCTTAAGAAAAAAACTTAGAAGTATTAATTAAAATAAGAAAAACGAAACTGTAAATTATCCTCATTGTTTTGATATATACTTTGAATTTAAATATAGATATATCATAGATATTTTTCGAGATACATTATAAAAAAACTTAATTCTACTTGAGAATTTTAAGGTAAAGAAAAAAATGTGATTTTATCAAGCTACCTTTTTTCTTCCCAATTCGTTGAATTTCAAATTAATATTAAATCAAAAGTGAGTATATCATCTATATTACTTATGTGATGGAACTTAAAAAATGATTTATATGAAAGATTTATAAAAATGCTTAGATCGTGAATACTACATCAAAGAATTTATTTAATTCAAACCCAAAAAAATATCAAGTTAAGTTTACTTACAAACTTTAACTAATAGTCCGTACGCTCTGGAGGTTTTAAATTCTTCCCAGTTTTTTACGATTGCTGCAGGGGAAGAACGGGGCAAGCCATAAAACTTCCTGTCAGAGTCCTATGTGTCCCCCCAACCCTCCCTAATTATCCTTCAAGATGTTAAGCCTTTAAAGGGGAAAAGGATTTCGGAAAAAGACGTCTCTAATACTTTCGAAGCTGTTACTTGAGGAGGAAAAAACACGTTTGGTGCATTTTTGGTGAGTCCCCGGTCTTACGGGAAAAAACGTGTGGTGCGTTTTTGAAGCATCTCAGGATGGCAGAAAAAGACGTTTGGAACGCTTAAAGGGTTAATAACCTTAGGCATTGCAAGATGGGTACTTTTTCTATTGCGCAATCAGCGTGCATTATTACAAATCACAAAAGTTGATTTGAAAAAATTATACACAGATACATGAATTTAATACGATGGATAAACTTAACTTGATTACAATCCATCTGAGATTCATATCATGACACAATTTTTTCGGCGCCAAAGTTAAACTTAGAACCAAATGACATCGCCTGAATATTAGTAATTAGTACACTTTAATGGTACATATTACCCCATTCCATCAGTTTATTTTATTAATGTTTAAATTTTTCATATTTTAAGATTTTCTGGAAAAATTAAGGCTTAATTTTCTTTTGATTTTAATAACCTTTTAATTTAAATCAATGCTATATTTTCTATTTTAGTGTCTCGCACATACTCACATATTATTGCAAATTGGCGATTGTTGCAATAATACATCAGTACCTTTTCTTTTTGTTATAAGCTACATTCTGGTACTATTTTGCAACATTGATGAAACATGGAATTAGTTGATAAAGGTAAAAAGCAATAATCTTTTTTGGTACTTGCATATTATTGCCAACTTAATTAATAACTCGCCAAATTGGTAACAATATGCTTCATTTCATGTAATGTCGCCAATAGGTTGCTATAATATGGAAGTACCATAGAAAATGACACTCCACTCAAACTAATTGGGTTTATTAGATTGCCAATATTGTGATTTAAATTAGAATTTATGATACTTACATATAAGTGTCATCACAGCCAAATTGGCGCCATGCTAATCGCTCCTTGATATAAAAACAACAAAGATTCTGTGTTTGTGTTTTTATGTGAAAAAAAAATCAGTCGGATTTTGTTGGGATATAGTGTGATTTGTGTGTGCTTAGTGCCAGTTTGGCTGCGGTGATGCTAATACGTAGGAACACGAAGAATACGAATTTTTATTAACGTATGAGATTTTCTGACATTTTCTTTTTGTTCTGAGCTGTTTATTGTAGTTTCGTCAAAATTAGACTTTTATTTTTATATTTAAGGTTTCTACTATATGTAAGGTTGTAAACTAATGTCATAATCTATACTAAATATATAAAAGAAAGAGTTTGTGTGTTTACGCTATTCCGACCAAATTAAGCAACCCAGAAGTGTGAAACTTGGCACGTAGAAGCTGCAGATCCTTATGCTATTAACCTTAAAGAGTTTTTTTTTTTTTGAAATTCACTTTAGATTTTTTTAAATTTCAATTTTTAGGTGAATTTTAAATTTCAATTTTTTTAATTTTCAGCTAAATGTAGATATGACGTCATCAAACATGTCAAGTATTAACTTTGCAAAAATGAATGTTTCGAGCAGTTTTTTAAGGAATTGTAGCACATTTTACAGTAAATATATTTATTTATGGTTGTATTTATTCGTTTTTTTATTCTTTGTGATGGAATTTTATTTGTTTTTCGAAAAAATCGTCATAAAAAAATGTTTTTTCTAAATTTTGTTTTACCGTTTGGCAACAATTGACTTTTGATGTGTTATACCGTATTCATCCTTTTCCGAAAATTCAAAATATATAAAGGATGTTATTTTTGTGCAGCTTTTTCAAACAAAATGGTCATGCTATTATGGTTGAAAATGGACATGGTGTACTGTTATTTTTTACGGCTTTTTCAAACTAACTGGTCATGCTATTTACGGTTGAAAATGAACATGGTGTACCGTTAAAGTGCTCTGTTATTCAGGTAATGATTTAGTTCCAAGGTTGGTTGGATTAAGTTGAATTGGACACTTATCCCGCCGTGAGTGGGTGATACTAAAGCCTAGCCACCGCATTAAATTTATGTATCTATGTAATTTTTATTGATGATTATTTCTTTTTTACTTTTGTGGTTTGTAATAATGTATGTTGATTGAATAATGGAACAACTACCCAGCTTGCAAAGCCATTTCTATTGTTCTGGCCATTTACTTTCCGTAAAACGTTTTATTTCATTTTATGCTTCTAATTTATGCCAGCTGAACTATGATTATCAAATAAAGCCTGATTACACTCTCTAAACCTTTTTGCTGTATCTCAAAAAAGTTTGCTTTCCCCATGTTGTTTATTATTTTTGTTATTTTTAAAGAATCAACAATGCAGAAAACATTTGTATGTATTTTGGTACTAAACAGTTGTAAAGGCCTTGGGTTTGTGTGGTTGCTTTTTCTTAATCTCGCTAATTTGAATGTTGGTGGTATTATCAATCTACTTATGCATTTGAGTTACTATTCATCTGATGTTGATATCACGGCAACAGAAGGTAGTTGTGGCCCCAAAGTAAGTAAAACTTGGAACTAAAACATCGCTTGAATATTAGTACACTTTAACGGTATGTCTTGCCTACTTCCATCCTAATAGCTTATATCAGTACATTTCAGCAGTACTTCTTGCCTACTTCCAACTGCATAGCATGACCATTTGGTTAAAATAATAAGTATGATCACAACCTATTGGCAGCATTATATGAAACAAAGCATATGGCACACATAGGAAGACGACACATAGGAAATCGTGGCTGCCAACTTAGTGAGTTATTAATAGAGTTGGCAATTGTTGCAATTATACATAAGTACCAAAAAATCTTCCTAAGACAATTCAATTCTTACATATTGTCACAACCTATTATTATTACAACATTACATGAAATGAAGCACATGGTTGCCAATTGAGTCCATATAACACATTTGAAATCAGCGTTGCCAACTTGGCGAGTTTTTTCTAATGTTGGCATTGGTGCGATAAAAGGTTAGCACCAACATTTCCTTCCATTGAAAAAGGAAAAGGGTACTGCTTTTCCTGATACTTATGTATTAGAGTCAAAGCGGCACTTTTTTCACCAAAATTTGACTTTTTCTTCATATAAAACATATAAGAATCTGTTATTTTGATATTGTGGTGCAAATTTTGTTGCGGTTACTCCAATATGTACCCTTTTCCTTCTATTGGCAAATTCCATGTTTTCAATTGTAACAAAAAAGTAGAAAAATGTAACTAAAGAAAAGGGCATTCATTTCTAACTAATAGGGATTAACTGATTGTTAATGTTGTGATTTAAATAAGAATTTCTATTTACATATAAGATTTTTTGACATACTTCTTTTGTTCTGAGCTGCTTATAGTAGTTTCTTCAAAATCAAGCGTTAATTTATCTATTTAAAGTAGCTTTTTGGTTTGGATTAATATTATAATTACTATATGGTAAGGGTACTTTGATATGTATTTATTTTATTTCTTTTATCAATTTTAAATATTTAAAATTTTATGAAATGTGTGTGTGTGTGTGTTTTTTTTGTGTGTTCAAAACTGAATTTTTAAGCGGAACAATAATTTGTGATGATCAAAGGGGTATTTTTTTACAATCAATGAAACTACACCTTCACTTTTCGCCTGCTTTTATTCTCATGCCATTTTCTGTCGTTGAAAATAAAGATTATTGCTATTCTTCCTTCACCGGCATATTCAATGTTTTCTTCATTGTAGAAAAATATTGCTTAAAATATAACAGAAAGCAAATGACACCAAATTCAAATTAATTGCTGTTAACATGTTGGTAATATTGTGAAGATAATGCTTCCTATTTATGAGAAACCTGAATGTACAATGTTTTTTTGAGTGTCACTGTTTTTTGCCTTATGGTCCCTATGACCAATAAGAACTCATCTTTGTTTTAAATGGAAAAAAAATCAATTTTTTTTTAACAAAAGGGGGCTATTCGCTGAAACTATGATGAGATGCACCTCTTGAACAGATTTTTCATCATGACTTAACTTCGCTTCTGACAATCTTGCAAACCAGAAAACTGTATCATTTGTAATGGTTAATTTTTGAGCAACATGGTTTATTATTTGTTTCATTTAATACTGTTGTTGGTTCTGGGGGGAACCTGTTTTAGGTAGATTTTTTGGTTTTAGTTCATACTAATTAAATTTTTTTAGTACTGAATTACATTTAATACTCTATATTAAATGTTTTACTGAGATGTTAGATAGCATTGCACCCATACCTCATATAATACTAATTTAATTTTTTTCAGTTGAAAGTTTCCTAATGTTTCTTATTTATGATAGCATTTAGTGAGAATCACTTTATCATCATTAATTTTTTCTTTCGGTTTATCTATTGCAAGTTATTTCACCCATAGTTCCCATAGCAGAAACTGCTATCACATTTCTAATAATTTTTATTTATATTTGCATTCATTCATATCTATTTACTCTTTAGCATGCTAATTTGCTCTCTTACATTGAAATATTTGTTTTTGTTAAATTATTTATTTTTAGGCCAAATTGCAATTTGTTTAAAATTATTTATAATGTGAACATTCATTTGAAAAAAAATATTTTTAATTTTTGGTTATACTACTTAATACAGGGTTTTACCCTCCCTAAAAAAATATTTTGATTGCTATAATAGATGAATTTTGGTTTTTAAAACTTAATCCGTGCGAAGAACGGGCATTTCAGCTAGTTTTAATATATTTTAAGTTGATGCTCGGAAAGAAAGATTGATTTGAATTTTCATAAGGGTTTGAGAATTAATTAATACAATGAATCTTCAATTCTCCTTAATTAAATTTTTCCTGGAAAAACAAAGATGACGCATCGTTTTGACGAATACCTTAACCTACCTTGTAGAGGGGCTGATGTCTAGGCTCAAAGTCTTCCCAATCACGCAATGTGTTAGTTTGGAGAGAGGGATTACAGCTCTAGTGCCATCCTCAACACTTGACCATCTCATGTTGCGTTATACTCTTACTCACTTGATAAATACCTTTTTTTAGTATTATTGACCAGAAGAATACTTTCTATTAGATTTTTTTTTAAATTTTACTTTTAAATTTACCTTTTTATTGAAATCGGTTGTATTTTTATTTCTTATTAATTAGTTACATTGCTTCTGCACAGAATGTTAAAGAACCTTTATTGAAGTTGAGTTTGAATAAAAATTTGAAGTTCATTATAATTGTGTGTGAATGTTCATTCCTCAAATAATTGCAGGTGAACGAGGTTTGGGTCAATATTGAAGTAAAACTTGAACGAATAAAGAATTTGATGAAATACAGTACACAACCACAACTTCTATTATTTATCCAGTATGAAATAAATGTTCCTAATATCGATTGAAGAATGATTTATGTACAGCTATATTAAAATGTTTTATAGAAAAAGTCCTTCTAAACGCATGTATTCGTTATAGCGAACAATACCAGTAAATTCCAAGACATTTTTGTTGCGCATTCGTAGCCAGTTTCGTTTCTATCATTAGGTTAGTTGAAGCCCCACTTTTTATAGCCATTTTCCGGACCTGATTCACATTAAAACCGATTAAGATCAAAAGTCCTGTCGTTGGTGTTGCAGCGTTGTTTGTTATAGTCAGCTCTGATTATTACCCTTCTTTTCTTCTCCAACACCCTGAGACGAAAGGAATAGTCGGATGGGTTTTCTTCAAAGTGAGCAACATATAAGACTCACTTGCCTCAACGACTGTCCGTTCTTTTGGTCTACGTAACACGAGGCCTAGCTACACGTGTGTGGAAGGGATGGTCCTCTATTGTGAGGAAGAAATGCCAAGGATTTTATTCTCGGTGACGAAGTAACTAGTCAATTTACGGCCCCGCCATATGGTTTTTGATATGTGATGACAAGAGGGTCGCTGCCCAGACGGATCTTTGTCCTTAAAGAACTAAATGATGTTTAGTTCCAAGTCCTAGGGTGCCATTTGCAGTACCATGTTCTTTCCAAATCAGAAATTGTGAAAGAGGTCCGCCCAAAAGGTTTAAAGAAACAGACCAAGAGGAGATCAGGAATCAGTAGATAGGCTATACCAGCGAAAGCTACGAGGCAGTTGGAACAGCGTATTAGATTGGCCATACTAGGGAAAGATGAGAGACAGTGAGGTGAGTGATATTAGAGGAAAGACACCCGGTAGAGCTACAAGAAATCAACGAAACACTGTTTTAATTTTCAACTAAGCTTAAATACTTAGATATTTAATGGAAAGAGCCTAATAGACGAAGATACAAAGCATGTAATAAATAACTGTATAAACTTTCCTACTTGGGCATAAAATAGTTATGTATGTCAATATATGAAAAAAAGCTGTAAATAAAAAGTAATTTTACTTAATCTGTGTGATCCACCTCGCATCCAGAAATATAAGTAATCCTAAGGTCACGAGGTTACAGTGTCACGTGGTTCAAGGAGTTGAGTAGTAGGTTAAGTCTCTTACTTGGCAGAAGCTCAAAATGACGAGTCCATTGCCAATATCCCTGGGGCCAACAGTCAAATTTGTAAGCATTCAGATGTATAGAATGGATTTTATTCTTAATGGCTGAAAAGGAGCTGAACTATCAAGTTATTAGATTTATAACTTAACTAATGTTTCATAGTCAAATTTTTCAATAATTTCTTCATTGTGTTAAATCCTTTTCCCTAGCATAGTTAATCAGAAATTGTCTAAATAGGTCTGCATCCTAAATTTCATTCGAATCCTATCCCTAATTATATAGGTATTCATTTGGCGAACCAATTAGATTATCACAAAGTTTCTCAAAGTGGGCAATACCGCCCACCAGTTGGCGCTGAATACTTTTAAGGGTGCGAGTTAACCTTTAGTTAGACTTCGCTCAAGGCAACTTAGTTGATTAAGCTGAGTTGCCTTTCAAGTTTCCATTAGTGTCAAGATGCGTACCTTTTACCTTCAATAACTAGCGGAATTAATTTGAGTTTGAGATGGGAGTGGGATAGTTCATAATCTGATCAAATTCAAAAAGAATGCTATAATACATTCGATGAATATTGTAATATTTCATTTCATGTAATTTTAACCTCTTTGTTTTTTAATGCATGATTAAGATGAATTTTTTTCTTTCAAAGTACTTTTTGGATAAAACCTGAATAATTATGTAACATTGAGTTCCACGTTTTAGATCCTTATTTTATTGACATTAAGCTGACTTTTACTCACCTTTTTATATTTTTCACAATGGTCATGTGTATTAGAAATAAAAATTATTTATTCCTTGCTACCAGTAAAACGTTTTGAAATATTTCATACAGTATGGAGGATAAATTTTGCTGTCCATCCTGCTATGTAGACTTTATTTTAATATTATGCTATTTACAGAAATTCAAATAGTTATTTAATAAGTCATTGACTGCCCAATTTTTAAATGTTGCCATATACACTGCTGGCCACCGTAAATGCCACACCATGAAGGAAGCACGCAAATAACATGAAATTTACAACATGCATTAGCGGAGGTGAGATATGCAAATGATTAGAATTTCAGCGCAGACACACATCACGCACGCTTGTGGGGCCACCTCAAAGCGCTATTTAAGGCATGGAGATAACGAAGATTTAAAGTTAAGAAATTGTGTTTTTCTTGTGATATTTTCAAAAAATGATCAGTTATGTCTCATAGAAAACAGCGATCAGCTTTTGATCAAGTATCCGAGTTCGTCAGAGGAAGGATAGTGGCCTACCGAGATTGTGGATTATCTTTCAGGAAAATCGGTAGTCGTGTTGGACGAAACCAAACAACTGTAACGCCTATATGTGACCATTGGATGCAGGAGGGTATGACGGACCGACGTGGTCGATCGCATCCACCTCAGTGCACCACTTCACGTGAGGACAGCCAAATTGTGCGCATGGCAGTGACGGATCGCTCAGTCACATCATGAACCATAACACAGAATATTGAGTCTGTAACGCATCATTCAGTGTCTACGCGTACCATTCAACGCCGTTTACAGCAGAGTGGTCTGTACGCAAGACGTTCATTGTTTGATCTACCCTTGACGCAGAACCACAGACGTCTCCACCAGCAATGGTGCGATGTAAGAAGGATGTGGGCGGCAGAATGGAATGAAGTTGTCTTTACTGACGAGTCCGGCATCTGTCTGCAACACCACGATGGTCGGATTCGAGTCTGGAGACACCGTGGAGAAAGGATGCTGAACAGCTGCGTTTGCACCGCCACACTGGTCTTGCATCGGGTATTATGGTATAAGGCGGTAATGAATAACACTCTCGCACTACTCCAGTACTCATTGCCGGTACTTTAAACAGCCAGCGCTACATCTCCGAGGTGTTGGAGCCAGTTATCCTTCCTTACCTTCAGGGCTTGGCCACAGCCATATTTCAACAGGATAATGCGTGACCACACGTGGCACGCGTTGTCCAGAGGTTCTTCTTTAATCAACAGATTGAATTGCTTCCCTGGCCGGCTCGCTCTCCGGATGTTTCACCGATAGAAAACATGTGGTCCATGTTGCTCAACGATTGACCTAGATTACACCCCCAGCTGCCACATCAGATCAACTTTGGGAACGTGGGGAAACTGTTTGGTCTGCTGTACCCTAAGAACACATCCAAAGTCTCTTTGAATCAATGTCGAGGAGTGTGTCAGCGGTGATCTCCAACAATGGAGGCTACTCTGGCTACTGATTCTGGCAGGAACCACACTTCACAGAAGTCTATAAATTTAATCATTTGATACTTGGTCAACAAATTATCTACAAAATAAATTTTGTTGTGCTATATCTTTTCTTTCTTGGTGTTACATTTATGGTGGCCAGCAGTGTATCTAGAACTGTGGTATACTGGAGATGAAAACACAGATTTAACGTAGAGATATATATTTAAGCTTTTATTTCATTATTTATTTATTTTTTGAGACTTTAGGTAAAGACTCTTTGCGTGCCGGCAAACGTATAACACGAGGCTTACTAATGCAAAACACTCAAACAATAGCGATAGGAAGTTTCAAGTAGAAGAATACAGGCACAAATGGGCATCAAAAGTTAAAAGAAACAGGAATAGATGCAAATACAATAAATAGAGCAAAATACAAAATGTCTCACATGCGCAAAAGAAACGGAGATATGCTGTAATTAAAATCATACAATGGGAACAATTAGGAAACATGATCAAAATAAGATTTTCAAAATACAAATACATAAAGCACATATATACCCTATATATATGTATATATATATTTAGTGTATAGTTTTATGTATATACACTAAACATATATATACATACAAATACACGCGTATGTATACACATACACAAATACAAACATATACATATGTATATACTGCTGTGTGTTTGTAAAAAATGCAGCACCAAGAAAAAATCATCAGAATTAAAGGAAATTTAATGCACAAACGACTTGTATTAGTACAAATAAATGATGAAATTTTCAAAGCAAAAAAAACAATATTAAGTTTCCAAAATCAGTATTTGGGGTAGCCACTGCGCGCTGCAATAAGTGCTGCTATACGACGTGGCATGGAGTCAAACAGATTTTGAATGTCTTCTTGTGAAAGAGAACTCCATGTTGCTTGTAAGCGAAGCAAAAGCTCGTTTTTTGAAGCTGCGAGACGCGGAGCGGGACGCCGACCGACCAAATCCTACACGTGCTGAATAAGGGATATCCGGGGAATAAGCAGGCCAAGAGAAAAGTTCCATGTGTTGGGCTGAATAGAAGTCTCAAACAGTCGGTACAACATTTGGGCGTGCATTATCTTGCTGAAATATAGCTCCAGGGATGCCTTGAAGGAAGGGAACGACTTCGGACTGGTAGCATTTCGTGGACGTTCCTGGTGCTATTGAGATTATTCTCAATTCGTAGCGAATTGGATCGCCAATGATACGAAATCGTCCCCCTAACCATATCTCTGGGTGTTAGGCCACTATGTCGTTCGAGAACGCACTCTGGAAGGCAGAGTTCACCGGCAAAGCGTCTAACACGAATGCGGCCATCATGTTCCTACAAATTGAAGCGTGATTCATCTGAAAAGACAACTTGGTGCCAATTACCTTGCCATGCTCTGTGCTCATGAGCCCATTGCAGACGCAGCCACTGATGGTTTGCCGTGAGGGGATTCTGTATAAAGGCAGTCTTGCACGCAATCCACGGTGTAGCAGACGAAGATGGTGATGATTACTACTCGTTTAGAGGCAGGACGAAAAGAGTTAGGAAGAATTGCTGACGAGATGGTAGCAATGATCCCGAAAGACTTGTGGATGGCAATCATCTAATGTAGTACTTGTATTATTTTATCGTGTATCCTAATTTGTACATGCTGTCACGCTGTTCATTTTGAAACATTTATTTTTCTATCTAGAATCTTTGTCATACATTTACAATTGAAATTTGTATTGTAACTCCTGATTGTTCAAAGTAAAAGCTTTGTTTTATTACATATGATTATAATAATTAAATGATTATCAAAATCATACAGACTATAAATTAAATATGTGTTTCAAAATTATAAAGATGAAACTATCAATGAACCTCGTAACTCTTCATTTCCCTATAAAACTTTGGAACTAGTACACAAAACTTGCTTTCATTATCTCTCTTGTAACTCAAATTATGTTACATAATTATGACATTCTTTTTAAAAATTTCAAATACATAAAATTTATTCAAATAAAGTAATTTATTTTTGTGAATAAAGAAAAAGTAAATTTAATATTTTTAAGAGTTATAGCCTGCATTGCAAGTATTTTAATTTAGAAATTTAGATAAAACTGGCCCTACAGGCTTTATTCTTTTCACTGTTGTCACTGTAAATTTCTCATTGCGTGTCCCATACTTCAAGGTGATTTTTAATTTCTTCTGTTAATAATTCCACTTTGAATACAGCTCTGCTTATATTTGATCACGTAATTGACTGGTGTGAAACTCTAGCTTCGACTATATACATTGCGTTGATTCAACTAATAATGATGAGAATGTGATCGGGGCACATTTATTCGGTAGATTATCTGCAGGTGACTTATATTTATTATATGAGAAAAGAGATTCCCTTTCAAAGACAATATCGACTACATTCCCAATCATGCACTCAGTCAACTGGTAGAAACAATAGATCGCCTCATGTGAAACAAGCGTTAGAACACAACTCTTTTTAGAGTAAACTATTCTTTAGAACGAGACTTCTAGTTATGCTTGTAGAGGTCCAGAAAACTCTAGTGATAGAAATATTGGGTTGATGTATAATTATCCGGCGATTTTCAACACATTTTATTTAACAAAATCAATAACAATATTTGACAAAAACATGTGTAAACGATTATTCGGGAGCGTAGTCACCGTCTACTTCAATTACTGTTTCCCATTTGCTTGGCAGACGGTCGATTCCACGAGCGAAGAAGACAAGATTCTTAGAGGCGATCCATGCTTTGACATTGGCTACAAAGTCATCCGATCGTCAATTCCGAGCCTGATCGTCGAAATCCGATGGCCAACCTCTCCCTGGCTTATCCACCACGCTGATTATCACCTAATTGAAGCAGGCAAACCATTCCCTACACTGACTTTCGCTGATTGTTCCTTTGCTAAAAAGTTCGTTGAGATCACGAAATGACTGTGCTGCTTTCCATCCTTTCTCGAAGTAGTAGAGTATAATATAGCGTATATAACACTGGTTTTCGGTACGCATTTTTCTAAAACAATAGAGAAGATTATTTTTACACAAAAATAATAAACAAAACGCTGCTTTTCCCTGATGAAAAACGTGCTGATATAAACGCCGGATAATTATGCATCAACCCAATAATAGGCTCAACACAAAACAGTGAGAAATTTAATTACAAAAACACTTATGCTAGTACTTAACAGTTCATTGATTATCTCGAGAAAGGATATGAAGAATAAATAATTAAGTGCATTTTGATTATTTAATCATCTGTAAGCCTCAAATGATTAGCAGACCCTCTGATTCCGAGTTTTCAATAAAACGGAGGAAACTCTTCTCTCGGGTAGATAAATCAACTTCACCGTCCAATGGGATTTGTTCCCACAACTTCTCACTACGATCATCACTTATCCCCTTAATATTCCCTACTTAGAACTGTGTTGCTTTTAAAGTAATGCAACATATTTGCATGCACAACGGTTTTCTTGCAAATGGAGGTTTTCGTATCTAATAATGTACTTTGTGTACTTCAAGTGGTTATAGTGAAGGAAGAGGTCATTGCAAGACTACAAGAACATTTAAATAAAGCCTAAAGAACACAGATGTATTCTATTATCAAATACTAGGAAAAATTATGCAACAAACTAGAAGAATTCTGTTCCCAGTTGCTATTTACGACAAAAATGTCACAAGGCTTAGAGAAAAAAAGTGTCATTATGAGCAAAAAATCGTTTACAGTCGAACTTCTATACTACCAATTTTTCTATATAGCGAACTTTTTCCTGGGACCAAGAACATTTCATGATTTTCTTCATAAAATAACCTCCAAAGAACGAAATGCATTTTCTATAAAACAAACTTATTTTTCTTGTGATTCAGAATTTTTTTTCTCTTTGTTTTTCAAGTATTTTTGGACATTTCAAGTTATTCTCTTTTAATACATTTTATTGTGGTCATAAATTTTCAACTGGTTTCATTAGAGCCTAAAAACTACAGAATTCTGGGCGTTCCTTCCACCTTTAACCCCCATTGTCCAGTCAACTAGAAATCTTCAATATTCTCTTTCACCCTCGGTGGAGTTGTCAATATTCCCTTATCCTTGAACTAGTCTCCGTTCATTTTAAGCGTTGATCTGTTTTACTGGTAACTTCATTTCTTGTAACTCAAAAATTTCAAATTCTAAGAGCTTGAACATGAAACAAAAAAATTTAATCCTTCAGGAAGTGGATAGAGAGGTCAAGAAAGTTTCCTTGCAGTTTATCTTTCTTTTTTTTTTATAGGTAAGATATATAAAATGAATATATATTAATTCACAAAAAGGTGAGAATAATTACTCTTTTTAATGGTACACTGTTTATGAATGTAAAATTTATTTTTTGTGGTTTATAAAGAAAATTGGAAGATAAACCTTTATGTAATAAATTTTCCATATAACGAACTTTTTTCGGGATTTAGCGACATCGTTATGTAGAGGTCAGACTGTATTTATTTATTTGTCTTTACAAAGAAAGTATCGGTGGTCGTAAAAGTATATTTATTAGTTCCCTTCTTCGAAAACTGTTCTTATATATTTTTCTACTCCATAAATATATCAATAATTAAAGTCATATTTTAATTGTTGGTGCTGAATATTTTCTGGTGAATGGCATGAAAAAATCATACATATAGAAAAGTGTGTATGTTGCAGCTCAATTTTTACCAAACTGAAACTAACCATTATTTTTTTACGTCATAATACTATTTTTCATTTTTTGGTAATTATTATGAAAGCCTTAATTATCCTTCGGTGCCAAAAATGTCATACTATGCTGAGCAAACTTTTTTTTTGTCATCGCATGCTGGATGCATTGATTGTTTTTAGAGAACACTTTTTAAATCGGATTAATTTAAAAGCGCTTAAACAGAATTTTACGAATTTCGAAGAATGATAATAAAAACTCAGATGCATGAAAAGAACGGAATCAAAAATAAGAATATTCTGTTTCATAAGTTAATTAACTATGTTTGCATGTAGTTAAATTATGAAATGAATCGATTAGCATCATCCTTGCGGACAATATTTAAAAGTATTACCATTTTTTCGAATGTCTGAAGGAATTTTTTCTGAAAATATCTTCTATAATTAAGAAAATATATTATATATAATATTATATATTATATTATATATTATATTATATATTATATTATATATTATATTATATATTATATTATATATTATATTATATATTATATTATATATTATATTATATGTCCAAGGAAAAAATACAGAGAGGCTAAATAATATTCTTCTCAAAATGTAATCTTGTGCATTGAATGTTAAAGAGAAGTGAAAATGTATTTTATGCCAAACATAAAAGAAACCGTTCCAATCTTGTGTAATAATATAAATAATAAATTACAAGAGATTGCCTTAATATTTCTACGTGTGTACGGATGGAAAAATTTGTATTCATTATACTTAACTAGTTAGAAGAAAAATAGTTACTAAAAGTTTTTAAAACGTTTCTACTCTCGATATTCACTTGTTTGGCAAAAAATAATGCTTGTTCTTTTTTTTTTTTTTTTGAAAAAAAAATTAGTGAAAAAAAGAGAAAAACACACACGTACATAATATACATACACATATAGAGAAAAAAAGAAACATAGAAACATATATAGAGAAAAAATGGAAAAAAAACTATTATATATATTTATTTATGGATAATGTACCAAGAAACATAATTTAAAAACTGTAATTTTTTTTAACAAAACTAATTCATAAAATTACAAATGTAGGTCAAAGAAGTAAGATAAAATACGCGAAAGTACAACTTCCGCTGCTATGATGTATTCAGAAAAACTTGATAAAGGCATCATTGGACAATTATTACCATCATGGAGACATCGATTGTGTGTGTGTGAGTGTGTGTGTGTGTGTGTGTGTGTGTGAAAGAAACGTCATCGAACAACTTCTCTCGTTATAGAGACGTTAGAAATATTAAAAACTAGAGAACTACTTTTAAGGTCATGAAGAAATCAACAATACCAAACGTCATCGAATTTTATCTGTAAACTTCTTTAAGACTTCGCATGTGTGTGGGACGCAGATTGCTAAATTTACGTATATACTACAGAGCTGCCATATTGGCAAGGTGATCAGTGGGTTAAGTCAGCATGTTGAGTCCTCATGAATACAATGCGTCAAACAAAATCTCATCCTACATACACGCATACATATACACAAAATCGTACAAAAACTAAGCAAATTTTCAGATTGTGCCATATCATAAAAAGAAAAAATATTCTGAGTGAGAAACAAAATTCACGCTATAAAGGCATATTATTGCACTTAAAGGTTTATGAATGCAAGGAATCTAAAAAAACGAATTGTATGCTTGCATTATGAAACAAAACAGAAAAAAGGTTTTATCAACAGAGTGGTGTAGGTAAAAAACATTGGCCATGAGGAAGAACAACAAACCTAAGTCCATTTACAAGGAAATCCTCTAACTGCAATAGTTGCGGGAGACCATCTGTTTATACTCAATATTAAATTACCCAGCATTTTTTAATGTACTCTTTGCAACTCTTTAAAGGACATCTGTTTTTCACATATATGGTGCTTTCTGGAACATATGATCTTGCTTCCAGGTGTCTTTCCAAAGTGTCCCTTGCATGTTCCCTGGAATTAAAACCAGAGGAGTCGCTGACCGATCTATTCTTGTGATACCCTCACCTTCTAGTTTATCAAGAGCGTATTTTATCGTCCGCAAAAATAAAGTCTGAACCAATTACAAATTTGAACAGACACAAGAATGAGAAGTACTCACTTTGTTAATTCCGAGTTTTTCTGTAGCACTCATCCAACTACACCCGTCTACTTGCTAGCCATTCCTTCACGTTTAAAAGCAACCTGGTAATTTCTTGTTGCTATTATGAACACTCGTTTCACCTTCTTTGGCAGGAAATGCCTGGAAATGAAGCATCCTTCTTTTTAAGTTGTTTTGGCACTGAACGCACACATTTCACGCGTTTGCTTGCCGAGATGTTCCCTGTCACGTAATAGTGTTGATATTTCTATCGCATCGACTTTCTACTGAGCTGTTCTTTCACTGTTCTGATCATACTAAATCCTTTTAAACTATATCATTGCTGTGTGTTTAAAAATACATTTATAGCTTACGTTTTTTGCAAAATAGTGTGTGTTTGTAAAAATTCAAAATTTAAAGTTTATTTCGAGTGATTTTCTTTAATTTGTGATATTTTCAAGCTCTCCAAAATATCGTTTGATAATTAATTCTTTAATTTTATTCGCTCAACTAGAAACACCATTTAACTGCAATTTTATCTCCTCAAAAACTGTCATGTTTGCACATTTCACTGTGAAATGAGGATGCAATATTTAATCAGTCACCGAATTTGACCAATCAGCGTATTAAACATCTTAAATCATTTTATTACCAAAGATATGAGGAACTTGAAGTAAAAAAAAGTATGAAAGCTGTGATCTCTGGACTGAGAGAAATAAAGAATGATTTTACCACTTGTCATAAATCCGTGTGTGTTAGCGTCGCTGCTCTTTTCTATTTGTGTGTTCGTCAATAAAATGTGGAACTAAAATAAAAATGTTTCTATAATTAATTTGTAGCAACCAATTAACCCTTTAACTTTAAGTTACTTTGCTGATTTGGGAGCAAATATTATCATCATTACGTAAGAGACTGAGAGATGAAGCTAAAAGAAACTACTCCCGATATGTGTTCGGGTATAAAGTAATAAGATACACTCAAAAAAATTACCCCGTATAATGTTCGGGTGGGATATTTTGGTGCTCTAGTACTGAGCCCCAAATAATCTCGGGTGTGATAGTTAAAATGTTTAGAGATCTCCACACACCATGTTTGATTCTAGAGAAAACACTATATTTAACCTTAATTCTGTTATATTCTTCAGGGTAAACTAACCCAAACTTTAGCAAATTTGACAGCAAAATTTTATGTTGAGGAGGCATAAATATGAAAGCAGTTTCATTAAATATATATTTTATTGTTTAAATACACTCATGTCCACATAAATTAAGGATAATTCAGAATCACATAGAAATTGAACTCTAAAATAAAAATTTCACCTGTAGAATTATCACACACATCTTAAAGAAGAATATGCAAATTACAGGAAACCACCAGATGGCGCGGATAGTACATCACAATGACGAGAGTGTAAGAGAGGGGTATATAAGGAATGGTGGCAAAGAAGTAAAATTGTTCACAAGCGCTTTAAAAGCCTTTCAGTGCAATAACCGCATAGTTATGGCACAAAGGAAGCATTTGGATGATTTTTTACGTGGTAGAATTATCGGACGACTGGAATGTGGACGTACCCAGCTGGAAGTATCCGAGGAACTTGGAATCTCCCAGAGTGTCATCTCCAGGCTTTGGCAACGATTCCAAGATGATGGTAATGTGAGTAGAGTTTACAGCACAGGTCGCCCCCGAGTTACAACGCCGAATGAGGACCGGTATTTGGCAGTTATTGCCAAAAGAAACAGACGAAGCACAGCATCAGACCTATCTCGTCAGCTCTCTTCAGCTACCGGTACGAGAGTTTCAAGGCAGGCCGTGTACAAACGCTTAGAGCACATTGGTCTATATGCTCGTAGGCCTGTCAGATGTGTTCCCCTTACCGCAACTCACTGTCGCCTGCGATTAACCTGGAGTAGAGAGCATGCATTGTGGACACCGCAACAGTGGTCTTGTGTGATGTTTTCCGACGAGTCCAGGTTTAGTTTGCAGCCTGATTCTCGCCGGACTTTCATATGGAGAGCGCCAGGTACCCTTTACCACCAAGAGAACACCATTAAACGACACCGTTACGGTGGTGCAGGACGGCTTGTTTGAGAAGGAATTATTCTTGGTTCCAGAACTGACCTGCATGTTCAGAGTGTAACCATGATAGGCCACATCTATCGGGATGTCATTCTGGAACAACATGCACGTTTGTTTCGGGGCACCATTGGTGCTGAATTTCTGTTTATGGATGCAAACATTGTAGTGCAAACATGTAGACGTAGTGCAAACAAACTCACCGTGTGTAGTGTAAACATTGTAGTGCAAACAAAACTCACTGTGCAAATATTGTAGATGAATGCCTTCAATCGGAGGATATCACCCGTATGGATTGGCCAGCATACTCACCGGACTTGAATCCAATAAAGCATGTGTGGGATATGCTTGGCCGATGAATTGCAGCTCGTGAACCCCCTCCCACCTGTCTACCGGAACTTCGGAGAGCATTGCTTAATGGAGTGGTGTAATATTCCCCAAGATCAGATTGATAATTTGATACTCAGCATGCGTAGGCGTTATAAGGCCTGTATTGCATCGTCCGGGAGACATACTCCGTATTAACCATCATACTAACCATGTTATACTGCTTTTTGTAAATAGGTTATTTTTTTAAATTTGCTCTAGGGAATAAAAATCGCAATTTTTATTAATTATGTCAAACATATAGCATCTTTTTTGCTCTTTACCTTTTGTTTAATAAATAGACTTTACAAATAAGTCAAATTTGTTATGCTTCTGTCTCTTTCTTTGCCTGAACTTCATTATCCTTAATTTATGGACATGAGTGTAAGTATAAAGCCAATATGCTCGTTACTGGTGCAATCAAAATAATAAGTTGAATGTTAAAAACATGCTTCACAGAAAAATAACATTACCATACCTTGTTCAACCAATTTGAACCTTTCCTTCTACTGACTAACATCTAATAGAACTGATCGAAACATCTTAAAAAAGCGAAGCAACAAACCAGTTGCATACGTCTAACATGTCTTCAGTCGAAGAGCTTAGACCACCTTTCACATTCCGTCTGAATCCCACGATCATATCTCAACCAACTTCGGTCTCCTTAATACTGACACGAGCCAAGTATAAAAATAGTTAAATTCGCATTGCAGTTGTTGCCAACCACAAATCACGAAACTCGCAAAAAGGTTGGGTTTGAATCCGTTTGTTTACTTGAGATCATGGCGCGGGATTGGAAAAACTTAAGGACACCATAAGAATTCGGATATGAAAATAAATTTCTGCATGTATCTTTTCCAAATGTCTAACAAATTCTACATGAAGTTACTATAAATCTAACTGAAGAAAAAAACATTCAGTCCGTGAAGACCATCAACATTAAGTAATAATGAGCAAACTCTTTCAGGATTTGGGCTAAGGACTGCAGAATTAAAGTATTACGGCGTCAATCTTCTCCTTTTTATTTACCTAGATATACAGTTAGCGCCTTTTGGAGAGCTTTATTAGCCTTTCTGACAACCCCAATAAAATGTAACCCTTTCTCTCCTCTCATATTTGCATTGCCTCTAGCGAAGTAAATTCGATTAGTATCGTAATGCATTTGTTGGATTCTTCTCAAAGACCATCAACTGTCAATCAATATAATCTGTAAATTAGTTTGCTGTGAACAAAACTTAGTGTATAGATTCATCAATAATATGTAGAGCTGTATATAGTTTGGGATGGAAAAAAATTATTATGCAGTTATTATTAGGGTAATAACATCATTCAGCATATCACCTATATTTAGACAGTATTTATATATTATATAAGCACAAAACTCTCTCTCTTTCTTTACATGATATTTTTGTTAATTTAATAACAACTGACGTACTAACAGTTTGTGTTTTTATTTTCAGCATGACGTACATTTTATTTATCATTACGTTTTCCAACTGTATTTGAATTGAACTATATACAGAAGTCTAAAAGTCTAGCTATGTTGTTTAATCGATGTAACTTTCATGTAAGCCAAAGCTCATGAACAGCCAACTGTGCTATCCAACTGTGCATTAGTAGCTATCCCATTGCCTATCTACAGTTTCATTTAATTCATTGAGCTTTAATTATTGAACTGCATTATTATATAGAACTTTAATTATTTAATATATTTTAGACCATTATTTATTTTTTTTTAATTTTTGTTTTTTAAGATGGAAATCAATGCTATAGGGTTAGTAAAATAAATAATGGACCTCAAATTTCAGGAAATTCTATGAGATATTAGCAGATATTGTGTTAGAGGAATTATACGTAAATTTAAATATTTGATGAGAATGGTTCACTCCTAATATGGCTCATACATTTATTGTTAATATATTAAAATTAAGTCTATTGAAACTTTTAAAAGCTTTGTTAATGTAGGCATTTAAATCTAATGTAGTAAAACCATTTCTTCGTGACTTATCTGAATTAAAGGCACTACCTAAGCTATCTAATTGAGAACGGTTTTGAAAGTCTATTTACCCCGGGTCGCTTATGATGAAAAAAGTTAATTTCGTCGTCAGAATCCTCTCGTATTGTAGAATGTAAATTGAGATTATGAAGTATGAACGCAAGAGTCATCTTTGTTACGTAACCGTTGCTCAAGATCACATTCCTCATGGATTTTGTTCTCCATTTCACAATTCATTCGAAGAAGAAATAACCAAGGAGCTCGCAAGACTAGAAAGTTCGGGAATAGCGATACTTGAATCCATAGATTGTTCTGATCCTGATATCAAAAAGATAAAGAGTGTTGAATTTTGAGAAAGGTGCACACAAGGAAAATATAGGCTTTTATTTCCTCATGTGGTGCGAGGTAGAAATTTAGAAAGTACAAATTCACAACGATTTTCTTTTTTATGACTTGACTATGGTCTTCAACGCTTGACTTGACTATAGTCGGTATGGTAGCTCCATACCAACGTCAGTTTACAACAGCAAATGTTAATAAGAACTAGGAAAAAAGAACTTGCTTTGGCAGTGTATATACTAAATTTGAAAGAGACGAGCAGGTCGATGCAGGTTGCATATGTCGAGGTACTAAGTCGTCACGTTAGTAGGGTCTGAGATTTTGGAGAGTGGAGGGTCAGCTCAGGTATTGTCTTCGTCACTTGATCGTGGTTCAAAATAACAAAGTATGTTACTAATAGTCTTCATGTTGCCTTCAAATCAAATATTAAGGAACATATTCAATCAATAAATAATAATTATTATTGTAAGATACAGTTATTAACCTTTAGGAGTCGGATAGCTTTGGGAAGCAGCTTCTCTGGTTTTGTCAATAATTGCCATACTGTACGTCATTAGCCAAAGTCAACAGGAAAACATGATGTTCATCTAATACATAGGGAAAAATCTGCGGTCCAATAAGTAAAAACGAAAGAGTCAATTGACAGTAAACATGGAATTTCGACCTAGAAAAATTTTCATTTATTACTATTGGAGACTGATTTCTCCCAATAAAATTTTTCCGATCAAACAAGTAATGTTTATGATTTTTATTTTTTTAAAAATAGGGTCTTCTGAAAGCTGTCCGGAGGAGCTCTTTGGTTGATTTATGAACCAAATCCGTTTCTTAAGGACTTCTTTTGGTTGATTGATTGATTATTTAATATCGCTAAACTCTACAATTACACGATTTTATTGGCGACGGACCTAATCATTTTGAGCCAGGGTCAATTCGTAAAGACGAAATCTGTGTTTTCCATTATGTTTAGAGAAACAATGAAAATATTATATTAAATTGAAAAGTTATTTTTAAAATCCCTTACATATAAAAAACACACTCTCGAGTTCATTTTTTATTTATTTATTTGTGGCATTGGCTTCTGTAGGTAGTCGTAAGATCAATTGGAAAGAGTGAGATAACGTTGCTATGGAGACGAAGTGCTTGTAGGAGTCATTTCACGGATGAGAGTTTTTTCTTATTACTTTAAAATTATCGATGTTTGAAAATATGCTGAGAGTGAACTTAAATCAATGGAATATTGACATCAGAACGCTTAGTCATTCACAGTTTCCTTTCTTAAAAACATTATATCTCCTTTTTTCCCGTTGTTTTCTTTTATTATTAAAGAACGTATTGTAACATTATGCTTCAGTAAGTTATCATTAATGTTTATAATTTATTATATATTTTAGAACAGTAATGCACAAAAAGAGAGAAGAAAATTTTTTTGAACAAATATGGTGATTTTTTTTTAAAAAAAAATCCCATCATTTGTTATTTAGAATGGCTAAAAATACGATGAGTAAAAAATAAAAACCGAAATAATAACTGTTTCAGTTTCAAACACTCAGAGAGACATTTCTCTTTCTGCTTTGAAAGCAAAAAGTCTAATCTAAGGATTGAATATTTGTCGTTGCTTAGAGTCATCATTTAGGTGACGTTAGGAAGTTTAGAGACTGAAGAGCCGATGTCGGTACAAATTACTCGAATTTCAGTTCTTTTTAAATTTCTTGTGACCTAATTTTCTTCACACCCCTTCCCCATACAATAACAATGTATTGAAGGTAATAATACACTCAAGAGCCAAAACATTATGACCACCTCTCAATAACGAGTTGGCCCACCTTTGGAGCGCAACACAGCTTCAACCCGCCTTGGCATGGATGCCACAAGTCCTTGGTAGATGGCCGGAGACAGATTGTACTAGATGTTTAAGCAACGGTCAAGCAAATCCAAGATATTGCGAATTGCTAGTCTTTGAACTCAAAGCTGCCGTCCCATGACATCCCAAATGTGTTCTATCGGATTGAGATCCGGTGAGTTAAGCGGTCAGGACATTAAATGGAATTCAGCCTCATGTTCCTGGAACCACTGCAACACAATTTTAGCCTCATGACACGGGGCGTTGAAATATTTGAACATTCCATTTCCATCTGAAAAAACAGAGGCCATGTAAGGGTGCAACTGGTCCGCAATGATGCTCAGATACCCTGTAGCATTCATGGTTTGCTCTACCACAACCACGGGTTCCAGAGACGTCCAAGAGAACGTCCCCCAAAACATAATACCGCCACCACCGGCCTGTGTATGAACTACTGTGTATTGAGGGAGCAACTGTTCACCTGGAAGACGGCGTGTCCTGACACGGCCATCGGCGTGATGAATGACAAACCGTGATTCATCTGACCAGGCAAATTTCTCCCACTGATCCATGGACTGGTCGCGATGTTCCCGGACCCAGCGCAGGCACAGTTTGCGATGACGCTTGGTCAGCAAAGGCACAGGAGTGGGAAGTTTGCTGCGTAGCCCCATATCCAACAGTGTCCGCTGAACAGTGTGCTCTGATACTATTCTACTTGGCCCTGCATTGTATTGGGCTGTCAGCTGACCCACTGTCTGGCTCCGGTTTTGCTTCACCATGCGAGACAGTCTCCGATCACCTTTTACTTTGATAGCGTGTGGACGTCCAACACTGTCGTCTACTGCTGGTTTCACCGTCATTCATCCACTTTGCATAAGCACTAACAACTGTAGATCGGGAACAACCCACGAGTCGTGCAGTTTCGGAAATACTTGTTCCGAGCCTTCGAGCTATTACAATCTGCCCTCTATCAAAGTCACTTAGATCCGCAGCCTTTCCCATCACACTCAGAAGTAAGTGAAAGAATGACTCTTCCGATTCTCCAGCAGCAGTTAAATACCACTTCTACTTGATCACGCGCCTTCCACGTTATCCAGGCCAGTTCATTGAAAAATGTAGGGTTGGTCATAATGTTTTGGCTCTTCAGTATAATGTACCTTTGACTGACTCTAAAGCTACAATACGACCTTAAATATAAACCGTACAAATTTTCAGGACAAGTATTAAACTTTGTGTGTTTATGTTATTTTCATAAAAAAATTTAAATAAGTTACTTTTAAATAATAGGATACGTATTATGTAATTTTTCTTTTCTAATTTTTAAAATGAAACAGATTGCAATATACATGCAACGTGTATTTTTGTTATGCAGAATATGTAATGTTTTGCTTCCTCTCTGTAAATTAATATTTTTTTTTTTTACTTTCGACTTATTGATATGTTCGCGCAATTCACAAGTCTCACAGTTTTAGAATCGATGTCGTACTTAATTCTAGTTCAAATTCGTCGCCATTAGACTTTGTATTGTTTCTAAGTATGACGTTAATAACTTAATTCAGTGGCGGAACAGCCCATGAGGGCAAAGGCCTAATGTGTCCATATCAGTATACGGGAATTTGGGCCCTTAGGTGCATGAGCAGATGTTCCGATCAGTGGTCAGTCTGATGCAAAACCCCCAGTGTTAAGATATCCGACTAGATTGAAAAAGTGCTTTTTAGGTGTTTGGTGTTATTTGAGCCATTAGGAAAAAAAGAAATCTAATTAGTGAGAGAGACGGACTTATACGTAAAACTAGAGAGTTTTTTAAGTTGTTTTTATAGCATTTAGTTTATCAAACTTATAAAAATATTTTTAATGCGATTTTTGTAGAATGAAATTTTTATGATAATTTGCGCACGAAAAACGTCATATCTCCAAAACAATCCAATCAAATTCAACGAAATTTAAAACATATATGTTGTGGGCACTTCAGAATGTAACAAAGTGCAGATTTTAAGACACGTACATTTAATCACATTTCTCAGCCCTTTTTACCTTAGAACATGCAGTAATTTTGATGAAAAATCATTATCAAATGTAAATGCTAATAAAATATTTATTTCTTAAAATATTTTTTTACTCTGCGGTTTGTGACACTTCAGAGGGATCAAGCAGTATATCAATGAAACTAAAATGGCATTCTGTGCAATATATTTTTATTTATGGCGTTTTTCTAAACTTTAAAAATTTTGCTAAAATTTCAGAAAAATATTTTTTTTCTAAAACAAAGGGTGATACATGTTATTTATTTAATAATTATGACTTTTTAAGCCTATTTATGTTCTTTAAAACAATAAATTTATTCTGAAAATCAATTTTTGAAAAATTGATCTCCAAACCTAGTTGGATCTTTTAAATTCCCAAGCAAGCTTGGCAGTCATTTATCGACCCACTAAAAGGATGAAAGGCTAAGTCCGACCTTGCCCAGCCCGAGGTTTGAACCTCGGACCTGTGGTGTGGAAAGGCGATGCACTACCACTCAGATACTGGGTTTATGACGGCAATAGCAAACCAATAAATCATTCAGATATAAATTTAGAAAAAACATAGAACAATAGTTCAAAAAGTTATTTTCAAGGGAAACTTTTGGCATTGCCATGAATGCTGAGTAATCAGGGTCATGAACTCGTGTTCGACGATACTTATGTCTAATAATAGATTCAAGTTTTGGTGTCACTAAAGTTTTGGGAAGGCATCTAAACGGGATGTGCATATGATAATGAAACACAGCGCGTAACTTAATAAGATCGTTAGATAAAAAGCAGCCTATCATCGAAATTATTTTCTTAAGCAAAAAAATTTTATGTAAACCGAAAGATATGGTAGGGGAGACCGGGGCAAGATGACGACGTTAACAGTTTTTTGCTGTTTATTAATTTATTTTTAAGGGTAGTAAAATCAATTTTACATGAACTGTTAGAGTAGTCTTTTGTAGTATTAAAATATATTACCATTTAATTTTTCCAATAAAAGAAGTTAAGGATTATTTTATTTTTTCATAACCTTAACAAATAGTCATCTTGCCCCAATACTGGGGCAAGATGACTTTTGCATTGGGGAAAGAGGGCGACACTGAAAAGGTTGAACATATTTTATCTTTTGAATGTGTTACATGGTTTAACAAATGATAACTGTGTTTTTACACCTTACAAAGTTTCAAACTAAGCGTAATGCATTGTAACGTAATGCTGAATTGTTTAGTTGTGTACCTAACAATAGTCACAAATAAAAATGCCATTTTTTATAATTGGAACATTCCTCATGCCAACACTCTTGGCATTTACAGCACTGGATCCATTCTTGCGTTCCTTCTTCTTCTTCTTCCTCTTCACAAGCAGGACATCTTATAACACCGTCCTTTGAAGTTGATACAACTGGAATGTTTGGCATTGATTTTATAGACTTGGGCCTACAGGAACAGTTTCAGCTTTTTTACTCCCTTTTTAGCTTCACGAGCTTCTTTTCTCGTTTTTTTTTTTTAAATTCCTGTTCTTCCATCTGCTTTTCCCTTTGTTCTAACATTTCTTTGATGGGTGTGCTTGTAAGAATGCTAGAGCTCAGTTTTTTGCTTTTTCTTTTTTTCTTGCATTATGTTGTTTTAGGCCATGGTTTGAAATAAAAAAACACCAACAGGCTTCTTTGGTGCATCGGAATCAACTTTTGCCATAAGTTTTGGTTTTTCTGGAGTGTTTATATGTTGGTTTTCTATTACCGGGGTCTGAGGATTAGCACTATTATATTCTCAGTTTCATCGCCAACAGAAGCATGGTTAGTAGTTCTTACCGTAGCATAGTCATGTTCGCTAAACACAAGAGGATTATGAAGCTCGATCCCATATTCTTTAAACCCTTTCAATGATATTTCCAACTGTAGTTGATTTGAAGTAAGTGATGCTCAAAACCTCACCAATATTTTTGTCTGTGATAATCTGTTCTGGATGAGTGACCATAAAGCTGTCACATGCTGAGCTATAGTGCGTTTTTAAATGGTCGAAAAATGACACAACAAGGGGCTGGAGACGATGTGATGTGTGCGACGGCAACCGAACCATGATGATGTTTTTCACTCTGCAATATAAGATAGCCTGCAAAGTTATATGAGTTTTGTGATTGTCAAAAATCAACAGATTCTTTGCTTGGTTTCATATGAAGATAAAAGTGCTTCAAAAAGAGAAAAATATGCCCTCATTGTTCCAACCTTTATCACTACAGTTGCCTACAGTTCCTGGTGGGGCTCTTTCTACAAGTTCAGGAAGCATTCGTTTTTCCTCGCAGAAAATCAGAAAAGGTGTCAGATAAAAGCCAGTAGCTCTAAAGCAACAAATTATTGTTACATTCCTTCATCTTTAGGGGGGGGGAGCTTAGCGGATGGCAAAAATGTCTTCCTCTGGTCACCCCCTTTCGAATGAAACCTTTCCCGATCCGATGCTCCCCTTAGCCCTAAAAGAGATGGAAGCGCAAGGTCACGTGGACTTACACACAGACAAAGAAGTGTTCACAGAATTTAATAGAATGGACAACAATAGTTAGTTTAATACATTTCGAACACGGGGCAAGGTGACGAGCTCGTCATCTTGTCCCGTGTTTCGGATCGTCATCTTGCCCCAGACTGTCTGTTTAAAAATATTCGTTCTCATTACCCTGAAGGAAGGCAATTAATTGACATTTATTTATGGTAAAAGGTAGTATTTAAACCAAGTTACTCATAAATATTAAAGAGAAATGTTATATCTTACCTGTATCTGTAGCAGAGCTTATTTACACATGCATAAAAGTTATATCGTGGCATCAAAAAACAATCAAAGCTTCACAACTAACACAAAAAGGGCGATTTCAGCGTGTCTATACTATTGTTTAACGAAAGGCCAAAAGGAGAGCCAGTAGTGTTCATTTGATGCTGCTACCTAGTGGAATACGGAAAAATATTAAGACATTAGTCATCTTGCCCCGGTTTCCCCTACATCTTTTGTTTTATAGAACGAGGATGTTTTCTTTAAAAATAACCAATTAATTTACAGTAGAACGTCGTTTATCCGAATCAATTAGAACCGGACACCGTTTGGATACGCGATTATTAGGATAACCGAAAATTTAATGCGATCCATGCAGTATATGATACTGGACACTATACAAATATTGAAAATCAGCCTATGCGGGAAACGTACTTGAAGAAAAAGCAAAATAGGTGCAAAACGTCGCAATTTTGCCTTGATTGTGAAAAATAATCACTTATTTTTCGCTGTACCATTGTATACCTTCGTTTTTTCATTGCACGGTCTCTGATTCTCTCCAGAAGCAGTAGTTGAGTAGGGCAGCACACTGATTGTTGTTCGTACCACTCCATACCGGTCTCTAACGCAGAAAATGCATCAGCACTTGATGGACCCTTTCTACTTTCGTTGTTCTTGTCCTCGTCTTCATCCGTTTCATCGTTGACAGGGTCGGATTCTTCTTGCACGGAAGTCACTATCTCGTCATCATTTAGCATTTGAAATCCACAGTCTTCTGCATCGCATGCCATCCAGGTTTCTACATCAACAAAACTCAACAAAAGAGCGCGTATACACCCCCTCACTTGGAAACAAACTGACCTAATATTTCCACGCAGATGTTTACTAAATCACACAACCGAAATTCCCCAAATATCCCCCACCTTGAGTTTTCCCGTCACTTTTGCCCTCACGCGAAACAACTGTTGAGCACTGCACTGTTCGTATCCGGACTTTGGTTAGGATATTTGACGCTCCAGATAATAAACTTTCGGATAAACTACGTTCTACTGTATTTTGGTTTTGTCCTGTAACTTTCATATT
This sequence comes from Trichonephila clavata, assembly GCA_019973975.1. NCBI lineage: Eukaryota > Metazoa > Arthropoda > Arachnida > Araneae > Nephilidae > Trichonephila > Trichonephila clavata. The sequence goes on from BMAO01030884.1 coordinate 209,314, forward strand.
ATTTGTGTGTGTACTTCAAAATTATCTTTAAAATAATTCTTTAAGTCGAACCTTTGGACTCAAAGCTTTATTTATAAAAAAAAATTAAAACTCACTCAAGCGAAAAGTACAGTAACAGATATCAATAGAAAATGTGAAGAATTCATTTAAGGTATCCGACTACGTTCGGAGACCTATTTTTTCATTTTTCTAAAATTCACTAAAAATTTTTCATTTTTAATTTCATTTTTTGCACTATGATAAAAAACACAGTTATAAATAATATACATACATTAAAATTTACAAAAATTTAAAATTTTAATGAAATTTTAATTAATTTTTTAATTTTTTCAAAGGCTCTATTTTTAAAAATAATTTATATTTTACAAAAAAAATTGCTGCAGCACATTTTTCAAACACATTTCTAGAGGTTGTACTACAAGTTTTAAATTATTTTCTTTTAATCAAAAGTTATAGCTAATCGAAGCTACAACCTATGAATTTCATTCAAATTTTCGATACTTTTATAAGGAAATCCAACTATAAAATCACTAAAAATTGTTCAATTTCTTAGCTGCTAGTCCAACCTCTAGATAATACTATTAATAACATTTGTGTAAAATTTCATACAAGTATCTCTATTGGCTCTTTAGATATCACATTTGAAATATCAAGAAATTTACAAAAAAACAGTTTTGAGAAAAATGCATTTAAACTTTATAAATGTAATTTCAAAACAAAATATCACAAGTATATTACTAAAACTCTAATGATTTATATTTAACACCTCCACTCCTTGCTATTTTATTAAATTTTAACTTTCTTTGGGCCCTATATTTTTTTTTCTGGCTGATTTTTAAAAAGGCAAAGAATGTTGTTTCGAGTCACTGTGCGAATGATGGCAAGAAATCTGTCATCACGCAGTGTATAATAATTTGCATTTATGCCAAAAGCTTTCAAACAAACAAATAAAAGCTTTGTTAAAAATAATGACAGCAATATGGGTACCCAAAGAAAATGTTTTCAGCTCAATAAAAGTTTCTTTCAGAACAATTTGCCGAAAAAACGCGTTAAATGATTTGTTTACATTTGTGTCACACCGTGGAGGCAATTTTATAATAACTGCTTATCAAACAACTTTGTATACACAGGTTTAACAATATTTAAAAGTTTCACGGAAAGGCTTACACCTTTATTTATATATATTTTTTCCGGTGGCTATTCTTCATTGATACTCACACCAGCTCTCAGCTCCATTTGGGCATGGTGCATACATGGGTATCTCTCTGATGGAGCCACCGAGAAAAAATGCCGCACTTAGCAGAGCTTTGACGTGATTGGTGTTACTGCCGTAATAGTTTTGAATTTTATTAATCATAACACTGGAAAGTTTTTCTTTCCCACCGAGGTTTTTCTGGCTTTTTCTAAGTTTTCTTTGCCGAATACTCACTCTTTCTTAGAAGTATATTAGGCACTCATTTTATGACACTGTTGACATCAAATAGATCTTTAACTAAAATGTATCCTTGGGAATCACCATCACACACCATAGAAATCAACATTGTTTTAAGATCTCGTGGTATAAAATCACACAAAGATTTTGTACGCACAAACAGATTCCATGATTGAAGTAAATACCAGATGAATGCAGGAACACGCATGTTCGACTAGACATTTAGAATTCTACAAAACTTAGACATAATTTCCTAATCTGGAAGTTTCCCAGTGGCGATGGATAAAGTTTCTATAGAAACTTTTAGGGGAGAATGTCCATGTATCTGTCGTCAACGGATATTCCACATTCTCCAATTGACGTGTTGGAACATTTTGTAATGCTTTTTACTACCAACACAGCAGCATTCATGACATCTTTAGCCGTTGATGTAGCAGCAGCCAAGATATTTCTTTCACAAAGTCTATATGCTCTTTTTGCCATACGGCATAACATATTCAGCTTAGCACGTAACTTTTTCGCAGACAAATGTCCATCTTCCAATAACTCACATTCCACAAATAAGTTGCAAATTAATTGAAGTTTGGTTTTTAAGCTTTTTAGTAGCTGAAAAATTGACAATAAAAGTACATTTGGAGCATTTTAAAGTCACATTAGAAGTCAGTCCAAACAAGTAATCTTCATGCAGGTACAGATTCTTCTCAAAACAATTGAAGAAACACAAATTGAGAAAAACATACTTCCCAAAATATTTAAATAAAATATTCCATAACCTCTTAATGTTCCATTAAAACATTCTTTGCACTGTGAAAAATTCTTCAGTGAATCCAATTTTTGTTCATTACAAGTTTGAATATTTGCTACTTCCAATGTTTTTGTTACCAATCTACTGTTATCAGTCCACTGTTGCATTTTCAAGAAGTTATTTTTATAGTTTTATGAACCATTATAACTTGAATTTTTAAAAGCAGAATGTCTAGAAACCATCAACGATCAAAAATTGTACAATTAAATCGAAAAAAGTTAAGTTTTTAGAAGAAATTTAGGATCAAAATTCGTAAGGCACAAATCAAAACAAAAACATGTGAGGTCAGAAGAAACAAATGTTGCCAATCGCAAGAGTCGAATTAAAAGATCGAAATTGTTGCCCATCAATTAAATAATTAAAAAAATTGTCAGAAATAGTTTTTAAAATTATAATGGGTTGAAACTGCAAAAATTATCGGTAAAAAGCATGTTAAACAGACAACTTCCGGTTTCGATTTCGCCACTTCCGGTTTCGAATGACAGCTGTAAAAATATTTTAAACATCTGTAACTTTTTTTCTAATTATCGCACAGACAAAACAAAGACAGATTTAGAAAGCTAATTGCTTGAACTTTAACATAGTAAAATAAAAAGGAAATGCGATTTTTGACCGAAAATGGCATTTTCAACGTAAACTTCTAAAAGGACCCGCGTGACTTGATCCAAACTGAAAAGTCTTGTTTTTCTTATACGCGAGATCCTTATGCCTTTTTGAAAAATTTTTTTTATTGCTGAGTAAGATATAAATTGGAGACACTCTTTCCATCTTTCAGAAGACGACTTTTTTCAATGTCTGCTTTTGGCACTGAGGAGCTCCATTTTGTGGATATCTCTTTTCTTGGTTGAAAAGCTGTCATCGTTACCAGAAGGAAAAAAATTCCTTTTTTCTGCGAATGATATAGAAAATGCCACTCATCACGCATAACTGACGTGAGAGGAGGAGTAAGAAATGTCATCAATGAGACAAATTCTCTTTCTATTTTCTATATTACTTGCGTGTATATAGAGAAAAAGAATTTTCAAAACGCCAAGACATTGGAAAATTCCATGGAATCATCTGTTTTTGATGCTTAGTATTGCAATATTTCTAATAAATGGGAAATATTGTAATGTTAATTTAAATTTAGGAGCTTAATTTTGATAAACTTTTGTCTTCAGAATTTCTTAAAAACATCTTCGTATTTCGTTTCTTTAAAAAATAAAACTTTGAAAAATCAAATTATATTTGTATTTGTGTAAGTTTTACAAATAGAATAAAAAGTACGAGCTAGTTTATTGTCCGTTTTGAATTCAATGTAGAACACGTTTTTATATTATCATGTGCCCGTCATGAATTTAGTCCATTGAAAAATATAACCAATTAGATATCATTAAGTTATAAAATTTTTTTTAAAAAAAGCCTTTTTTTTGCATAAATATTTCAATAGATTAAAAAATTGCTTTGTTTTTCAAGAATATTATGATATTTGAAACCGTGATTTTGAAAACTTATAATTGAATTATTGTTTCCTGCTATTTAGTGTCAACTGAATTCAGATATAATTTTTTTAAAAATGTTATTCATAAATAATTATTTTAATGCAATTTTCTGGCTAAAATTGAAAAAAATATTATTCATTTTCGAAATATTCTCTTTTAATAGAAAAGGTTTTTATAGTAATGATGTATTGCTTATATATAACTAAGATTTCTTTATGGAGATTGAGCTAAGATTTTTGAAACATTCGCATTATTTTCAGTGTCGCAATCAACCTAAATAAAAATTGGAGTTTTTGTAAAAAAAAAAAAAAATTGTACTCTTATAGATTAAAATATGAATAAATCCACATTTAAATAACTTATTTTTCAAAATTCTAGTTCAGGCTCTGTGTAGGTCTTACTTATACTCGTATACAGGTAAAAAGTTTCTAGCAAGAAGCATTTTCCATAAAAAGTGGATGTTTTGAAAGTACGTCATATTTTTCTTATTTTTTGCCAAAAAAAATTGCAATTATATTGTTTTTATTTTAATAATATTTCTTATACAATCTTATGTGGTATTTAAATTTAGGGGACCGAACTCTACTTAAAAAATATCCTTTTATACGCTTTTTCAAAATCACGGTTCCAAAAGTAGTTAGATACCTTAAAAAAGGAAATCTCTTACTTTTGCTTGAACCATTTTGAAACATACATATATAAAAGGATGAAATAATACAACCTTCAGTAAAATTTATCGTTATGATTTAAATTAGTGAAAAATTTTCTTTGAAATATGTTTATTTCATCATTTTGTTAAATGTTTTTTTTCTCAATTTTCTTTTGGCTCAATAATGCTGAAACTTTTGCATCCTAGCTACAGTATACGAGTAGATACAATATTTCTCTGATGAAAGTGAAGAGTATGATAAAATATGAGGTTCTGAATAGGATAGCGAAAATAAGATATAATATACGAAGTACTTTTGTACCTGAAAAAATACTCTGAATTCCGATGCTGTTCCTTAACATTACGTGTAGAGAGACTTAAACATTGCAAAAAACTAGTATTGGATGGAATACTAATATAAAATAAGGGATGCTAGAAAAATATTGTTATCGTACTAAAAAACCGCCAAATTTGGCGTGACATTTAAATGTAATTTTAAAATTTTCTTTAATTGTGTTAAAAACAATTTAAAAATTATAATCGATCATTATTTAATATCTCTGAAGCAAAATATAAGAATCAAATCTATTTGAAAAGGGGATGACTTAAGACATGATTGTGTGTGGTTTTAAATATGCTTTCATTTAATTGAAAAAACTGAATACTTTAATTTCATTGAATTTTTCAGGGTAATCTTCCGCTAATGAATTTTGATTTCATACTTCTAGTGATAAAATGTAGGGAATATATTAATGCGTAGTTTGAGATAGGCTTGGGAATTTTTAGGTACATTCTTTTTTTTTAACTAAACAGGAACAGGGAGGTAATCCTTTAGTTATTTAACTCCATAAATATGGGAATTGAAATTGTCATAACTTAAGTAGAGATTTTAAATCGTTCTAATTTTTAAAATTACTCGGCTGTTCTCTTTCCTCCTTTATTTTAAAATTAAAATTGATTTGATTTTAGATAAATGCTATCCGAAAACAATTTGCTCTACTGTTGAGGCTGAAAATTTTCTTAAGGTAATAAAAAAATTAAATTAAAATATTTATTATTAATATATATGTACAATGTACTTGCTTAAATCGGTTGTCACCTGAACAATTTGTGAAACCTGAGAGCTATAGCCACAAAAGTGGGGTCATGTTGTCATGCCCTACTAAAAATAACTGCATACAGCGCCACCTGGGAGATAAATTGGAGTTAACTTTCTTATCTCAAAAGCAATATGAAATACATGAAAAAGTCGAGTACAAATTTGTTCAACATCACCCATTTAATAAAAGAAGACACTTTCATAATGTTAAAAATAGATGACATCTGACAATGCATCTGATTAGTGTCTGCAAAATGCATCTGACATTTATGCAGACACTAATAGCAGGGGATGATCAGACAGGCTATAATTGGTGCAACTTCATTAGGAATAGTTTGGAGGTCCAGCCAACGTTTCCTCCTGAAATTATGTGGACAATAAGCAGAATAGGCATTACTGGTCCCTGAGTAATCTTAGATGTGTTGTCGAAGTTCGACATCAAGTGCACTGGTCGACAAATGTCTGGCCGGAAAATTCAAAAACAAACTAATTGTTCCGTTATTTTAGGAGAGCTCGATATTTTTCATTACTGAAAGACGTACTATCCGATTTTTTAAAGGATTAGCATTTGAGTCACCTCCGGAATGTATGGTTCTAACACGACAGCGCCTCGCCACACAAAGCATCACGTGTCATACATTATATTCGAAACACATTTCAGCAACAAGTCTTCGGGTATGGTAGTTGTATTGAATGGCCTGGATTGTCACCTAACCTATACCAAATAGACATTTCTCTGTGGGAATACATCAAACAAAGAAGGTATGCAACCATTCCATTAACACTGCAGTGGCTACAGTAGCCTAGTGGTCAAGGTAACGCACTCGTGGCTGTCTTGTCATGATTTCGAGCCCAGCAAAACTGAAGACTTGCCATGTACGGGAGCGTTGCACATCAAATCTGTCAAGAGCTCAAACGTCCTCCCATTGGTGTGGTTTGGTAGTTAGGAGAGCGGGTGCCAGCTCAGGTGTCGTCCTCGTCACTTGAAAATTACGCGGTCCGTTGCCAAAAGCCCTAGAGTAGCTAAATAGTGCGGCGTTAATGTTCACTCACTCACCAATAAACACTGCAGGAAATTCAAGATCATATTACAGAAGCTTGTGCGAGAGTGTCATGTGCCATGCTCAAGAAAAATTGCAGCGGGAAATGCAAACGCGTGTCCAGATGTGTATGGTGCGAAGGATGCCATTTTAAGCATGACAGATGAACGTCATTTCGGAAAAGTGCAAAAGTTTTGTTAACAACGCGATCAAATGCGTGCTTTGTGCTTTTCATTTGTCTCATTTTTGTGCGCAAGATGGTTTATTTTTTTTTTTCTAGCAAATCGGTGATGCTCAACAAAATTGTAGTTTGACTTTTTTCCTGTATCTCGCACTGTTTTTGAGATAAGAATGCTAACTCTAAATTTATCGACCAGGTGGCGCTGTTAAGCAGTTTTTTTGTGTAAGGCATGGCAACTTTACTATACCTAGATTCCACTTTTATGTGATATTGTAGCTCTTGCCGTTCATAAATTATTGAGGTGACAACGAACATGAGCGGACACGCTGTATATGTAATCCAATTACACTCTTAAAATGAAAAGTAATAGAAACTATCGAATGCAATGAATATTTTATGCATTTCATTTCACGAATATAATTTTTCTTTTATATTAAACCCTAGAGGTAAATAATATACGAAAGAAGTTTTAGCGATATCTAAAATTTTAGAGCTTTATTTCTACTCAACAAACATAATAAAATACAGTATAAAAGAAATTCAGTCACATTTCTTATAAGTTTACTAATTAAATGACATTGTACTCGGAAAAATACCATTTCATTCGTTTTTCAAATAATAAATTATGCAATTTCTCATTTATATCTACGAAATTGACTTTTGATCTTTAAGACTGTTTGCTAAGAGTATTAATGTAGAAAATTTGATGACGTGTGTAAATAAGCATTTATTATTTCATTTTTTTTGTGTAAATTTCTGAAAGCTACATTATTTATTCTTATTTTTATACGCGTATTACTTCTAAATATAGAAATTTAACTAATTACTTTTAAAACAATTATCTACGCACAAAATTACAATAATGGCTTTTAATAGGATCGGTTCCTTTCCGTACCATGATAGTCTCATCACGTTCTATATTATTGATTAGAAACCAAGTCAATAGGAACTAATTCAGCATCTGTATTTGAAAAAAAATCATGACGAATTAATTTATATTTAGATAGTAGAATAGATATTTATTAGAGATTCTTTTAAAAGAGTTAATTAAGTAAATAATGGAAATTACTTCTGTATAATTGAGGTAACTGGCGGTGAACAGATTGTTAATTATTTAAATAATAATATATTAATTAGTGGATGAGGGAAAGCAGATAACTACGCGAATACAAATTGACGTATATAAACTAAGAAAAATTATTATAATAGATCATTTATACTAGTGCAATAGCACTCTTTATAAGGAAGCCTTACAACGTTCCACGAAAGCTCTATAAACAGTTCCATTAGCAAGAACTCAGACGGATAAAGTGTTTTTTTTTACTGCATGCACTCAATGCACACGATTGAACTCTCTTCTGAAGTGACAGCAACTTTGTCTCAAAAGTCCCTTACATAGCCTCATAGAAATTTCAAGAAATGTCAATCCCGGAGACTTCTCAATGTTTCCTTGGCGATATCCTATTTTCATAAAATGTGTCGTTAAGTGTGATAAAGTAACCAATCCTAATCACATCTTCTGGGGTTGCCATTGTTTTATTCAACTTTACGTTCGGAAGACAACATCGCCTGCTAAACTCAATTTCCAAGGAAGTGTACCACTGCAGGGAAAAAACACACTTGGCGTGTTTCAATATATATATTCACTCATACGAACATAAATACATACGATCATATACGAGAGTGAGAGATAGGAATGTCTCTTTTGGGAATTATTGTTAAACATTTGATATAATCTACCTTATTTTGGAAAGTGGGGGCCCCATGATTGACAATAAAAAATATACATAAAATAAATGATAGAAGGAAAACAGAGGAGGAGAAATTCGAATTTGTACTATTATGGTTATTTTTTCCAATAGAGAGCATTAACTACTTTTGTGATGTTTATGATTTGGCTCGCACATGATTGATCAATCACTGTCAAGTCGAAGAGATTTTTCTGCTACTTTTTATTTGTATTTCGGTTATTTGCATACTTTTATAACTGTTACACAACAGAGAACATATATATTTCTTTTTTTTTCTATTTTTATACTTCCTACACATACTCTTTACAATTGTTCGAAAAGTATTAAAACTTGCCATTAAATACAATTTTTCAGTCATACACGTGACAAAATAGAAGGGAAATATACTTCCAAAATATGTTGTTAGTCTCAGTTTATGGGAATCCCAAGAAAGAGAAATACCCAATAAAAGAAAGAGCCCTAAATTTTAATTTATGCAAAAATAACTTTTTTCATGAAATAAATTTTTTATGTAGTAATCACATTTTCAAATATTTTCAATAAAACATATGCGAATTCTCAAGAAATCTCTGAAATTTATAACATAACTGCCGCATAAAATGATTAAAAATGAAGGAAAGTTGCGAATTCAGATAAAAAAAGTGTTATCTTTTTAGGGAAGTACTAATCTCTATATAGTATGCGTCCTTCTTAAAAAATAGTGCAACACACTGTTCATCTTCGCCGACCGCGCCTCACGAGTGAACTGCTTTTATATAAAAACGTTTACGCGCTTCAATTATTATTGATAGCAACTTTTTTTTACTTATAGCCAATTATTTCCTCTATTCTATTATAATTATGATGAGATGGTAATGTTTAGTTTAAACAAGGTACCACATAATTTGCTATCAAAGTGTTATCTTTGATTTAAGAAGAAACTAAACTTTTAAAATTGTTACTAAATGCTGTTATTCATAGGTTTTAATAAATGTGTGGTTTTAAATATCTTTCGGTAGCGGTAGCCTAGTGTGTGTGTGGTCACGGTCACGGACTATCAGATGACCAATACAGGAGATGTTTCGGTCAAGTGATCAGCTCTACGTGAACGAATATATTTCTGAAAATTAGACGTGAGATATAAAGGCATGAAAGGAAAAAAAGGTACTCACATTTTATACCGTCGACCCGTTTCGTCGAATCAAAAAACGTCGCGATATGCCGCCAATATTGAAAATAAGCTCCCTTGTATCCTCAAACACATCAATCTTATTCACACATGCTAAAAAATTATCGTGGCTGAGGTAGCCTAATGGTCAAGGTCACAGACTCATAGACGTTGTGACATGAGTTCGAGCCTAGTACCGCTGAAGACCTGACTGATGCACATTAAGACGTCGAGATTCAAATGTCATTCCGTCGGTGTGGTATGAAGGTAAATAGAGTGGAGTGCCAGCTCAGGTGTCGTCCTCGTCACTTGACCAGGATTCAAAATGACTGGGTCAGTTGCAAAAAGCTCTTGAATAGCTGAACAGTATTACGTTTATATTCACTCACTCACTTTAAGTGTCTCTGTGAAGGTTTAATCTGCGTTTTAAATTAGCTTTAAGTCTGAAAACCATTGGATATAGCTCATTTTGTAAAGTGTTATACAGAGCTCTCCAAACTTTTTTGATCGTATATCCCTGAAACGTTATAGCTTACTTCTTTCAAGTTCCTGTTTATAAGGAGCAATGGCTTGATAAATAGATTGACTATTAATTATCATCACATTTAAAGCGATAGTCTGGCTATTGGTGACGGACTTCATCCTTTTGAGCCTTAGTCATGTATTGTGGAGGGCAGAAAGGCCATTCTCTAAACTTCAGAACTTCAAATTTAGGTCTTAAAACCTTAATAAATTTGCTTTGTATCAAGCCTTCTATACGGTAGGTATTTAGAAACTGGAACCCACGAATCGACTGAAATAACGCTTGTTACATTTTCACGACCATTACCACTTCGGCTTAGGGGCAGTTTTTTGTGTGATAGATTCGTAATAAATTTGAAAAAAAAAACTTTTTATTAACATATTAGAAATTCAGAAGTATAAAATTATAATACACGCTGATGCATACACTCAACTCAATTTTACACAGTCCTTTTCAGATGTTTTTGAAGTGAGGAAGTCCTAGATGCTTTTTTTAATATGTGTGACACGTTTGCTCTGACATACATCAAGATCGGTTCCTGGGCCGTGAAAGGACAATGATAAAATTCATAAGTTAATTGCTAATTTAACCTATTCGATATGAGTGTCCCATTGTGTACGCAATATCTGCCCAATGACATTGAATTGCAGTTTTCAACTAGTATGGAGAAAGGAGTTGTGGGAGGGGGCAAGACTGATATAAACGCGTGGACATACAACTTGATATTGGTCTCTAGAAGCAGTCACCCTAAGTACGAAGCAATATGAGTGGCCATGGTAGACTAGTGATCAGGGTCACGAACTCGTGGCTGTCGTGAGTTTCTTGGGAGAACTTTAAGCCTGGACATGTTAAGCCCGTATCATGCTTTCTACATGATGGTTTATCCGTGGCCCTAGGTTTTGAACCTGCGATTCGATACTGCGAGTTACGACCTCGTTTCATGACCATTCGGCTACCACGGCCACATATTCGTCTCGCCTATAACTTCAATCTAAAATATTTCACCGGTTTGGATTTATTTATATAGAATTTTCATTTTTATTACTTGAAACATTTCGATTTATTACATAGAAATACATTTTTGGCAATTTCAAAGTTATTTATCAATTAAAAGATCCTATTGTAATGCCTGTCGGTTCCTTCTTCCCTCTGAACCCCCTTGCCTTCCCTCTGTCCCTATTGGTTGTGTGGGAGGAACTGAATAATCAGTAGACATGATTCACTCTAATTATTTTATTGTCACTCAAATATCAAGCAGACACAATAATAATCTAATTAAGATAGCAGAGCGTGGTGGTGAGACTCGTTAGCCTGGGGATATTAATACGGACCCTCAACTGATTCCACGATAACTTAAACAAGCTCAATATAAACTACGTCGCTCACTAATAATTTTAAATTAGGATCATGATACCTATAATTTTATGAAGTCGAGTGATCCTCTCTTAGAATTATTCAATTGATAAACTCAGATTTGCACTTAATCATTTCACGATCCTTCACTCACCAATTAACTCCTAAAACTCACGAATACAGAATTTATATAATATACTTAATTTGCATAATCACGCTTTCTTCACTTGGTGAAAGTTGGTTGAATTAAATATTTTCCTTAAAGAGTCATCAAGGGGTTAATAGAGCCACGCATAAATCCGTCACAATATTCTTTTTTTTTGTTATTTTTTTTTGTTATGTGAATTGAAAATTTCTCCGCAATTTTTGTCCTTGTCCGCTCTTTATAACTATTCAGAATGATAATTCATCTGAAGGTATTCCCTTCCAAGTTCCCCTTCATGTAATTAAATTAAATTATTGATCGTTAGAGAAGCAATTCTCGAGCTTTTTAACTAGGATTTATGGAGTAATTCTTTCTGACGGCAAGATACTAAGAATAATGTGGTCGTATTTCAAATATTTCTGCTATAAGCACATTATTATACGCATTAAAGTATTGAAATATTATCGGGTACATGTACTTTTAAAGATCATGGTCCAACTACAGTGAACAAATTATGGTCTGGTTTCCACGCAATAAATGATATACATTCAGATGTGTGTGAAATGCTATTTATTAAATGACACAATTGGATAGAAATAATAGTTCGTTTTTTTTTTATTTAAAAATTTTATGAAACAGCAGACTTTTTTATCTTTTTTTTTTTTACCAGGAATTTCCTGAATTTATGCAAAAATTTGCAGTTCTGCATTTTAAATGTTCTCCCATGTTTTAATTACTCCCCTGAAAGTTTCATCTAGTGGATTTACCTAGAGTAAAAATTGACAATGCAATATAACAGGATATGGCTGTGATAGTCTTGGGATCAGGGTCGTCAAATCATGATCAGCCGCTGTCGAGTGATGGGTTAGAATTATGGTTCCACTGAAGACCTGCCATGTGGAGGGGCTTATATATGTTAAATCTATCGAGAGTCGTGACCGTGGTAGCATAGTGTCGTTATGGTAATGAACTTCTGGCTGGCGTGTCATGAGTTTGAGCCCCAGTTCCCCTGAAGAGCCTCCGTGTAAAGGGGTTGATGTTCGTTAAATCCGTCGAAGTTCTCCTGTTGGTGGGGTCAACCCTTGACCGATATTTGAAATTGCAAGTGCCATCTCCAATTGCCCTCGTGTTGGCTTATTGTGTGACGTTAGTATTATTCACTTATTCACTTTATAATGGTATCTGCGTATCAGCAATTAACAGTTACTTCCCTTCTCTCCCAACTCTTCTCCGCTTTGCATAATCTACCATGACATTTCGTTTGTAAGAAGCAAGTACTTGTAACAAAACTTGTTAAAACTTGTAACAAAATCAAAGAAACCTCAAATCAGTTTCAACAAGAAAAACTCACGAAAAAGCATATTACAAGTTGCGATGTAGTAGTGGGCAAGATTGCATTTATTTGTGGTATCCATTACAAAAAAAAGTTTTATCGTTTTCAGTTTTATTGTAACATAAATCTGTATAAAAATCTTCAGAAAGATAAAGTGTTTTTAAAGAAAGCAATTCTTTTTAAATATTTTGAAAAGTAACATATTAAAAACACACACACAGAATGGTTACTAAGTGAGATTTATTGTACAAGGGGTGATCAAATGAAAAGGTACGAAACGACACGGTGGGTACAAATATAGACTTTATTCAAAATATACACCATAGGCCTGAGCACAACGATCCCACTGATGAACAAGCCGCAGGATTCCTTGTTCCCAGAATTCCTGCGGCTGTGACGAGACCCAGTCCTTCACAGTGTCCTTGAGTACGTCGTCCGAGTTGAAGCGCTTTCTTTTCAGGTGTTTCTTCAGTGGACCAAACACATGGAAATCGCAGGGTGACATGCCCGGACTGTAGGACGGATGGTCCAACGTCTTTCATTGGAACTTGTCCAGTTCCATTTGTGTGACTCTGGAGACGTGTGGACGCGCGTTATCATGGAGCAGAACCACACCCTCCGTGAGCAGCCCCGGTCTTTTGTTCTTGATGGACCTGCGTAGGCGTCGGAGTGTCTCACAGTACACATCGGAGTTAATGCTTTTTCTGTGCTCGAGTAATTCTGTGCTCGCATTATTTGGACGTCGCTTTTTATAAGAGCCTTTGTTCTCTCCTGCGCATGCGGGCACCCGCGCATGATCCGATCCCAGTCAGAGTCTCCAATGGCATCCCGAGATGTCTCGCTACATTCTCCCTTGGGGGAATATGCAAATATTTAAATGTTTCATTTTTATGTCGTTTCGTACCTTTTCATTTGATCACCCCTTGTATTTCGAACATTTTTTCTCCCCTGTGCTTAGGCTATAAAAACAGTTAAAATAAGTAAAAGATTTCAAAAATAATTTAATGCTTAAAAATAATTTTAAATTTTAAACAATCCTGTCTATCAGCGATGTTTTTGTTTCACTGCATAAAATAAATCTTAAAAAACGAATTCTCTCGGAAAATAAATTATCATGATAAAGCATAAAACTCCTCTAGGGTGTTTATCCTCAAAATTGTGGAGTAACCGAGCTAAAACAGGGTGCTCAAAGCTACGGATAACGACAGGTGTACTGCAAGCACCTTATCACAATTAATTTCATGAGCCTCGATCTGACACCGTTGATACGGTGTCATAAGCCCCCCAACCAAAATAACAACATAAATTTTTTTTGTTTCTACGGAAACTCTGATGTTCTGAGTGAGTGAGTGAATATTAACATCCCACTGTTCAGCTACACGAGGGCTTTTTGGGGACGGTCCGCGTCATTTTCAACCATGGTCAAGTGACGCGGACGACACCTGAGCTGGTACCACCCTCTCCTAACTACCCCACCACACGAACGGGAGGACGTTTGAGCTCTCGACAGATTTTACGTGCATCGCCCCCACCCCTACACGGCGGGTCTTTAGTGGTACTAGGATCGAACTCATGACATGCTATCCACGATCCGATGCCTAGGTCACTTGGCTACCGCGGCCACTCTGATGTTCTGTAACAACTACGTACAAAAAGAGGCAAAGGAAAAGTAAAGATAATATATCTTCTTATTAAGTATTATAATTTTTTTTAAAATTTTATGTGATAAAATGTATACACATGAAGGTATTGTATATATATACACGCACTGTAACGAATCAAATATAAGGATCTAACATTCAAATCACTTTCAATATCTCTGCAACTGATCTTTATGCACAGTCACAAAAATAAGTACAAATTGTAAATGTAATGAAACATAATATTTAAAAATAGTTTAATTTTGATGCGTATTTAAGAATCGTTGGTTTTGTAAATTCTCATTTTATATGTTAAAATACGCCTCTGATATCGTGTGATTTCATTGTTGATTAGTTAACTGTGACGCTCCAGTTAGAGAGCGCACAATTATTTTATCACAGAAATCGAGCTCTCACAAGTATATTCGTCCACCACAGAGTAAGTTACGCTGTTAAAATATAGAATGAAAAAACCGGGATTATTTTATAAAACTAGCAATTTTTTACCAATACTTATTTATTTGGTTCGCATAAACTTATATTACATACGAATTACTCTAAAAAGAGGAGAAAAACCAATACATATAAAGATAAAAAGTTTTTAAAAAATGGTAAAAATTTAACATAAAAAAACATTATCATGGCACATAAATAACGAACTTATACGATGTTTCAGCCTGTGCATACGGGACGCATAAGTTCATCTTAAATTTTTCATATTTTTTATTTATTTATTTTACTCCGGTCTGGCCTCAACATACTCTAAGTATCTTAAAATTTGAAAATATGCTTTGTTTTTCTCATATATTACGATTTAAATAGCCAAGGGTCGTTACTTTTTAAGCATGGCGAGTAGACTCGTCAATACACAAAATTCTACAACTTCTCATTGACGTGTTTACACGTCAATACACAAAACCCTGCAACTTCTCCATGACGAGTATACTCGTCAATACAGAAATTCCTGCAATTCATTTATGACTAGTATACTCTTCAATTTTCAATTGACTGGTTAAAAAAGTTATACATAGATGTGATCAAAGTTTCAACCTTTAGAGAAAAATTTATTTAACCGTCCGTTGTTGTTTTACTTGCAACCGTAACTGTTCATTTTAGTTTCCGCGATATGCAAAGGGATGGAAAAAGAAGGTAACATCTTTTCACGCCCCCCCCCCATCGCCCCTGTGTTAACGCACGCAATGAAATGGAGGTCTGTGTGTAAACGATCGATTTTTCGACTCAACGATAAACCGGCGCATACTGCGAACGCGAGCAGACAGTGAACTGGTTGGCATTCTATCGAGTCACGGGTCTCTCCGAAGGAAGGTCCGAAATCGTTTGCTCTCTCTTGCGCTGCTACCCCTGACCACCATCCTGTTGCGTTGTCATCACTGGGTAAGAACATTTTGCCACTCTGTTAGGAGTTTCCTGTGATTAATTGAATAAATTTTTCCGATAAAGCATTTTGCTTATGCATTGGGAAAAGTTGTTTCAAAAAGTTTGTAAGTTGTGTCTTTGGAGCTAGAATTCCAAAAGGCTTTTTGTTATTGTTGGTTAAGTATAAGTTTTAGAAATTGCAAATGTGCTTGGAGTTTCCTAATATGTTTGTTAAATTGTCATCATTATGTAAAATCTTTTTATTTTTAGTTTTTTTCTGTTGTATAAGAATTATTGCTGATAAAGTAACATTAAAATTATGTTTTCCGTATTTATTTTAAAAAGGGGATTTTGAGAACTTTGAAAATGAACTATGCACAGTTTTATTTTATGAAATTTATTTTTAAAAAGCCAGTTTAAGTTTTTTAAATATTAATTTTCGAGGTTTAATATTAGCAATGTTTTGTTAACGTAAACATGAGATACGTTTCTTTTATCATACGCCTGATTACACATTTTTTCCCAATAAAGTTCAGGGGAAAAAATCATCCAAACAAACAAAACAAAATAAATTTTGACAAACTGGTTCTTTAAATTGAAAAGTCCTCAAGTCCTCGTTTTTTAATTCTTTGATTTGGATAGAAAAACTTTATTTTACCTTTTTTTGGTAAAATATAGCTGAATTGTCTTAGAAGTTATTTTTAATGTTTTACGTAAATCATGAAATTTTTTCCGTTAAAAATAATTTAAAATATATCGAAAGAAAATAATATTAATTGCCATTAGGTTAAACTCTTCTATTGTGGCATAAAAGAAGCGAATTATGTTTAAATATAATTAAAATTTTACTTCTATTTAATAGCACATATTCTAATATTTTTGCGTGTTTTTTTAAAAGTACTATTTAATATATTCAAAATTTTATTTTCTAAATAAACTTTCTATAACGTGAACAGTTGAGTTTTATTGATTGGTGATAAATAGTATTCAAATAAGAGACACAAAGCTTTCATTTAGTGAACATTTATTTTTTATGACTTCTTCTTTCTGTACTTCTAGTGAATGAATTAATTAATTTGACAATTTCTAATTATCTGTAAAAAGCGCATTTTATAAGAAGTTGAGAAAAGAATATTTAATTTAAGGTTATTTATGCATTAATAAATGAAAAAGTAGAAACACTTTATTTTTTAACCTAAAATATTAATAAATAAATAAGCATGGTATCAGTTACAATCTTATAATTATAAAACTTATTGTTGTAACTTTTTTTTTCCGAGTCATACGAATTTATTATTTCCAATCTTACTCATTTTATATTTAACAATATTGTACATTTGCAGCAATAATTACAAAACATAAGCTTAAGAAAAAAGGTATTTAAAAACATCGAATTCTATTGTAAATAATATTTTCTCGCGTGCTTAGTGTCTATTTGAAATTGCCACTAAGACAGATAAATTTATCATTTAATTACTTAAAATATATATATTTGCTTTTTTCACACATTATAACAAAACATTTTAAAAGTGATTAAGGAAAGAGCGTAAATCTTAAACTTATTTTCAAAGAACTTCATTTTAATGTTATATTATCCATAAGGTTTTACTTGTATAAAACCAAAATGTAATTAATGAGCGAAAATTTTGTATAAAAAAACAAATCATTTATATATTATACTTATTGTTCCTTTCCTAGTATTTGCCTTCGAAATAATTTATTAATAAATGATTAAATACTTATTTGAAAAAAGATCACGCAGTATGTTAAACTGTGCTTCTCTAATATTTTCCCGTAATGTTTCAGATTTTTTTTCATGAAATGCACAATGGTTAAGATTCCATACATAAATAATGCATTAATTTTCACTTTGATTTAAAATTAAAATTCATGCTATTAATAATATTAATTAAATCTAGCAAATTAAAAAAAAATGAATTTTCCATGCAAGTTATTTCGTATGTCTTGAAATTAGTAATTTTGGATTCGATTTAAAATGTTATAAACAAAAGGGATATATATATATATATATATATATTCGAATGAAGGAATGAATGAAGGTTATTTTGCACAGGAAACAAATAATTTGAATATTATATTATTTTATATCAGTTTTAGTATTATTACCTCCGAAATAAATCTTTAATAATTTATTTATTCTTTACATAGTTAAATAATTATATGAAGAAATTATATATGCAATATGTTTCACACCGTTTCTATATTTCCGTAATGCGCTGGATTTTGTTTCTTCATGTAAGTACAATGGGATAAGGTCTTATATTTAAAAAATGCATTTAGTTTTTCTTTAAGCTAACATTGATGGGCGTTATAAATAAAATTAATTGGATTTATATTAAAGTAAAAATTTTTAGAATCTATTATTTTTTACTTATGGATTCATTTAAAATTAATTTATTATTTAAAATAAGATTTAGACAGAGAGAGGTATTTCATGCAAGGTATTTCGTAAGTTTTCTGGAATTAAGAATGTTTTACTTGGTTTAAATTCTTATAAAATTTTATTATTGTTTAAAATAAGTGTATTATATATATAAATGATAACGCAAAAATAAAATATATATATGTATAAAATAAAGATAAATTATTTCTTATTTAATTTCCTTAAAGATTAATTCATTTTTAATGCGCGTAACTTCTGAACGTTTTCCCCCATTTCTATTAATGTGACTAAAAAATAAATAAAATTTCGCGTGCTTATAAGTTTTAAAATGATTTTATACAAAAATTTCGCGTTGTCAAAAAAGAAAATTTACAAATATTTTTTTTTTCCTTTCCGATTTAATATAGCTTCCATGGTTAGAGCAAATAAATATTTCGGTTTAGAAGTATGAAATATTATTCTTTCCGAATTATTTCAAAATAATTCGATATATCTCATGAAAGGAAAATATTTGAATAAATGTAAATGATACGGAAATGCGTGTGAATACAAAAGCCTTTTTATTTCCGTTTACGTAGTACAGAACATAATATTAATTTTGAAATTTCTAAGGAATTTGAAATAACGCGATTTATATATTGATGCATGTATGTATGTATAAAATATTATAATAAAAAATGTATTGATTCACATTCACTCTAACTTTATTTTAACTAAATAAAATTCATGTTGGAGTTTTTGTTTCAACTGACACGCAAGAGAAAACACAAAATAATCGAATATGAAATTAAATTATACAGATTTTTCAAACAGTTGTGGTAACGTCCTTTTTGTGGGGGAATAATCAAACTGCTTCGCTTAGCTTGGCTCCTTTTTTGTGCTAACTAAGAAAATCAGCCTCCAAGTAATTTTGACATTATCAGAAAATGGATTTGTTTTACATTCTTTTATCAATTATTAGAATTTTTTTTCTTAAAACATAAACTTTTTATTGAATTGTTTTAATAAAATACCAACATACTTTTTGTAAGGCGTTTTTATAAAGGTAAGAAATACTTTTAGCATTTACATAATGATAAATTATTGGAGACAAATCGCGTGATAATTAATGAGATAGGGCTTTTTTGTCATGTTTATTTGGCGGTAATCCAAGAACATGTCTATGAAATGTATGCTTTTGTGTGTAATCTTAATTATTTAACTTCTGCGAAGAATAACTATTTGTGTATTAAATATATAATTAACTCTTACTTCCATCTTCATTAATTAAAATTAAAATTTGTAAAATTTCTATTATTCGACACAATTGCTAAGAATAAACGAATATAATTGCACTAGTCAATTTTAATTAAAAATAATTTCCTCGTTAAAAGATATTTTTGTTCGAGTTAGTCAAACTATAAGATGATTAAATTGTAAAAATATTTTTTAAAATTAAGTAAATAGTTTAATTGTATATTTTGACGAGAAAATTGAAAACTTTGTGCAATTTTGAAGTTTTATTTTTCCCCGTTGAAATGTATGAATTTGATGGGGTGAGTTGACACTAACAAAAAGTTTTAAAGAGTATCGTATAACAAGAAAAAAAAACATAACTATTTTTTTCTTGTATTTAAGTGATATAATTCAAATATATTTCATTTAAATGATATATTTAAATTGAATTATTCAACTTAATTTCTTTAAAAGAACATATTTGGAAAAACTTTTTAAGCAGAAGCAATTTACTGGCACCTTAACAATTTATAATGGGATAAAATTTCGCTCGAATCCATTACAACTCACAGTTCGTGCTAAATCTACACCTTTTTAAAGCATAAAACTTTCAGAAGAATTTATTCAAGAAAAAATTACTCCAGAGCTAATTATATTCAAAACCTCCACAAAAAAAGTGGGTGAGTAATTCTACAAAGATATTTGAGAAAATCTTTTAAGCTTCTTTTGAAGAAAAGCAAAAAAAACTTTTTCACGGTTTTTTTTGTTTCGAAATAGTGAAAAAGAAAGTATTACTTTTGCATTAGAGAAAGATGAGATATTTGAGATGAAGATGGAAAAGGATCCTGTGTTGGTTAGAAACTTTGTAACATTTTAAAAGAATTTGTGACATCCACGCGTTTTTAAATGTGTTCTATTTTTTCAAAAAAAAAAAAGGACGTAGAGAATATTTTGTATGTTCATTTCCGTTCTTTTATATTTTTGCTCTTTTTTACAAACCGGAATTTGAAAAATGTTTCATGAATATTTTCTATATTCCCTACTACACATCAAATCCAGGAATAATTTTAAAGAGCAAGCACACTCTTCGTTTTTAATATTCTTTCTGACTTCAGAATTGAAAGCCATTTGTGAAAAGGCATTTGAATTACTATTCATATCGCTTATAATATTTAAATAAGGGAAAAGATATAATGTATATGACTCAAACATTTTCAACCACTGTATATTTTAAATTATTTCATTGGCACGTGCGCGAGCTCATAGCAGGAGTTGTAAATTCAATGACCTCGAATCCTAGTTGTTGTGGTCTTGTATTTTATACTGAGATGCATATGAAGACGAGAGATGGAAGGAACGAAGAAGCCCTAGAGTCGATGTGGTGTGGAAGTTAGAAGAAAAAAGTGCAATCTCTGGTGTCACTTCACCATTCTTCAAAATATTATGAGACCCGTCACCAAAAATCTCCAACAAAATTCAATATTTTTTCCATGTGGTTTTCTTTTTTTTTTTTTTTTTTTTTTTGTTAAAAAAAAGGGGGATTACTTTCTAAAAGGAATAATTTTCCTCTGATGCTGGGTCATTTGTTTAAAACAGAAAGGTAAATTAAAGTAAAAAAAGTATCAATAGCTAAAAAGACGAGTTTCTTAGACAACTTTTTGCTTTCCTTTTTTTAATGCGTCCTGTCTTTTTGCTATTAATTTGCATTATGCAATTTTACTGTAAAAAATGTAAACTAAGATTTTGTTCAATAAAGATTGAACTCGAGAGTGGTTGTTACCCAGGGAACTAACTGGTTTATAACTCCAAACCCTTTGGACTTATTGCAACTAGTTATGTTGCTTCACAGTGAAAATATATATAAATGGATGCTTGTATATATGAAATCGTTTCACACAAACACCGTTCAAATTATCACTATGATAATTGGCATGTATATGCATTTTTTGTGCTATCATCTTCGTTGCAGTTCCCCACCAGGTAGCGCTACAACATATCAACTTCTGCACCGTTCAATCAATCGCCAAGTTGCCAATAGGGTCACCAAATTGATGTCAACTTTGCTCTCTATCGCTAACATTTCGCTGTGTTTCCTTTGAATCGTCATTATTATGTAAGGAAAGGCTTGCGAATATTACTATTTTAACATAAAATAAATACAACAGAAAGTAATATTTACGTATTATACACCCGGATAGAAATTATTTACCCGATTTTAAGCGTTCATTATACAAAATTTATAACAATGTGTTTCTTTTACTGGGCAAAAAGCAGCTTAGGAAGGTGTCTTCAAAAATCGACGCACAAGAGAGTTACGCAGGTCATTAATAAATAAAAAAAAATTATTTTTATCTGCTCTTAGATCTTCTGACTTAAAATGTTAACAATTTTTTTTCTTGTTGTTGTTCAGCTGAGATATGCAAAAAGCTTTTCTTTTTTGGTGCAATTTACGCAAAATTAACTCATTAAAAACTTATTTATCCTTCACAATCTAGATTGTTTAATTTTTCAATTCACCCATGCAAGGAACGGGGGACCAACTACTTATATTTAAATCAAATCAAACTTAAATCCTTTAATGACGCTTTGCTGATTTTGCGTGTTACAACTCAAAGCTATGCTTTATATCTAAATGCCGTTTTTCTACACCTATAGTAGACAAATGACCGGTAATAACAAGCCAATTGTTTTGGCTTTCTAAGAATATATTTAGTATTATGCTCCCGTATTTATTTTCGGCAGTAACTGCAAACGTTGCGTTCAACATGTGATCTGAACCGTCTACTTAGAGATATATGCTTGCAGCACTTTCAACAACCGAATCGAAAATGAAATCCTCTTGATCTACCTTTTAGTCTATTTTAGTTCCTGACCCTCCTAACCTCTTAAAAACCATCCTAAGAAGGAAGTTATTTTGGATGCTGGGGGAACTTTTTTCTGAAGATACTTGGTTATTTTTCCAGTCATTACCACTACTGATGTACATTTCCCGATGCATTGAACTTTATTTGGAACATTTTCATTTCACATCATCAACAATCTGTCGTTGAAGGAGCAGATCTGTGGGAAATATGCATTGTAGCCGGTTATATCAATACTTTTACTTAGGGGGATAGGCTCTGTATAATGACATTATGCTGCCTGCAGATTTAATCCTTTCACGAAGGGCGAGTCATTTATGCACAACTCTCAAACCCCCTTATCGGACGGCAGGCCATTCAATGCACTTTTCCGTGGGGATGATCAATCCCGCATAACCAGTACGAGACGCGATTCACCAGTGCATCATCCGGCTGGATGAGACATTCGGGGCGGATGCGCATGTGCACCCCAGTCTCTAGAATATTTTTCCGTTGATCTGTACGTAGTCGCGAAAAGGTTACGCTGAGCTGTCACCTACAGTGTTCGATTTCCAAGTCGCAACTAAGACATTGATTATTCGTGATTTTGAAGATGTCTGTTGGTTTGAAAGTGTGAGATATAAATTACCTTTCTTCGGGTCAGTAAGCTTGTGCTTTCCTGTTTTTTTGACAACAGTGCTGAAAAGGAATGAATTATTAGCACAGCTATTAGAAGAATATTTCTCCTGACATTGATAGTTAAGATTCACGGGGAAGGGGAAATCCTCACAGATTTATTTTGGTAAAATAATTAGTTTAAGTTTCAAATGTGATTGTTTATAAAATATTAGTTTAAAGAAATTTATTTCCTCTCCAGTCACCTCAAAGATCAACAATTCATGATGCATTGAAGTCAACGAAATGTCAAAATCCTACATTTAGGCCTACACATCATGCATACTCCGGTGTTCAAAGAGAAGTTTTAGATTTCGTCCATTCACTCTAGAACTACTGGTTGGAATTTAACGAAATTTGGCGCGTATTGAGGGCTGATGAAATGCAAAAGATAACCATACAACAGTTATAATACACATGTATGACTGTGCATAACGCTCTTTGAAGTCGGAAAGTATGAAACAGCAGTTATAGAATATAACAAGAAAAATTGGTTAAATCGTCCCTTCTTTAAGATAAACTGGCCTCACTCCAAGATTTTATACCAGAAATAAAGGAATTTGAGTTCCGGGGGCAATTAATAGCACTCGTTCTATAACTTTGGTGTCAAGCCGTGAATGATTTTCGGAGGGAAGTAGCGAGTTGCCTTCCCCAGAGGGTCGCAGACATGCTTTATACGGATGAGGTCTGGAGAAAGATCTGACTGACGATTTGGCGAATGCCCTGGCTTTCCAGAAATTCGTCGACCAGAGGAGTTCAAAGTTCCTCGTGTTGTCATCTACTGAAATAAAATCGGGGCCACCAGCGAAAAGGCAAACATAGGGCTCAAAAACCTCATCCCAATGCATCATAACAGTCAAAGTGACTTTTTCAAAGACTTGGAGATGTGTGTAGATCCAGAGATTAGAGGACTAATTGTCTGGGATGCCTGCCCAGACAATTAGTCCTCTGCTGGAGGGCAGGTAGCAGGTCTCTGGCTCTCTCAATATGAAAGTACGGCAAGAATATATGGAGAGAGTTCGCTAGCAATGACAAAGCAGAAATAAATTCGTAATTTCCAATGCAAATTATTTCATTTGGGGTAGGATAATTTCTTCACTTAAGTTTCTTAATAGATTACTTTTCAAATATCTATTATAAAAATATTTTTTTAATAACCATTGAAAGATTCCTTTGAAAATATCTTAATCTAATCAATTGACTCCTACGATTATAGATTACCTATTTTAAAAAAATCACAAAATAGTTTTGACTGGATATGCCTTTTATATATTCCGATGTATTTCAAAGTAATTGGACATTAAGTAATGAACATCTTTGTATGTCTCGATGAAAAGATTGAGATATAAACTTGAAATTTCTTTTTTTTTCACCTAGTAGTTTCTTTAACATCTGGAGTCCATTGTTTATAGCAGCAATAGTTGTTTACTCCAATATTAATTTATTGTATTAAAGCTAAATTTATTTATTAGCACATTTGAAGGTCACATTATTCAGAAATATCATTTTACCTTAATTATCGTCTTGAAATGCCCTTATTACAGTTTGGCTCAATACTATTGTTAAATTTAGTTAGATTATTTAAATTCAGTTGTATTATTACATTAGATTAATCATAGATTTCTAAATCCTAAATTTAGAACCGCATTCAAATATTAGGTAGCGTTGATATACCTACCTACAGCCGTTAATACTGTAACAATGGACAACAGTTTGGATAGACATAGTTCGATTAATCTGGCAGCAGAGGAGCTGCTTAGTGAGTGATCGATGTTGTTAATATGGTAGTGGTTTGAGCACACTCCTTCTCAGGACATTGGATACCCAGGATAATTCAACCCTTAACGAGCCTTGGGATAACATAACTGAATCTACGATTATCAAGATAGTTAACTATATTTTTCACTTATATGTTAGAATATTTTTAATATGTATATATATATATATATATATAATTTTTGCTTAATAGTAGTCGGTTGTTCTTTCATATTTCTATGAGATTTTTTATACTTTGGATTTTTTATATTTTGGATTTTGTATACTTTAAATTTCTATTTATTTTATTTTGGTCTTTCCTACCGAGTTGCAAAGGGGGAAGGTTGGCGCCTTCAAACTAGTTTAACCCCACTTATTCGGTCCTAAGTCCGAAATTGCATTTTGACTCGTTAGGTTCTTATTTGTATTTCATTAGATTTGATCTTAATTTTTTTTTCCCCTGTTATGTTCTATTTTTTATATAAAATTTTTTCCATATATATATATATATATATATTCCAGATGCTGAAGAAAATTATTTTTTTCCTGTTGTAAATGTTTGGCATACAAGGATCAAAACGGGGGGGGGGGAAGAAGAATGTAGACATATTTTGTTAATGGTATTGTAGTAATATTATCAATATATAAATTCATTTAAAGTTCACTTTATTTTGACCATGACATCGATATCCCCTTGGAACAAATTTACTTTTTAATACAGCCTTCATGAATACAGCATACTTGAAAAAAAGCAATTACAAATGGTGTGAGATTGGATGTCTGTACATCTAGATATTAGATGGCACTTTGAACTTCATCCAGAAAACGCTCTGTAGGATTGAGATCTGGGGACAAAGGAGGCTAAATCAACACAAAGGGTTGTTTCCTTCTCTCTCATAATCTTCAAACCAATACTAGGTAATAGCAACGCTATGAAAGGATAGATTATCCAGTTGAAAGTACACATAATCATCAGCATTACAGGATATACTGCGATACAATAACGATGCTTAAATACGGTGCATTACTCAAGTATCAATGAATATGAAATAAAGGACTCATAGCATGCCCTGAAAACCAAGCATCATATTGACTCCATCATCAGAAGCCATTTTCTCGTGTTGTTTCCCCATCAAATTCTATCTCTTCTATTCGCATCTTCAAACCACAGTATTTTTCCTGTATACCATCGTTCAATCTTTGTAGCCCCTGAGCGATTTGAGATGTTTAGTCTTGATTAATACACACAGAAATAATGGTCTATATGGTTGAGGAATTCACTAAATATTTTGGTGTTCATATTTGCTCGGATTTTTCCTCTTTCATTCCAGGATTATATAGGGAAATGTAGAGGAAGGTGAGCTTACCTATATGAAAACTATACCTAACCCTGTAATCCTTGTTACTATGATTAAAAGTTTTTCAATATGCTGTGAACATTTGACATGTAGTGTCTTGCTATACATTGTATAGCCTTTTTGAAGCCACTTAGTACATGGGAGAGATTACAAATTAATATATATATATATATATATATGTACGGGGAAGGTGGATTTATAAAGTATACTTAACCCTAATTTTCTTGTCCTAATTAAGCAACAGCTTTCGAAATCATAATAGGTCTCCATTTTAGTCCATTGACTCTTTTGGCTTCTTCCATTTTAAAGTTCTAACTCTGTTTCCTGCTATACATACGTTTATTTAAATCTTGTACAATATACACTTCCACTATTTTGTACAGCTATGTGTCTTAAAATCTGGTTTTCATCTTCTGGCTTTGTTAGTTGGTAGTTTAGTTTTGTTATTTTTTCAATTTATTATACAATATATATATATATATATATATATATATATATATATATATATATTGTTTCTAAAATTAATGATCTATGTAGCAACTTTGAAAAGTCTTTTAACATTAAACATATTAAATATTTCCTGTTCGGTTTGAACAAAAAAGAAATTAAGTATACTAAAGTTATCCTCAATAAGAATGATTTTCAAGACTGCCCTGCCTTACATATTATTTAGGATATTATTAATTTTCTCATTCATAAATTCAATATAAAAGATAAAGATCTAGTAAATAGTACTACTGAGCATTGTACAATTTTATTCATGAATAAATCTTATAATAACATTAATTTTTCAAAAATATTTAATAAGTATGTACATAGCTTACCTATCAATAATGTTTGCATTAAAAAGACTTTTAAGTATAATAAAAAAATTGGTGGCTCAATTTTTAACTACAATAATATTAATGATTTGTAAAATAATAACTTTGTAATTGTAATGATTATCCTGATTTTATAAACGATCATCACAAACATGTTGTAACAGGCAATTTAAATATTGTTGAAGATAATACTCTTAGGGCGATAATGTCCAAAGGTACTAGCTATAGATTAATGATCTCCAATAATAATAATGCCATTAAAAACAAATTTCTGAAGATATTTGTAGCTTTATTACTAAATTAGCAATTAAATACAGTTTTTCCACTGAAGCTTTTAATGAATTTAAATGCAATGTTTTAAAAGAGTTACTGAAAAATAACTTTAAAACTGATTGTGAATTAATTTACAAAAATATTAAGCATCAGGTTGCAGAACTGCAAAAGAAATTCATTATTGTTTATGTCGATAAAGTTCCGGGTAATTATGCAATTTGCAAGTGGTTGCATGCTGATATGCTAAATAGAAATTTTCATAATAATTGTGCTTTTAAAATATCTAATTCTAGCAATAGAGAAATTTTTAATCGAATTTCTGCTTTTTATAAAAAACTAGATTTACGCATTTCGGATATTAAATCCCCTCATATTTTGCTAACTCCAAAATTTCATAAAAATCCTATTAAATTTAGAACTATAACGAACGGCTTTAAAACATATATTACACTTCCTGGTAGAAAGCTACAAAAGATTATTCAATCTGCATTAGACAGTATTGATAATTCGATTATAGTTAAGAATAGTTTAGATATCATTAAGTATATGCAAGGTAAAAAAATTATCTCTATTCACACCTATGACTTTGAAGAGATTTATTTAATTCCACAGATATTGGGGACATGGTTAAAATTCTCAAAATAGCCTATAACCAATATTGTTTGAATAAACTAATTAATTATGATAAATATCTTTCTATTATTCATCTAGTACTAAATGAAAATTATATTCTTCACAATAACTCTTATTATCAGCAAATTAAAGGTCTTCCACAAGGAGGGCCTGCTAGAAACTGTTTAGCCAATATTTATTTACACTTTTATGAATATGATAGCATTAGTTTCGATTCTTGTTAATTTTTTAGATACAAAGATGACTTAATCATCTTTAGTAATACAGTAAATTATGTTCCTAGTTTTAAATATTATCCACAATATCTGAAAATATTAAAAACCAATTATATTACTGAGTCTGCAAATTTTTTAGACCTACAATTAAATGTTAAAAATAATATACTACTTAGTAATATTTTTGATAAAAGAGACTCTTTTGATTTTAACATTATTAAAATGCCTTTTTGGAACAGTAACCTACACCTATCTATTTTTAGAAATATTTTCTTAAATTTTATAAAAAGAAACAACGATTTAGTCACATATAATGATGTTAAACAAAATAATTATAAGCTGTTCTGCAATAATTGCTTGGAATACAATTATCCAAGTAAATTCATTTTTAAATATATTTCTAAGTTATCTCTCTAATTCTCCTTTTTATTGTTTAATTATTATTTTTTTCTCCTATTTTTTATTATTTTCAATTCGTTTTTGTTTGGTTAGTTTAATTACAAAAAAAACTATCTAGGTGGCGCCACTATTTCTGGTGTTACTAACTTAACACGTAATTTTTAACATCACTTAGCATGGCTGCGTTCGATTTTAGTGGGGGTTTTTTCTGCTTTCCTGTGAATTGCATTTTTCACGTAAGTTTATTTATTTTTTATTTTTATCTTGTTAAAATTTTATTTCCTTTCATATTTTATATTAATTTTATTATATTTTTCTGTCGGTTGCAAATTACACGTGGTTGGTTTTAGGCCTAACTTTTCAATTTGGTTATGCTTTTATATTATGTTTAAAATATCTGCTAAACGGGAAAGTGTTGGATCCATAAAATGTATTTAACCCTAATTTGCTGGTCCTAATTCAGCAACAGCTTTAGAAATCATAATAGGTCTTCATTTTAGTCCATTGACTCTTCTGGTTTCTTACATTTTAAAGGTCTAACTCTGTTTCATGCTATACATATGCTTAGTTAATTCTAATACATTATATTTTTCCATCATTTCTTATATTGTGTTTCTTGAAATCTGGTTTTAATCTTCTAGTTTTGTTAGTGGTATAATTTAGTACTAACAATTTTATTATACTGTGTATTTTTTCATTTTGATACTATATATATATATATATATATATACTTTAGTAAAAATTTGATTTTAGTTCCGTATGGCGAGTTAAAATCTTTACTTTTGTCAAAAGCCTATGTGAATAATAATTACTAACATTATTAGTTCTGTATCCCTTTCAAATATACCAAGTACCTCTCTAGAGTTACGTATTGACATTTCAGGTTGAGATATTCATTATCAAATTGTGCATGCACTTTTAAGTGAGCTCTGCGAATATATGTCATCGCATAGAAGG
Source organism: Trichonephila clavata (assembly GCA_019973975.1). Lineage (NCBI taxonomy): Eukaryota > Metazoa > Arthropoda > Arachnida > Araneae > Nephilidae > Trichonephila > Trichonephila clavata. The sequence continues at coordinate 238,815 of BMAO01030884.1, forward strand.
GTGTAATGTACAGTCTCTGATAGCGAGGCTAATTTTGTAGAGACACTAATTTTGTAGAGGCATTACATGTAGATTAGTTTATAGCTAACTGGATTATAGTTTAATCAATTATTCATGGGTCCCCTAACTTGCTCTAAACATGTATATTTCAACTATAATTAATGTGTTATAGCTCACTTAACTAAATGTTTATTTAAGTAATTGAAGTAGCACATGACGCGCAAAAGGGAATTTGACTGTACTAAGTTATATGGAAGAAGGGTAATCATTGTGCTAGGATTATTAGGAGAGTTATGTTATATATATATATATATATATATATCATGTATTTATTGTGTGCAAGCATAAGATAGTGGGGCAGTATCGTAGGAATAGGTTATGTATGTGAATATTTCCATCTAAAATTACAACTTTGTACAGTCATTTTTTCTATCTATTTTATTGTACTCCTATATTATGACGAGAGGGAAAACATAAAATACGACGTATATGGCAAGTGTAAATAAATGAAATAGAGTGCAAATAGTTTTTTTTCCTAATCATTTTTGTTAACTGTCTTTAGTTATTCTTAACCCCTTTAATTGACCCAGTACCACTGTTTTTTATATAGACAGGTGTATGGGGTGTATTGAGGAGGGAATATGTAAATGTGTGTGTGGGCAAAAATGAGCAAATTTTTCTTCGAAATAAGTAAATCCTTTATAAACAATGTCAAGGTTATTTTATTGCATTCCAAAGCCTTCTGAATAGTTTTACTGATAGCAGCGTAAAGAAAATAATCATTTTTGGAAGACGTATACATACGTCCAGGGCACAGCGTTCTGGTTGAATGAGACGCGCATATACACGCCGGAGGCAGTTAAGGGGTTAAGTAATTAAATCGTATCCAAAAGTAGATACACAAATAAAAAAAATCCTTTTAAAATCTGAAAGTACTTTTCAGATGAATTATAAGGCTTTGTTTTTCCTTTCAAAATCCTCCATTTTAAATTTGTATATAACGCTTAAAAGATTATAAAGAGTTTCGAAAATTCGATATGTTGGTATGCTGTTGCACAAAAATGAAAATGATTATTTACATTTTATTCAGAAGAAAGTAAGACCATTGAATTAATCTATAAAAATTAAATTCCATTATTTATTATTATTCTATTTGTAGTTTTTAAATATGTAATTGAATTTTACGTAATAAACTAACAAAAGATTTTACTGTTGAAATTTTCTTACTCAAATTAAAGCCAATGGCCGATGTCGTGAGAGGATGATTCACGTTAAATTTGACTAGGCTAAAAGTTCTTCCATTGACTTGGTAGGGTAGTTTGGAGGCGGATGCCAGTTCAGGTGTAGTCCACAGCACTTGACCATTGTTTAGAGTCCGTCACCAATAGCCCTTGTGTTGCTTTATAGTGCAACGTTAATAAACACTCACTCAATTGGCGACATTCTTTTTAATTGGCGAAATATATTTAAGGTAATATGCAAGTACCATTTCCTGCTAAAAGAAATACCAGTATGTAGTGTCTCAGAATAAAATGTCGATGTACTTTGAAAAAATTTGTAAATTGCGTAGACCTTTCTTACTTCTTACGCGGAATATAATAGACCGTTTTTTATAGATCATGTTTTAAAGCTGCTCAATTACACCCCAATACTAATAATAATACCATGAAAGGAAATAGTCATAAAATAAAATGACAATAAATGCATGTCCATCAATTATTTCTTTCCCCTGTTTTTAGTAGCACGATAGCATTCATTAATTTAGGTACCTGCATTCGATATTTTTTTCCTTTGTGAAGTGAAGTGGATAAATTCATTCTCTTACGTAAACATTGGTTAAAAATTCTTTAACTGTAATGAATCTTAATGAGAAAATATTCCACCTGACTTACCACATCAAGACATTGTAATTAGCCACTTTTTACTTTTGTCATTATTTAAATCTTACCAAGTTAGATTTTCAATGTAACTTCCCCCCGTTTTCTCCAGTTTGTTCCCGAAAATGTTAACATTCCATTCCTTTTCTCCAGAAAAACGTTCCACCGCTTCTGGCAAGAGAAATAAACGTTTTTATGGGGGAGGGGTGTTTTTTTTCTCCTTCATTGCGCAATGGAAGGAAAAATGGAGTTCTTGAATCGATTTAAATTTTGCTTGAATCGAAGCACGAAGGGAAAATAGAAAAAGAAAAGTTATTTTATTAGATTCCCTTGGGACGAGAATTAGCCAAGAGAATGTCTGACGTCTTTGAAGGAAATTGTTGCCTCAAACGACGTATTGCGGAAAGGGATATTTAAAGACACATAAAAGATGAAAATTTTTTAAAAGTAACTCGCTGTAAATGATGGAGTTCAAATTGTGCAGTCAATTTCATAACCTTTGATTCATGCCATTGATAGTCGCTATTTTTAAACCACTTTTTTCCATTTTCAAAATAACTTATATATTATTATCTTGATTTTTTTTACTCCCATTGATTGCTAAAAATACGATTTACATAAAATGAGGATGTTCTTAATGGAATATTGCGCTCTTTCTGAACAACTGTTTAATGAAAAAATGCTTAAAGAAACTCAATTTTAAAGATTTAATAATTTTTAAATGTTTATTTAGTTTAACAACGATTTGAAAAATAATATTTGTACTTTCATTATTTGTACAATAATTTAAATTTGTCTTTATCTAATTTTAAATAGCTTAATTTAAACTTTGAGCATACTTTTGGGCAGAAAATTGTTCAGTTTCCATACAAGTTAGTGAGCTTCTAACATTTTTAAACTGCTTCTTGAATTTTTAGGAAAACGTTATAGAAATACGCAGCTTCGCATTAAAGTATAGGAGATTGAATTTAAAATACAATTCGTACTATTATGCATATATCAACATTGTCAGACTGAAGTGGTTGATTATTTTAACGAGTCACTACCAAGCAACATGAGGGCTATTGGAAATGGACCTTGTCCTTTTTAATCAAAGGCAAGGAATGAGAACGACAACTACAAGCCTACCCTCCGATCTTCACCTTTCCCTTCCATGCCAACGTTAGGTTTTGAGCCTCAATAGTTTCAACATGCATCGCCTCTCAACACAGCAAACCTTGTGCTCTCTTAGGATAGAGTTCACGACTGAACAATAATTAGACTGACCATGAGTTCGTGACGACCATTTGGCAGCCTCAGGCATAAAATAGTAATATAGTAAAACATGCCTTTTCTTCAACAGGGTTGGGAAGTGAGAATGTAATACTTTATTTAAACTAAAAATGGGTTTTGAGAGTTTGTGGAGTCTATTTTCTAAGATTACAGCCTTATTCGATAAATTCTTCAATTATGTCTATACATTCAATCATATAATTTAATAAAAAGAAATATTATTATAGTTATCATTAATTGGCATTTCAACACATAAATAAGCACGCACGCTTATGTGTATGCGTTTATAATGACTCTCTACATGTATATTCTTGAGATGGTTGGCCCTTAACACATTTCTTGAGATGGTTGGCCCTTAACACATTTCTTGATACTCATTTTTTATTTATTCCCTTAATGGGAAATACAATTTTAACTGCAAATTTAACTCAAAAAAGTGCCATCTGTTCAAATTTTGTAGTGAGATGAATCAGCATTTCCTTCAGGCACCGCTTCTGACCGATAAGCTTGCTAAAACACGGTAAAGAAACTTTGGAACATTAAGAGTATTGGAGAGTTTTTTTATAGGAATCGAGAGAACGCTTTTGCCCGTCGTAAACTTAATGCGTGTTTTATTGCTGCTTTTGGGGAATAATTTTTCTTTGTGTAATGTATCACCAAGAATCGTAAATAAATTCGTAAATGTAACCAAGATGCCTGAAATATATATATATATTTATATATATATATATATATATACATTACAAAAATATACTAAAAATAGTTATAAACCTAAGATAACTATCGTCATAATAGGAAAGATTTAGCCACAGAAATACTAAAAGCAAACTTCCAGCCTTAGGAACTAGGAATGCAGGTTTAAACAAAGTTTTCTGGCCAGCCAACCTTCACCTGAATTTGCCAGTATTCTGGGCCATAGGGAAAGCAATACATTTCTAGAGAAGTTTAACTATATTATAGATAAAACCATAATCTATTAATGTAATACTATAATGTTATAGCTTTTAATAATTACTAAAATATTTAAAATCAAAGCCAAACTAATAGACGTGAAAACATATTCGCTTCTTATGGACAATAACAGTAACGCATATAATTATTATGTATTGATAAAGTAGCAATATTACTATATATATATATATATATACTTTTAGAATTTCTATATTTTATTTTAAAATTTATAGAAAATAAAAAATAACATCCAGACATAAACGATTAATTTTTAATAAAATATATTATTACAAAATTACATAGCTAGAGGCGCCATCTATCTATAAACTGTATAACTGAAAAAACTTTTTTTATTTAACTGTTATATAACTTTTTATAAATTTAAGAGGGTAACTTAGTTCTATACAATGTTTAATAAAGTTATTAATATTTAAATATATATTAGATTTATCACTAACTAATACCTTGTTACGATAAATATAATTCAAAATAATATTTCGATATATTGAGATGGATAAGTTTGAATTCCAGGAGGGAACTTTAAGAATGTTAAAATTAAAATCATCTCTTTTATCATAAATATTGCTATGTAATTTATAGTCCTTAATATATAATGATACATCCAACTAATTAGTTGTAACAGGATTATTATTAATTTTAAGAAGCTTTAAATATTCCGGATAAAAATTGATATTGGGATTATAATTATTATTTTTACCAAAAATAATTAGGTCATCTATGTATCTAAAAATGTAATAATCATTATTAATAATATAATTATTTTCGTAAAAGTGTAAATATAAATTAGCCAAACTATTGCTAGCAGGGCCACCCTGAGGCAAACCTTTGGTTTGTTTGTACAGACAACCATTGAAATTAATGTAATTTTCTTTTAGGACAAAATTTATTAGAGTTCTAAATTTTTGTAAACTAATATTAAGGTTATATATAATTTCTGTGATTATCCAAAATTACCCTAATTACATCATTGATATCAATAGAGTTAAAAAGATCTTCAAAGTCATAACTATGAACTGAATAAGTATTTTTATCTTTAAAAAAATCTATAATTTCTTTACTATTTTTAATTATAGCTTTATTACATTGCTTATTGATGAATTCTTGCAAAATATTGTGCAGCATTTTACCTGCATCAGTGATATAAGTTTTAAAACCATTTGTTACTGTTCTAAATTTAACAGGATTTTTATGAAATTTAGGTGCTAAAAATATATATGGAAACTTAATCTTATGAGTGGGAACATTCAATTTCTTGTATATAGCAGTGATTCGATTAGTAATTTCTTTATCTGACAATTCCAATCTATTGAAAGATTTATTGTTTAAAAAATGTTCATTAATCATAGTATTATAAAAATACTTACAGATAATAGCATAATTACCAGGCACTTTATCTATGTAAACAATGATAAAATTCTTTTGTAAATCATAAATTTTCTGTTTTACATCTTTATTAGTGAGTACTGGTTTAGAACAGTAGTTAAATTTCATCAGGTCTTTTAAAATATTGTACTTAAATTCATCAAATGCCTCTAAAGGCAAACCATATTTAACTGCAGATTTAGTAATGAAATTATTTATATCATTATTAATTTGATTTTTAACAGTATTATTGTTGCTAGAAATTGTTAATCTAAAACTAGTGCCTTTACTCATGATATCTTTTAAAATTCCATCCTTGACTATATTTAAATTGCCAGTTACTACATGTTTGTGATAGCTATCAATAAATTCATGATAGTTCTTACATTTACAGTCATCTATGTCAAGAGAAGGTGAGCTATTATTGTAATTAAAGATAAATCTGCCCATCGTTTTACTATATTTAAAAGCTTTTTTAACTATTACATTCCTAACAGGAAAAAGTGACAAATGTCTATTAAAAACACTAGAAAAATTAACTTTATCAAATGTATTATTCATGAATAATAAAGTGCAGTATTCTGTAGTAGGTTTATTAAATTTATTGACATTTATATTGATTTTATTAAGTAAAAAATTATTAATGTCTTTTATGATGTGAACTGCATGACACACCTTAAAGCACTCATTATTTAAAATTTCATCCAACAGTACAATTTCCTTTTTATTAAGACCAAACATGAAGTATTTGATCTGCTTGATATTAAAGTTTAATTCAAAATCATTTATAATAGCTTTAATATTATCAATTAAAGAATTCTTATCTCTGTTTTTCCTTTTAGTTCTATTGCTCCTTGAGTTTCTTTTAAAATTCTTAACTGAATTGGAAGCAGTATAAAAAAATTCTTTGTTATTGCTCTGTGACATAATTTGGAGTGTGTTTTTAGCAAGGTATAAAACATTAAGACCATATGGATATATTGTATTAAAACTTCTGATAAAATGATTTTCCCACCATAATCTGTGCTTAGTATTTGGTACGATTTTAATAATCGACAATTCAATATTATTAAATCCATGCATTTGAAAGTATCTGAGCTCAATTTTATTAGAATTGTTGGTATAACTGAAGTTTTTAACATCATGTCTATGTTGATTAATCCTAATATTAATAGTATTTGAGGTCTGTCCAATATATTTATACCTACAGATTTTACAATTTAATAGGTAAATACAATTAAAAGTTTTACATAGTTTAAATTTAGATTCACAGTCATATCGATCATTGTCCATCATAGTGCAAGTCTTACATCTACTATCATTACATTTCTTGAATCTCAACTTAGTACTAATATTAGATATATTGTTTATATATTTGCTTGAGGATTTGTCCTTATTTACATGTAAATTATTACTATTAATGTAACTTTTATTATCATATTGAATATTAGAATTGCTAGAGGCTAAGTTTTTTTGTTTAATATGTGAAGAATGACTATTAATGTATTTTTTGTTCCAAAAAATTCTTGTCTTGAATCTTTTATTCGTATTGTTACTATTATAATCATTAAGATCATTAACAAAATTAGATTCCTTTCCCAAATTGTCATTATATAGTGAGTTATAAAAATCCATCTTCCTAACCATTTTACTTAACTCTGAAATGAGTCAAAATTTTGTATTGATAACAGAAGTACTATACCAATCAGTATTGATAACAGAAGTTCAGTACGAAATCAATACTGATAACCAAAGTACAGTACCAAATCAGTATTAAAAACCAAGATACGTACCTAAACAGTATAAAGAGAGTGCCTAAGCAAACGACAAGTTAATTTTTAAAAAAACAAACTTGATAGTATCTCAAAAGAAGAATAAGCTGTGTAAAAACACAAAGCAAAGCTAATTATAGAGCTCAAAAAAGCAACCAATTAACCCAACACAACAACTAAGAATGAAAACACGCTAATATATATATATATATATATATATATATATATACTAGTTGTGTGTGAAAAGTGTGGTCATATGTGTTCCGGGGGAAAATATCCCCCTGCACTTTGCTAAGTGAAGACGAGCACATTTTTAAAAATGTGGAAAATTGACACTTCCATCACATCATCAGCTAATGTGACCCCAAATTTCACAATTTTATGATGATTTTTACACTAGCGTCTTCTTACTAAGCGGATTATTAGTTGCAGTTCCACGTCAAACAGAACGGTTCGCTGATTTATTTAATATTAACCTTATTTGTGTGGGTTGAGAAAAAGAAAGGAAAGTGAGAAAAAATGCCACCTAACTTTGGCTCTCCATAAAAAGAAAACTATTGTACACAATCCCAGGCAGATTTTTCAAATGTTGGCTCATTTAGTTAATGTTCCAAAATGGTACAGCAATTGTTCTTTCCTCTGCATAACAATCACAGAGAATTTATTTTTATTTGAAGAACATTGTTGCATCTCTATTTATGTATTATCTTTGTTTTTGTAAATTTAGTTTTTGTGATCTGGCAACAAGAGAGTTGTCAATATTGCGGCCGATGTAGGAACACGAATGAGGCAAGAACACGAATAAAAAGCTTACGGTCGAAAATATTTCTTTTCTGTTATTTTTTATCAATTTAAAAGATGAATCAATTCTAAAAAATATTTTTATTTATTCCACATATTATTCGCGACTAATTTATCTACAAACTGGTGACCCAAAGATATTCAAAATCTGATGGATGAGAATAACGAAATGGCTGTCGCGAATGCCAACGAGCAAAAATTTGAGGCTAATAAGGTAAGCGTAAAAATTCCTCCTTTTTGGGAAGAAAAGCCTGAAATATGGTTTTTCCAAGTTGAGGCTCAGTTTTCTATTGCTAATATAAATCAAGAAGAAACTAAATTTAATTACCTTGTAGCTCAATTAGATCCAAAATTTATTGAAAATATATGGGATATAATTCAAAGTAATGAGAAGAATAAATATTCTTGTGCTAAAAGTAGATTTTTAAGTACTTTTAAAGAAAGGGAAGAAAAAAGCATTAAAAAATTGCTTACTGAAATTTCATTAGGTGACATGAAACCCAGTCAACTTTTGAGAAAAATGAAATCGTTGGCTGGAGATAATATCACAGAAAAAGTTTTAAGGACTTTATGGCTAGATAAATTACCGGACTCCATCAAAAATATTTTAGTTGTTAGTTCGGAAAATTTAGAAAATTTGTCCGTTATGGCAGATAAAATTTTTTAAATAAATTCATCGCCAGAAATTTATTCTGCTATGAAAAATATTCTTGAAAAAGTAAGCCTTTTGGAAAAACAGATTTTAGAATTATACATCAATAGAAGAAAATAAAGAAGCGAATTTAGAAATTCCAGTCAAACACGAAATAAAAGTCGAAGTCGATCTCGTAAGCGTTTTAACCCAAATGGAAAATATTGTTATTTCCACTTCATGTTTGATGATAAGTGTTATCCTAATAAATATAAGAATCCATGTTCCTGGAATAAGTCATCGGAAAAATTAGAAAAGCAGTAGATTTAGCGGCAAGCTCTCCTGCTACAGAATCTAAAGATTGCCGTAATTACCGTTTATTTGTAACTGACAAAAACACTTGTTGATCTTGTTGATAGTGGTGCTGATTTATCAATAATTCCTGCCTCATGCAAAAATAAAATTTGTGATTCTTTTGCAGCTTTATGCAGCAAATGGCTCGAAAATACCAACTTTTGGTCATAAAATTTTAACTTTAAATCTAGGGCTGCGTCGTGAGTTCCAGTTTCCTTTCGTTATTGCTAAGGTAGATAAAGGGATAATTGGTGCTGCTTTTCTAAATAAATTTAACTTGTTAATTGACATCCGGAATAAACAATTAATAGATGGAATAACTAACCTTCATGTTAAAGGTGAAATTTCTTCTATTTTGCAAGAAAATAAAATTAACATAATGGATAAATCATCAAAATTTTCTAATATATTATCACAATATTCAGATTTAATGAAACCAAATTTATTAATTACTAATACGAAGCATGATGTCAAACACTATATTTCTACTAAAGGCCCACCTGTTTACTCAAAAGCTCGTCAAGTGGATTTTAAGAAATTAGAAATAGCCAAACAAGAATTTAAATTTATGTTAGATAATGATATCATTCGGCCTTCGAAATCTCCATGGGCTAGCCCACTGCATCTAGTTAAAAAAAGATGGAAGTATTAGACCATGCGGTGATTATAGACGTTTAAATTCTCAAACCCTTCCTGACCGTTATCCAGTTCCACGTATTGAAGATTTTCATCACATTTTAAAGGGAAAAAGAATATTTTCTAAAATTGACCTATTCAAGGCATATTTTCAAATCCCAATTGCTGAGGAAGACAAGGAAAATACAGCCATAATAACACCATTTGGCTTATTTGAGTTTAATGTTATGAGCTTCGGGTTAAGAAATGCCCCATCTACTTTTCAGCGCTTTATCAATGAAGTATTATTTGGATTAGAATTTGTTTTTCCATACATGGATGACATTCTAATAGCCTCTGACAGTGAAGAATAACATAAAACTCATTTGAAACTTGTGTTTGATCGTCTACAAAGATATGGCCTTCGAGTGAATATCTCAAAATCAACTTTGGGAGTAACTCAACTAGAATTTCTAGGATATTTGATAACACCCGAAGGATCTAAGCCTCTTCCAGAGAAAGTAGATGTAATCTTATCATACAAAATACCCGAAGCAATTCGTGAGTTGAGAACCTTCCTTGGACTCATTAACTTTTATAGAAGATATTTAAAAGATGCTGCTAAAAATCAAGCTATTCTTCACGAGTATTTAAAGGGTTCAAAAAAGAATGACAAGACAAAAATTCTTTGGACAGAGGAAGCAAAAGAAAATTTTGAAAAATGTAAGCAAGATCTAGCACATGCTACTTTATTAAGCTTTCCTGACCCTGATTTATAATTGTCTTTATTTACTGATGCTTCCAATTTTGCAATCGGATCAGTATTACAGCAGTTTGAAGCTGGAAGTTAGAAGCCGATTTCATTTTTTTCTAAAAAATTAACAGATACACAGAAAAATTACAGTACCTATGACAGAGAATTATTAGGAATCTATCCGTCAAAAAATTTAAACATCTTCTTGAAGGGCAAAATTTTGTTATTTATACTGATCACAAGCCAATTACATATGCCTTTCAACAAAAAAATGAAAAAGCATCACCTAGACAATTACGTCATTTACAATACATATCACAATTTTCAACAAATATTTGTCATGTTAGTGGAGAAGAAAATATAGTAGCAGATTCATTGTCCAGGATTGAATCTATCTCTGAAATAGATTACGGTAAAATTGCTGATTCACAGGTTGATAATGAAGAACTTAATAAACTGCACTTGAAACCATCCTTAAATTTCAAACAATATCCTCTCGACTCTGGTAAATTACTTTGGTGTGACATTTCAACTGCAAATATTCGTCCATTTATACCTCAGCCTTTTCGATTGCCCATGTTCAAAAAAATTCACAACTTGGCTCACCCTGGAGTAAAATCTACTGTTAAACAAATAGCTTCCAGGTTTATTTGGTTAAATATTCGAAAAGATGTCAATCAATGGGCAAAATCTTGTATCCATTGTCAAAAGAATAAAATTAATAGACATACACATTCACAAATTGCCACCTTCCAAGAAGTAGATGATCTATTCAGTGTCATCCATATTGACATCATAGGTCCATTTCCTGTATCAGAAGGAAAAATATACTGCCTTACTTGTATTGACCGCTTCACATGTTGGATAGAGGTTATTCCTTTATCAAATATCACGTCCGGGTCACCAGTTTGTAGATGAGTTAGTCGCGAATAATATGGGGAATAAATAAAAATATTTTTTAGAATTGATTCATCTTTTAAATTGATTCAAAATAACAGAAAAGAAATATTTTCGATCGTAAGCTTTTTATTCGTGTTCTTACATCGGCCGCAATATTGACAACTCTCTTGTTGCCAGATCACAAAAACTAAATTTACAAAAACAAAGATAATACATAAATAGAGATGCGACTAACTCATCTACATCTTCATTTTATAAAAGCACCTCTATTGATACTTTCTATTGCATCATTGAGTACTATTACCGCAAAATCAACATTTTCACGGGTTTCTTTCACTAACGTAATCTTTCATAGCCGTTCTAGCAATGACAATCACAAATAGAGTGAAACCTTTTGCTGGTTTAGATAAATTTAACGTAGTTCCAGCCAGTTTGAAGAAATGTCACCTAGTTTTAATGCTTCGTAAAAAGAAGAACCTACCTAAGAGGAAAAGATGTTCTCTGGTATACGGATAAAGAGAAAAATAAAACAAAAATAATTAATTTATATGTTAAATACTGCCACAAATGAAATGAAATTTAGATTTTGAGCTTTTTTTATGTTAGAAAGTCAAAGCAATTTTTGTTAGCTAAAAACAGGCCTTTAGTTCCTTTTAACATTTATTGCGATCAAAGGACACCTACTAAATAGTTACAAGAAATAAGCCCCATGTACATTTCACAGCTTTTGTATTATTAAATTTTTAAAAAAAACTACTTTCGCGCGCGAAATGACAGTGAAGCGGAAGACGGAAAAAACTTCCATTAGATCGATTCGAAGGTGTTGCGGTCTCCACCTAAGGACCGAATTAATGACTTCCCAACACAGTTACGTAGTTTCGCTTGGTAAAGTACCCAGAAGTTTAAGATCGAGGACAAGTCGTTTGTTCTTGTCGATAGTGAAATGACTGTCGTGGTTCCCACACCAATATCCGGCTTCAAATTCCACCGCATGAGGGGTGACAAGGACCAATGGTCGAATTGCAATCCCAACTACATCCAAGCAGAAATTATTCTGCATCACGTGTCTCTTTTGAAGGTGTGAAGTAATCCACCTTAAAGAGAAATGAAAAGGAGAAACGCACACACTCCAAGGGACGCTCCTAGACTCTATCAAACTAGTTATCACTCTGACTCTCAGACTCGTTTACCGATTGGCTTGTATGCTCTATCACGCATGATGACCTCTCAACGCTCCAGAGAACAAGTATCACTAGTGTCTTACACAGTCTCAACGTCAGTTATCCAGCCTGTAACATCCACTGACTGCCACGACACACCGGAGGGTCGAAGAAACTGAGTGAGAAAAGAGCTGGGGTTATGAAATGTTGCAATGTTGTGTTGTATTATTCATTACTTCCTTATCAATTACTTTTGTTTATTCAAATTTTGAAAAACAATTATCATAGTTAAGTTGTTTTCCACTTTTTAAAAATCCAAATACCTGTGTGGCCAATATTAAATTTTGAGAAATTATTTTCTCCTATAATCTCCACACTATAGAACATCTTTTCCGCATAGATAGATCATGAATCCTAAAAATATTTATTTCTCCATGGTACTGCGAACCACCTTAATGTTCATACCTCAAAGTTTCTACGTAGTGCTGTTTTTTTTTAAAGAGTAATGTACCAACTTAAATGACAACTTCGTCATTTTACTCTGAATTACATGCTGAGAGTTTGTGTACTATAACGTCATCTCAATCCAAAAGAAAACTGAGTATAGAAATTTCGTGTTAAAATCATTCACTTATTACCCTCTCCAAATCCGTGGATCGACTTTTGACGCAACGCGAATCCTAATAAGTCGCTGACTCTGAAAATCGATAATTAAATTTAGACTGGGTGAGAAAATGATTGCTGAGAACTCCCGATGTCTCATGTAATCCCCTCTACTCCTGTCCTCCGAAGATAAATCTCACTCGCATTTCATCCCATACGGAATTCTGCCCATCTATCAAGGCCTCTGGAGTTTAATTCGCTCCGATGGGGTATCCACCGCCAGCGATAATCATTATCGCTTCTCCAATCGCTCCGTTAATTTCTTCTCGCTTGATGATCATCGTAATTATGGTGGCTTTATCATGTTGCTGTGACGAGAATCCTGTTGGGGTTGTGTAGCTTGCGTGCAATATTTTTTTTCTCGTAGTTTTTAATGTATTGTAATTTTCTCTTTCGTGACCCTCATTTATTAAAAAAAAACTCACCACTTTTTTTTCACTAGTATTCTTTTTGTAAGACGCTACCTTGGTGGATGTAAATTTTAAAAGTAATTGATTGATTGTTAATTAACGTCCAAAATTAAAAGTAGCACGAGAACTATTAGTGGGATACACAAGGAGACCAATCTAACTTAAAACAGCTTAGAGCTGTTACAAGACGTACCCCTTCTCTGGGAAACTGGGTGCCTCTCAACATTAAGCTTTTATTGAGCAAAAGTATTTTCTCTTTACAAGATATGTTTATAGACTAGTTTTAACCAAACTTGTCGAAACAGTTATTGCACAGTTTCCTCAGATTAATTGCATAGTTCGCAAAGTACGAGCAAAACAAAAAATGTGTCACAATTTACACAGTTGGCAACAGACGCGGCAGGTTTGGACCGCGATCAAGTGATGGGAAAGCTTGCTGAAGTGTTATCATGTGATTTTATTTGGCATAAGATTTTTGTTTTAATGTTTATTGAAAACACATAGAAGTTCCATTTATAATTTAGAATTTAGATAAACTTAACCGTTCAGTTTTAATTTTTCTCACTATTTTGAAGAAGCATTCTAGACGTGCTGGCAATCTGATTCTTGAAAATACTAAGTTAGCACTCGATGTATTTACTTAGTACCTTTTACTAATATTTTTATTCGTTTTTATTGTAATAATGAAAAAAATTGTGGTATTTTAAAAAGATTTTCGATATAAAATGCCCAGTTTCAGGACTATATTTCAAACTCAACAAACAAACAAAAATCCACTTTACGGTGTGTGTAAAAATGTGTTACGATGGGATGTAATATTGCAGCACTTTGAAATAACTGTGACTTGGAGTTCATATCTAACTAAATAAATTTGCACACCACACCGTTTGAGAAATTAGCTGTAACAATTTCAAAATCGAACTAGAACGTTTTGAATGTATAACTTTCTGCGATAATTTTTCCAGCACGCTGGAAATGTAGACTACGTCTTTGAAAATATCGTTTTTTAAAAAAAACTAAGCTTTGGTAAATAATTTAAACCAGTAGTTTCAAATTGCGCTCTTTGTACGCAAAGTCGTTCAGTGTGGTAAGAGAGGAGCTCAAAAAAGAAAATTTAACGATACCCAAAGGCAAACATGTGTGCATAATTAAAGAATCATCCTATTTTGAGGCAGTTTAAACATTGTTTTCTAGGAGAAGGGTACAGAGATATCTTATTTAGAGCAGTCATTCTTAAACTTTCGTTTGCCGCCTCCCCCCCCCCCATGTATAATTCTGACATCTTGGATCCCCAAGATTTTGAACAACCTTCCTTTTGACACCCAACATATGGCTGAGGGACTGAAAGATTCCTCAATAATTTTTAGGCTGCCTCTGCTACTTATAAAAACATTTCAACAATATGTTACTTCTAAATATAAAATATTACATTGTAGTAATGGATATGTAGTTGCTAACAATAAAAAACTTAATTTGTTGATCCAGATAGATAGTAAAATTTTTTTCACTCCGACAATTTAGTGATCTAGTTTAAAACTACTCATCTTTACACTTTTTTGAGAGAATTTTAAGAGTCTGTAAGAGAAAAAAAAACTTAACACCCCTTCGCGTACCTCCTAGAAAAGCGTTAGGGACTCCGAAGGTCTGATGATCACATTTTAAGAAGACAAATCAAGAAGATTTACAGAACTGCATTGTCTTAAGGTATCCAAATATTTGCGACAACTTTTTTTAAAAATAAAGACATGGGGATTTGTTTTGTTGTAAAAAATATGTTATTGTTGAAAAATATGCTAAAATTAAGCAGAGAAAAAGAAATTTTTATTACTAAAAAGGAAAAAAAAATGGTTAAATCTTAAGAAAATAACATGAGCTCTGCTCATTTTGTACCAAAGGTTTATGAATAAATTTTCAATTCTGATGTGTTGTTGTGTTATTCATTCATGAAATGACATTTAGGATAAGAGATATTTTAGTTTTTACAAAAACTAGAGCACTTTATTTTAGTTATTATATGGAATTGCTTTAAAAAACAGTGATTATATTAACATAAGGGACTTTTGTAATAAAACACAGTGATTGATAAATCTAAAGGTTAAAATACTTCTACTATTATACAGAGCCTACACAAAAAGTTTCAGTTACTTATTTTCAAAACTTTTTTAGCAATCGCTGGCATCAGTTGAGCATTTTCAAAAGAACACATTTCGAGTAAAACGTGTTTTAAAGTCTGACATCTTGCTTCAAGTATTGGCAAACTTCACAATTTTAGGGTAGTCGGATACCTTAAAGTATAATTATAATGAAATTTCTCAAAATCAAAATAGAAACCAATAATAAACATAATTTCTAGAAGTATGTTGTACCTGTAAGGTAAAAATTTTCCTATACTTCATAATTAACGTAACACTTGTATACAAAAATTAACCAAATTTTATTAATCCGGTAATGTATTATAAAAATTTACTTTATTAAAGTTATACAACTCACAAGGAGTTTATGAGAATTCAAAAAAGATAAAAATGTTATTAAATTATTAAGAATTTAATGACTTTTTAGAGACCGCTATGTTTATTTCAAGAACTGTTGTTTCGGCATTTGGCTTTCATCTTGGCGTATTTTTGGGTTAGACTATTTTTCTATTTCTTTCTTTCTTTTTTTTTTTTTTTTTTTGCATAAGATAACGAAAGTAGCAAGAATTTTTTTCCATGTTACACTATACAAATGAAATATATACGCAGTAGGTTGCCATTTGCAATCAGAGCAAGAAAAATAAATTCAATCATTTGAAATATGAAATATAGTATTACGAATGTTGTATAATTAATGCTTAAGATTAAGTAAATAATTTGTATCTGGGCGTTTAGTACATTAATATTACTTTTTTTTCTTTAATTTTATGAAAATTTTTTAAATATTTGCAAGCAACGCTTCCCCTTACATTATAATGACGTTTCAATCAAAACTTGGAGAAATATTGGCGATACAGCCAAGTTAGCATCATTTTTGGCAACTAAATTTGGCAAGATGGCGACGACTTTGGCCAGTTGGTGACCTTTTTTGGCGACTTAGCTAGCTATCATATGGATCCTTCTGGAAATTATTGGAGAAACCTAATAACATATTTTTCGGGAATGGCTATAAACAGGATTAGGTCTCTGAAACTGTCAGTATTGTTGTGGCTACGATCAAGTGACTGCTTAAGAATAATCTTTATCACTACGTATTTGTGTTTTTACACACTGATAGTTGTGCCTGAGCCCTGTAAAAAACGTGAAGAGATCATCCGGGATTTATTAAAACAATTCCAGTGCTGTATCCTGTGTTTTAAGGATTGTTTTTTTACAATCAAACCCCGATCTACATAACAATATTGTTTTACGTCTTGGTCAAAATTAAATTAAATTCCATCGTAGTAATGTAACTCTTAAAAATTATAATTATATATATCATCTTGATGGTTAAAACTGTTTTTTAAAAAATTATCTATAATTAAATAATAATTATTATTCCCTGATTTATTATTTTTAATTATTGCTGTAAAATGAAAAGATAAGAACAAAGTCATCAATATTATTATCACAGTGTGCTGAAGCATAAAATAAAGACTTTGTTTCTCAATTGCATTTTGAATTAAAATCAACTTTTAAATTTTTATTAAAATGTACACATAGTATTACAAACTATATGAAAATAAATCTTCTTAAAATTCAATTACAGAATTTATTCATATGACATTCAACACCGTTTAAACGCTGTAATGTATATATAATTAAAATTTATTTTCTTGAATTCTCAATTTACATATCTTTATTTTATCAGAGCAGAAACATAACAGGATTTTATAAAAAGTATTAATTTGAATTGGAAAAAGAATAACAAAATCCACTACATGTTTTCCTAATTCTTTTTTCTTTTACTTGTATAAAAATTTATTAAAAACGTTTAAATTGAATACAATTTTTTTTTAAAAAATACTAACATGTTTTCGGATTTAAACAGTAGAAATAGAATAAATTGCGCTTGAAAATAATGGTTTTCAAATATATATTATTATTTTCTCCCAAAATAGTTTTTATCTAACTTTCGAAAGTAAGCGTGCAATGAGTATAGAGAAAAATTGCTTCATTTAGAAAAAAAAGATAAATTTTAGGAATATCTTGTTATTAGCTTTTTATGTCGATTTAACATTAATCCTCAATTTGTTACATATTCCACGATTAAAACTGGAAATGTCTGGGTTTTTTTTTGGAAATGTATGTTTGCTTATAAACTCGTTTTTTAAAAACAGATCCGAGAATAATATTTTTTATGCGCGGTGCTGTGTTTTACTTAAAATGTATTAAATTATTCGATTAAAATAAAGTATAGAAAGTGCACCAAACATGGCAATTTTTTTGGTTTGATAATGATTTTGTTCTGGTAAATTTTATATGGTTAAAAATTAAATGAGATATTTTAGATAACTCTAGATAAATATTTAGATAGTTTGGCCACATAATTCACAATTTTTCCAAAATCGCTGAAATGCATCTTATAATTTATTTTAATCACTTGTTACAATAAGTATAAAATAAAAAGCACTTCCGTTGGCGGAATGAATTTTTAGACAAATTTTTGATCATACTTCAATTATACTAAAAATTTAGGAAGCTGATATTAAGCAATAAACTTAGAGTTAGTATAAATATTTTTCATTATTTTTTCCATTTATTTACATTTATTCACGTTTTCCTTCTAAATTTCATTTTTAACTTTTTGTTAAATCTTTTACTAAATTCTTGTAAGGACATCACAAATTATTATTTTAATAATTTTTTTTCCAAGATGAATTTTGTTGAATGGGGAAAAAATAAGTCTTTGAACGAAATTATTTAAATTTGAGCTCAAGTAAGAGGGAAAAAATTCAGTATTTAAGTATTATACCGTCGGCCAATATCGCCAATTTAAAAAATTTAACGCCAAATGTCGTCATCATTATTAGAACATAAGCATTAGTTGATGTGTTTTGATTGGTTGACGGTACAATACATTAGACTATATAAAATTTTATTTATTAGAAAAAAGAGTGTTTCATAAGATAATACTGATATCTAATTAAAATAATTGATTTTTATGTTTTTTTTCCTTCCTGTATAATTTATTGTATCCCTTACGGGTTTTTTTATTGAATTCGTAAATTTTTTAGGCTTTTTTTATAAATGATTCGAGTTTTGTTTATAACTAATAGAATCAAATGCATGCATAAAATAATATTTTATTAATTAATTTATCGATAAAAAGATAGGGCTTTAACAAAAGTAATGAAATTTTTATTCATTAATTATTTGTTTTATATTGAAATTTTAATCAGTTTATTTTCAGTTCGTTTCTGTACTAATTAACACGAATTATTTTCTTTAGAATTCTGAAATGTCATCATTTAGCGATTTTGTACAGTTTTTTTCATTATCAATATACTATTTTCGCATAATTATTCGTTATTGAACTTTTAAATATTTTTTTCTAATTAGGGCGAAATAATTTTCTGAATAAATTCAAAGAAATGTTTTTTCCCTACTTCATTTGTTATAATGGTTTCCACTTTTTTAAAGTGAATCAATTAGAATATTCTTTAAAATCCATTAGATACGTTTTTTAAAAAATTTCTTTTTTCATTATTCTCCGAATTTTTTTATTTTTAAAAATGAATAACCCAATTTATAGTACGCCATCAAGACTATTGAACCAATTATTTTTTAATATTTTAATCATGGCTATTGAAAACTATTATTTGAATAGAATCTTTTATTTAATAGTACAAAATTAAAAATATTTCAGAGAAGGGGAGAAGAAAAGAAATGTATTGCCCTAGCAAAGAATAAAAGATTTTTTTTAAAAAAAATTCTATTTAAGTAAAAAACATTCTAATGCATTGTTCATGTAGCGTATCCTTTTTTAATTATAAACCCAATATATTCATGCGTTTCAATAATAGTGTTTTGTAATTCATTATTATAATATATACTATTGGGAAAAACTATTTTCCGAACGTGTAGAAATTTCATTAAAAATCCTATAAATATCAATAAAAATTTTATGAGAGATGAGCGCTAGTTCACACTTTTTTTTTTAAAAAAAAATTCACAAGATATGAGTAATATGAAGGTAATATTTTATTTGATGTCCATATGCCCAATTAAATAAATTCTCCTGCTTAAAAATTGCAAGATTAAAACACTAACTTGCTAAATTAAATGTTTATCTCTAAAGTAAGTATATATTTATATATAAGTCTGTTTAATAATATTTAATTTTTTTTATTTGAACTTTTATGGTTACTGGTGAGAGCTGACCCCCTACTCTTCAAATGTCCACAATGTTTTCATGATTTCAAAATGATTGTGGTGCATTATAATTGTTCATTAACTCCTTATTTCTCTATTAAAATTTACGCAATTCGCTCCTCAGTGCTACACTTTTTCACAAAGGCACGTGTTTGCAGTATATTAGAGGGAATATAAACGGCTTAAATAAGTAAATTTTTCTTTGAAATAAGTAAACCCTTTGCAAAGACTGTCAATATCGTTTTGTTGATTTCTATAATGGATATAATAAATATCACATTTCGTACAGACGTATATAAAAGTCTGAGACATTTATCGCGTCGAATGAATGAGGCGTATATATAAGTTCGAGACATTTATCGCATCGGTTGAGTGATACGTGTATATACACCTGAGACATTTATCGCATCGAATGGGTGAGACGTATATATACGAGGGAAAATAAATGGCATAAATAAGCAAATTTTTCTTTGAAATAAGTAAATCCTTTGCAAACACTGTCAATATTGGTTTGTTGAATTCTATAATGGATGGCAACGCGAAGAAAAATATCGCATTTCATAAAGACGTATATATACGTCTGAGACATTTATCGCATCGAATGAGTGAGACGCGTATTTTCGTTCGAGACATTTATCGCATCGGTTGAGTGAGACGAATATATACGTCTGAGACATTTATCGCATCGAATGGGTGAGACGTATGTATGCGTTCGAGACATTTATCGCATCGGTTGTGTGAGACGTATATATACGACAGTGGCACTTAAGGGTTTAACATCGCACTTAAAAGTAACACTGGGCTATTAAAGACACACCTCATAATTTTGAACCACTGTTAAGTTACTGGAGCAATGTACCTGAGATAACTCTTTAATCTATGGAACTCCACACCTTGCCAGCGAAAGGACTTTGAAACTCGACAGGTTTAACGTGCACCAATACTCTTATACGGCAGGTCTTTGTGACACAAGGACTCGTATCCATGACTCGACAACGCTGACCAATAATTCAAGACAATGGCTACCTGTTTGCCACTGAAATGCATTGCTACTGTATTCTTGTTTAAATTAAATAAGATATTACAATAATGATGACTTATATAAACATCTTCCAATATCTACTTTTTAAGTATTTGCTAAGCGTAAGTACATGTGAGCGTCCAATACATGACCGCATTGCAATTAGAAATGGTCGCAATAGCTAGCGAAGAAAAAACTGAACATGCTGAAAGTAAATAAATGTATGAACAAGGTGTCGCCGAATTCCACCGACAAATTAAGATGGGTGAAAGTAGGAAGCGTAGAGTGGACCAATGACTATAGAACATGGGGTCGCAAACCACGTTTAGTCCGAGTAATTAAAAAAAACAATTATGGACGCTATGATGTTGAACGGAATGAAAAGGGGTTATGTTAGACATACATTTATTAGACGCAGCACATTTATAATACGAACAATGCATCACAATTCAAAGTCTGAAATGCAAAGACAAGTGGTTCTCAAAGGAATTGTTTGAAGCTGTGGTCACGTAAGTCATAGTATGGCTTACACCGACGGACGAAGGAATATCGGACGTTTTCAAACAAGTCTGGTGTGCTGGCCAAGCAGGCGGAAGCAACGAAGATGCGTGACGGGAGTTCCCCACTGCAGCCAATGGCGGATCATAAACAAACTATTTTAGAAGTCCTCAGAAGAAGAAATCCAAAGATTTGAGGTCCGGGAAGCATGGGGGCCAAAAAACAAGTCTACCACGTCCAATCTCCCGGGATATGTAGCATAGAGGTGGTTATGCATCATAATAAAAAAAATATGCTAGTGGGGACCATCGGGCATGAACCACACTTTCTGATGCATAATGACCGGTACTTTCAAGAGCAACTCCGGAAGAACGTGATGTTTGAAAACAAGGTATTTTACGCCATTCAGGCGTTGAGGCAGTATATGCATATCCCCACATTCGCTTAGCCCATAGGTTCCCTACCTTTTTTGAATTGGCGCCCCCTTTTCTAGTCAATATTTCGATATCGCCCCATTTTCTAGTCAATATTTCGTTACCGCCCCCTCTCACTAGAGAAATAAGAGCGTACATAATGCATAATGAAAACAAGAGTTTATTTTTAAAAAAATATTCTACTACTAATAGAATATATTTTTTAATTTAATTCTTTTCTAAAGTCCCATTTTTTTTTTACTTGCGAATCTGAAATAGATATTGCCACAGATATATTTAAATGAGTAATATTATATATTTTAGTCATAGCTAGGATAGAGTGTTGGAATCGAAATGCTACTGAATATCTTCATTTAAAAGAGTGGAATAAAAGTTTTAGCTTACCTGTTACAAATACAGGCAGGGATTTTGAAAATACTATTGCTTTCAAAATAAATATAAATTGACAGTTTCAGCCTTTAATGAATCACACGTTAATTCCTGGTTAACATATTTAATTATGTTTCTTGGATAATATACGTAATGAAATGCAGTGGACGAAACATTTTTCCTTGCTCACACAGATAACACGGGCACTACCAGTAATTAAAATGCGCTATATCATTCAATTTAATGTAGGTCTACCGAAATATGTGAATTGTCGTACATGTGATATAGAAATGATTTAAATACAGGTAAACATTATTAACTTTTGTTAGCACATAATCAACGTGGTTTTTTTTAGTCTTTTTTTAGTCTATATTTGGTTAATCTGCCCAAGCCCCTCCGTGCCATATCAACGCCCCCTAATTTTCTCTGGGTCTTTTACTGCCCCCTGAAAGCCTCAAACGCCCACAAGGGGGCGTTATCGTCCACGTTGAGAAACTATGGTTTAGCCACTCGCGTCGTCTGACTCATCGTCCTCCCGATGGCTACTATTATCGCGATTTTCACTAAATAAATGGGGTTTGCGACTAGATGTTTTATGTTGATTTGTCATCTTCATGCTGCCTACTAACACCCCTCTAATTTTGTCGAACATATAGGCAACACCCTATATATTTCGGTTTGATAATTCTTTAGTAAAGTTATTGTCATTTTTTTTTTTTCTGTAGACTAGGTCAAGCTCTCCTGATACATCTTATGGCTACCTTTATTATTAATATGTGGAATTTTTCTTCTTATTCATTTCAAGTCAGTACTGAACTGAACTCAGTGGCGCAACAGCCTATGAGGGCCAAGGCTTACTGTGCCTATCTCAGTTTACGTGAACTCAGGCGCTGGGGTGCATGTGTAGATGTTTCGGTCAAGTGTTTAGTCTGACGTGAAACCCCCAGTTTTCAGTTCCCAAACAAGCTTGGTACCCCTTTATCTACCCACTGAAGGGATGAAAGGCTGAGTTGACCTTGCCCAGCCCGGGATATGAACCCCAGACCTGTAGCGTGGAAGCGCGATACACAACCATTCAGCTACTAGACTTCTTCAAATCAGTAGTTGTTTTAATTTTATAACTCAAATATATTCATTATGTACATGTTGTTCATAAACAGATAATAAATATTCCATACCATTTTAAATCAATTTCCTCAAAATTTAAAACTAAAATATTACAATCATTATTACAAAAATAAATAAAAATAATAACGCAAAAATCCTACTTGACTAATTATATTTTAATAATATGTTTTAAAATAAGAGGAGGGTGAAAGTATATATAATTCTGTAAAAAAGAAAGAAAAAAAATCCTTTTTTTTTTTTTTTTTTATGGAGGTAACTAAAAATATTTTTAGGGGATTTATGAAGTTTTGTTTAAAAAAATAACTCAAAACTGATATTTTTCCAAGTAGAACATTCTTTTAAAAAATAAGAAAGAAATACAGAGAAAATGTCAAGAATTCAATTTCAAAAACTGGAAGTATAACCCATTTCGACTCTTTTTTTTTTTCCTCCAGATTTTTGTATTTAATACCAGCGAGTTCAGTCAAAATACTGCCTCGGAAAAGCCTTACATTCGATCTTTTTATCATCTTTCCTTGTTGTGTACGCTTTCTGTTTTACATCCCTTCCCTTTCGGTGCCGAAGCGAGATTTCGATTTTATTTACATAAAGGGAATATTTCTTGTGTTTTTTGTTTATTTTTAGAAAGGCATGCCAGTTGGCGTTGAAAAAAAATATATTTTTCCCATTGAGAGCATATCAAAAAAAAATTTATACTTTTTTCAATAAGTTTTATAATTTTTTTTCGTGCAAAAAATATAATTATTAGATTACTGATTTCTTAAATGCATAATATTGAAAGAGAGAAAGAGGGATCTCTTTCAGTGTTAAGTAAATGAAAAAATTTAATATAGATAGTATACTTATAATGATCTTACCTGAACGCCTAAGGGTGTAGGAGAATTGGAAGGAAGACTATAACCATATTTCAATTCACAATATTAACCATAACTCAAATTCAATCGATCAAGGATAAGGAGGCCGTGGGTAGCCTAGTGGTTAGAGCATCGGACCTCAGACCGGAAGGCCTGGGTTCAATGCCCGATGCCACCAAATGCCCGCCGAGTACAAATCGGAGAACGTGCTCGTTAAATCTGTGGGTCCAAACGGTGTCGCCATCTATCGTGTTGCGTGAGCAAAATCGCACTGTCACCCTCTTGAGGGGCTCAAAGCTTAGGCTAACGACAAGCGTAAAATTATAGCCGCGATGAATTTCGTGGACTTTGATCTGATGTTACTGTCGATCAGGTGGCATAAGCAACAACAACAAGGATAAGAGATGCACCCAATTATAATAAATATGAAGTCAATTAACGAGTTACACGAGACATAAGAAGACTTTAATGCCTAATACACTTACTTAATTCAATAGCTACGCTATTTAATCTAGATTCAATCTCCGATGACAGTTCGTCACCTTAAGTAAGATCCCAACAGGGCTGTTAGTGAAAAGGTTGCAGATAGAACCATCACACACTGTTAAGTTATTTATTTCACACTGCTATTTATATATTTTCCACGTTTAATCAATATTTTTGTAAAGTAAGGGGCCACCCTCGTCTACTGATGGCAATTCAAAGTTAAAATAACCTTCGCCAACAAACCTTCTGCTGTTTCTGAGTGAGTATTTAACTCTTTCATGCTTGTGATGGTACATAGGTTGTGAAACTCGTATTTTTTTATTGCATGATGGTACATAAAATGTACCACTTGTTTGAATGCCTTAGAAATTGATTCTAGAGGGTACATTTTCTGAACCCCCACAGTGGACAACTCCTAGTAGTAACTCAAGTTTCCAACAGATGTTAGAATATCACTGTATGCAATGCAGTCTGTTAAACGGTATGTTGAACACTTGGGATTTTTTGGTCACAATTGCTTCAGCTACATGGTCTCTTTCAATTTGACATCCTTGAAAATCTAAGAAGTCCAGCATTTTAAGCTTTTGAAAAAAATCCAAGACTTGCACAACTCTAATAAAGCTACTACATACTACCAGAATATATATTCATTTCTATTTCTAAAAAAAACTCATAGCTACTATTATACTTCACTGTTTAAGAAGCGCATTCAAAAATGTAACTTGTATTCACAGATGTTTCCATTATTTTGATAACCAGTTGTAGCTACATCTATTTTAAAAATAATTAGCACTTATTTTCAGTTAGGAAAAAGATAGACGGAAAAATAATTTGAATAAACTTAAACACTATATTTTCCCTAAAGGCATTTTAATTTTTTTCTGAATCGAATATTATTTAAATGATAAATAAATTATTTTTCTTGAAATATTCTTGGTTTTAATTTAATCGTATTACATTATAATGTATAACTTTTAATTTACACACATTAAATTTAAATCAATATTTACAAATTTTTTTATATAAACTTTTAATTCACTTTTCCTCAGCCACAACTTTTTATCCGATGTAGGCCTGGTATTGAGTTTCTTTTGTGTTGACTAGACAAATACCCTCATTTCCATACACACAAAAAATTCTCTTGTGGTCGCTTTCCTTGTTTCTGATGAATAAAAAACAAGAAATCAAATGCTGTTAGGTTCCATCTCATGTTCCGGATGTTTTTACAACCACCTAACGGAGAAAATGCAATAAAAACCTGTTCCTCGGAGAAAAGGAGTCCTCGCGTTATTCTCAGGAATTATTTTTCTAGGAGAAATTATTCCTAGGTTCTAAAACCTATAAATTCTGTATTCTAAGCTCTAAATTCTTGGCCCCTGAAATTCTTAAGAAACATGAGGTATTCTTTTAAGTGAAAAAACTTAAATTTTTATATCATCGGACAATGTTTACTAGTTTCAAAGGTTATATTTTTTTTCAAAATGAAGAATTTAAAAACTTACGACGTGTAACTTTACTCAAAATGAAAGTTTGAAGTTTAGAAGCAGGATTCTAAAATTTTGAGAATCTTGGTCCTAAACTTTTTGTTTTTGAAGTCTTTTAAACTCTACTTCTTTAAAACTATAGCTTTCTAGTCTTTGAAACTTTAGATTCTAGATTATATATATAAAACTTGCATATAAATTCTAGATTTTCTAAGATTCTGGAAAAAAAATCGAGTATATTTCCAGTATTAAATTTTTAGAAGTTTAGCTTAGGTCTAAATTCCCATGATTTTGTTTAATTATATCCGAAGCTAATGAATGTCGTGTTTTTTGCGTATTAATCTTCGTGAGGTAAATTCTATCGATGCTATAATGAGTATGGGCATGTCTATAATATATAATGCGCATGTTTAGTAATATTTAATTCAGTTATACTGATTTCGCCAGTACCTCATTCACATGCGCTTTTTCTTCCCATCTCTTGCTTACGTGTGATTTTAATAACATAGACGATGATAAATATTTTATGATGATGGATACATGATAGATATTTTTCTAATTTAAGTCTTGCTCTATTATTTTATTTTTCTAGTTTTAAAAGTCCGCCCGTGTGAACCAATTCTTAAGAACGTTATTGTCAGTTCACGCCATACGAAGTGCTATTTGTGTAATTAAGAGAGTAGAGTGTGTTATTGTGTCTGGGTAGCAATCCATGTATGAACTGTGTTTGCGCAATCCCAATTGCACTGCCTGAATTGCGCATGCCCTGCAATTCTAATGTAAATGAAAAAGAGATATGATTATTAATTAATAAACGTCTGTCCACAAGAAAAGTGTTTCGTAATTGTGTCATGAGCAGTAAGTGTTATGGCGAGAGAGACTCTTGAGTCCATTTAAGTGTTGGAACTATCGACATAAAAGTTCTTTTAAATTTTTATTTTGCTGCATTTTATTAATTTTGATACTTATACTTTATACATTGATTCTCTTCAACTGTATTTTATGTTCTTTCAAAATTTCACACGCTAACGAGAGGCAGTTGGATCACAACCATATCTGACCTACATTAACTCTCCTAATTAGCGAATCTCCAGTGCACCAGGACTTAAGACAATGACTCAACAACGCCGGACACAAGCTCATGACATTTACCACTGGGCTACCGTGGGCACTTTATGTACTTTTAGAAACCAGACTCTTTAGTATTGTTACGATTAAGTGTAATTAATTTTTAAAATAGTGTAAGTAATTTATATTTAGAGGGGAGATACGTTAATATTACTTTTTGTTGTATTAATTTTATGCTAAAATTGTTAAATTTGGAAGCAAAGCCGTTCCTAGCAATATAATGGCGATTCAATATTAACTTGGAACCAAGTTAGCATCATTTTTTGTGACCGTATTGGAAAATGGGTGACCATGTTGGCGATCATTTTGATCGAGTTGGCGACCAATAGATACTTCTGGAAATTTCTGGAGAAATCTAATTTTTTCACGATATATGACGTAAGCGGAAATTTTGTGAAAATTCCATGCAGGCTATAAACAGGGAGTCACTCGCCTAAACTGAGTCAGTATTATTTTGACGAGTAAGTGTTTGTGGATAATCTTTAATATACTTGTATTTGTGACCCTGGTATTTGTGCCTGGATGCCATGGAAGATGTGAAGGTCTTCTAAGATTTATTCTGCGAATATTGCTGAAATATCCTGTATTTCAAGGATTGATTTTTGTCAATGAGTTTCCATCGCTCCTGAAGAACTGTCTTTATCTTTGAAATTGATAACATAAAATCCTCGAAACCCGATCAACGTAACAGTATTTATAAGAACCTAACAGTCCTTATATTTAATTATTTTGAAAAAAGTACATAAAAAAATCTCATTTTAAGAAACAAGAACCAAAACAAACCTGTAGGAAACAAAACATAAGCGAATAAAGATGACGACGTTTACTGCAACTAAAATTCAAATATTTCCTACAAGTAAATCCAGCATCGACATACTCGAAAATAAATTCAACATGATATTTTGAACCAAATGCATAAATGGAATAGAAACTTGCCCTCTTATTGTTTTTTCCATCCAGCAGCTTCTTGAAACGACTTTAGATACAAAAATTACAAGAATGCAGTTCCTAATCTATTTGCATATACCAAGAAGAAGAAATGAACGCGAGCTCAATAAAGCTACAGAGGAGAGATACTGAACGAAGCGATTAAAGATACGAATTAATATCACGGAATGTTTAAAACACTTTTCAAATCCAACGGCACAAAATTTAACTCAAATAAGTAACACAAATATCATACTAAAGTTTCATTTAAAAGTTTTCGAAAGATCACCCCGAAAATAAGACGTTCTTGAGTTTATCTAGTGCACCAAATTGCATAATTTTCCTTGGACAGAACCTTACCTCCGTTACAGTGAAATATTTGGAATTAGAAAATGTTATCACAAGCCTTTAAGTCAACAGTCAGAGCAAATGTTCTAATTTAAACTTTTAATAAAGTGGCTAGACGTCTAGCAAAATTATCTTTACCGAAACACATTTTATCTGAGAATGAACGATTGCATTTTCGTAATTTCTAATTACTTAAAATAAATAAACATCGATATCATACAATGTATTAATAATGAAATTAAAGATGAAATCGTGTTCTCATAATATGAATTCTCATTGGAAAATATTTCCAGGAGTTTTATAAGTATGCTAATTAGATATTTCAAAATATATGTCTGAATTATGCATTTTTTTTCATTGAAAAAAGTACAAATTAGCTTTTTATCCTTTGCTTAAAAAACAAGTCTTTTCAAATCATTCTTGGTTAAGTTTTATAAAATGATTTAATTAATTGTTTTCGTTTTTGAATTCTACAGTATGCTCGTTATAAAAATTACCAAATTAAATCTGCTCTAATTGTTTCATTTTCCTTTAAAATGCCCGAACACTTTAATGATAAAATACTTATGATTAACAAGGTATAAAAATCAATCTTCCAAATCAAATATTCAGTTATTTCGACATTATTATACTTCGTTTGAAACATAGTATTAAAATACCGTAAACTTTCATATCTACAAAATGCGGAAGTATTTTAGCTCATTTTTTTATTAAAAAAAGAACGAATTTTTAAGTATATACAGCCTTTCAGCTCTTTTATTGTTTTAATTAAAAATAGTAACTCATTAAAAAATCATTAATCCCTCTCTTTTTTTCAAATACAAACTTTCCTTTGTATCTTGTCTGGATAAAAGTTTTATTTTTCAATTTCTTCGGATGTGTTGTGTTTACTGAAGGATAAATAATAATAATAATAATCTTCCTTTTTATAATTATTAGGAATTTAAGTTGAATTTAAATTGAATTAAATTTATACTCGTTTTGCGCTGTCAGGGATTTACACACAATGTGGCATTAGAATTGTGTACATCATAATACATTTGGCATAACTTTAATTGGAAATGTAAAAACATAAAAATCTTCATGGGAGAAAAAAGTTTTTATATTCCTGACATCTCTTTTCTCCTTAAAAAACTATTGAATTTTAGAAAGGAATAGGAAGAATAGAAGAGAAGAATTGAATATGAAGAAAAGCAGACGCGCACTTGTTTATTGACACTGATAATGTCAAGATACGTTGATATTTCAAAATTAGTCATCACATTTATAACTGTGGCTGCGGTAGCATAATGATTATGGTTACGAAATCGTAGAAGCCGGATGTGTGTGAGTTTGATCTCTAGTGACAGTGAAGACTCACCGTGTAAAAGAGATGATCCACGTTAAATTTGTCGAGACCCAGTCTCCCTTTTAGCGTTATGTGGTAGTTTGTGGAGTGGTGCCTACTCAAGGATCGCCCTTGTCACATGACTACGGTTCAAAATGATGACATCCTTCGCCACTAACCCTCGTGTTGCTTTATAGTGCGAAGTTAATAAGTACTCAATGACAAATAAAATTCTGTCTCACAACAACACTCCTTGTTGAGCTCGATTCACTTAACTTCAAATAAAAATCTTCTTTATCGTAAGTCAAAGTTCCTTGACAATAAGTGATTCGCTAATTAAACGATCCCTTAAAAGTATTTCCCCTTGAAGGTTAGTCGAAGGATTCGAGTGAATGTTTATTAAATTCGCAATATAAAGTAACACGATAGCTATTGGTCACTTATCATTTCATTTTTGACCATGGTCAATTGACGAGGACAACACAGATACTGGCACCTCTCTCATCTAACTTCTACGCCACACCAGTAGCAGGACTTTAATTCTCGACAGATTTAACGGGCATCATCCCCTCTACATGGTTAGTCTTCAGTGGATCTAGGCCTCAAACTCATGACACTATGTCCAAGAGTCCGTGACCCTGACTAGGCTACCGTTTGACACTAGAATAACCCTCTAAGAACCCATTGCAAAAGGTTTGAATTTGTCTTGGTGTAGTGTTTCTAGCTATGGTTGTCTGTACTGCATTTCCCTTTAGTATGGATAATAATGAAGGTCTAGAAATAAGTTGATTTTGCGACTTTCACTTGTAAGGAATTTCATGGAGAATTAAAACCTGATCGCAATCACCTCCAGCTCACAAATTTTTTGATTCTTGGAAAACTGTTTATTCATTACCAATGGCCTTGTAAGTATCCTCCTGACAATCTTCAGGGGAACAAAAATATTTTTGTCACATAATTCTCTATTTTTTGGAAGTGTCAATCGTAGTTTACAAATCTTTAAGTACTTGGAATGACTAAGTTTTTCGAGTGATCACATTTGTTCCAAAATATTTACCATGAACAGGGTACATATTTTCCACCAGTGAATGACTTAGTGGTTTTGATTGCTGGCTTATAAATGTAAATTAACTGAATAGAAAAAAGAAATGGAGTATTTGCGATCTCTATTGAATGAAGCTGAGACTTTGAAACCAAAATTGAATCAAGCAAGGAATGAACCTGATGAAATAATGGATATTAACCATGATACCGAAAGTAAGTTTGAGAAAAGTGAGGAACCATGAAACGTTTGTGTGAAAAGGAATATTTTGCAAATCCTACCTAAGGAACTACATTAAAAAAGATAGGAAGCCACAAGTATACAATAAGACACAAGCAAGAAAAAGTTCAGCATGCTATTTGTCGCTCCACCTAAGGACAATAAAACTACTATAACTTGAAAAAAATATGACAGTTTAGTCTTCAAATATAATTCCTGTAATGTTAGCGAAATGTTTCTGTGGTTTGTATTCTTTATTAAAGTCAATCACATTTGAAACATGTTAATTCAAGTTGATCAGATTTTTTCCCTCAAATTATCAAAGAAAAATTTAAAATTTCTTAAGAGTAGGTAAATATACTTTCTCTTTATTAAATTATTCACTTCCCTTACGATTTTTATCGCATACAATAAAAATAATTATAAATAAGAATTGGGGTGATTGAGTCACTCCACGTGACCTCCAACGTTACTGTTTAATGCGTGACCGCTCCCGGCTTAAGAACAGTACTTAAGATGCTTTGAAGGAAATTGACTTCTGAAGGACGTGAATGAACAAAAGAAATTTGGGAACAGTGATGGATTCATTGGGAATATGCATAAACGGAGAAAAGAAGCATCTTTGATCCGGAAGGAAATAGCGAAAGACATATAGATCCGGAAAAACAGGATCATGATAATCCAATAAAAATACATTTATATTCAAAAGTACATCCTTCGAAAATGACTGTTAAAATATGGCTAGAACTGTTCTTCACATTACACTGCATACTTTTTAATGTATTAAATTTTATTGAAAACTAATATTTAGATAATTGACAAAAGCTTTAATTTTTGAGAATTAAATTTGAACCACAAATTAAAACTTCCTTAAATTTAAATTCAATCTCGAGTTTTGCACCCAGTTTCTTAAAAGTAAATTTAAATATGTTTTCCTTAAGGTAACTACGTTCGGAACCGTGATTTAAAAAAAGCATATAAATGGATTTCTTAGCTTAGTTTACAATTTTTTTGGCAAGAGACGGAGAAGGAATGGCATATTTTGAAAACTTTTTTGTTCATGAAAAATGTTTTGATAATAATAATATTTTGCAAATATATGGCCACAGGACCTTTATACTGGAGTTGAATTTTTAAAAAATTCGCATTATTTTTGAAGCTACAATCAATTGTGAAATAAGGTGTTTTTTTTTGTTAAAATATTTTACACACTCCCCCCCCCCTCCACTCTCTCTGATGCAACAAAAAATGTATACATATGCTTCTAAATTATATATTTCAAAAATTTCAGCTCAACCGCGGTACAGTAGCCACGGTAGCCTATTGCTCAAGGTAACGGACTCATGGCCAGCATTTCATGAGTTCGAGCCTAGTACCGCTAGAGACCCGCCTTGTAGGGGCGGTGCAAGTTAAATCTGTCAAAGCTCAAACGTCCTTCCGTTGGTGGGGTGTGGAAGTTAGGAGACGGAGGTGCCAGGTAAGGTGTTGTCCTCGTTAATTGACTATGATTCAAGCGAGGTTCATCACCAAAAGCCCTCGAGTAGCTGAACAGTGCGATGTTAATAATCTCACTACTCCCTCACTCGCTCTGATATAACAAAATATATATAAGTTCTCTTCTAAACTTCAGAAATGTCAGCTCACCATCGGTAAAGAAGTTCGAGCTATAGAAAGGATCAATATTCTTATCGTAGAAACGTAAGAACATGTTTCATAAAAGTAAAATGCTTTTAAATATGGCATTCTTCCTCCATTCCTTGGCAAAAAAATTGCATTTAAATGATTTTTCTTGTAATTATATAAACTACATTTAGTAGCTCAACAGCCCAAAGCAGGCCAAAGCCTACTGTACCCATTTCAGGTTTTGTGACCCTGGGAGCTGAGGTGCATGAGCAAATGTTCCGGTCAGGTAGTCAGTTTGACGCAAAAACCCCCACTGTTTATTTCCAAGAAAGCGTAGTACATATCTATCGACCCACTGAAGATATGAAAGGCTAAGTTGACCTTGCCCAGCTCAAGGCTTGAACCCCGTATCTGTGGGATTGGGAGCGTGATAACTACCACTCGACCACTGGATTTTTACCTTGTAATTATATACTGTAAAATCCGGTGTATAATGTTCACCCCTTTTCTTACGATGAAACCTGAAATGTACGGATAAAAAGCATTTAAGTTTTGAAGTCATTTATTCGAAGTATTATCCCAGGATTTTGAAAAAAAAATAGTATATTTCTAGAACCCTTTAGGTTCTCTCTCATTCTAATTTTTTTTATGATCATTTTTTTTCTATAATTGATACTATCAATTTTATACTCGGCGTATAACGCGCACCCTTTAATTTCGGTTTCATTTTTTGTGCCAAATGTGTGTGATCTACGCCGGATTTTATGGTACTTAAAACAATTTTATACGTATATTCTAATTCAACTGACTCTAAATATCAAAAAATTATTGATTTTTATGTTTTTTAAGAAACAATTATGGTTTTGAACGTAGTCAGTCAGTTAAAAATCAAACATGTATAGATAATGGGGTTTGAAATAAGAAATGATTTCAAAACCATCCAGTAAAAAGAAAAGGGAGAAATAAATGTACCGGAATATTCTGATTCTATTTTATACACAGAACATTGTTCCGATTCTTTTATCATATGCAAACTTATTCAGATTTTCTGTTCCGTATATTTCTTTCAGCTATCGATTCCTCCTCGGAGTGAGTTTCTGTGTTTTGGCGCAGAAACACGTAATACAACCCATTTATTCATGACAGTAATTACTTCTTACCATGCATTCACTCGAAATTCTTTTTTTCCCCTTCTTTTCTATAAAAAGAAATGGGAGAAAGAGATTGTTTCATAAATAGAAAGAAAGAAAGCTTATCTCAAAAATATCTCTCCCTTGTTTGAAAATAATTGTGAATATTTTGCGTGATAAATCGTAATTAATGTCAGAAATTCCACTGTCTCCAGTTTTTTCCCTTATATTCGTTGTTAGATAAAGTTTCCACTTGGGGGATCATTATCCGGGATTTTATGTAGGGCTCTAAATTAACACGATTTAAATAATTTTTCATCCCCATAATTTTATTTTATAAAGTTATTTATACTTCAGATTTTTTTTCCAAGGAATATAGGTATTTTAGTAAAATATTTGTTGAATTTAAAAATCGATTGATGTTTCATAGTTAGAGGAAAATATTGGTTATGTTGCATAAAAAGGAAAGTTGGTATTTAGTAATTGAAAGCAAATGGCGGCAACATTTTACATAAAGAGAATGTTGATCTTTAGTAGTAGAAGGAAACTTTTGGCAATGTTACATAAAGTGAATATTAATGCTTAAGTAATGGAAGGAGAAAATGTTGACTTTGTAATATCAAAGCGATGTTAGTATTTCTCAATAGAAGGAAATTGTACGCAACATTATGTAAAAATTATGTTAATATTTTGTAATTGAAGGAAATTATTGGCAACATTATGTAAAAATTATGTTAATATTTTGTAATAGAAGGAAAAAGTTGGCAACGTTACATTAGAAGAATGTTATTCCATAATAGAAGTAAAACATTTGTAACGTTAAATAATATGAAAACATGCTTGACTTTTTAAACAGGGATATACAATATAACGAACACTCTGAACGAAAACTCTACAGGAATAAACATGCGTAGCTGGGCTGGATTTTCATTAGACGTGTAAGGGATGATTTCATGCGCACCGCTGTACTGCAACGCTGCTTGTTGTGAACTGATTGTGTCTTTCGGCTCGGCAGGTACAGCCCCAGCACTTTATGTCGGCTTAACCATTTAATAAAACTATGAATTCGTCTGTGAGCGTTGATCGTATGAAGATAAATTAATTATGTATAGCAACATTGATACGATTTTATTGAAGTTTTGTGAAGTTAATGTTAAAAAAGTGACTGTTTCAATTTTGACAGATATTTACATCTTTTACTCTCTCACTGATACAAATGGGCTAAAACCATGACTTTTACATCCATTGAACTCATAACATTTAAACAATGCATTCTCCACTGAATTCAAAATTTACCTTACACTTGTACTTATTCTATGTGTGAAATTTAGATACAATTGCAAGTTTGATAATTAGGTAAAAATTAAAATAAATTTTGAAAAAGGTCTTTTCAAAATTATAAAAATCTTATATTAATACATGTACTTTTAAATTAAATGCATTTTATTTACCGATGTACGTTATTATGGTTGACAAATGTTTTTTTTTAAGAAAGTTTTTGTAAAAAGTTTAAGTTGGCAATAGTGGAGCGCATGGACTCATTGGGTGGAAACACGTGACTGCATTTGTCATTTGACTGTAACGTCAAATAATTTTTTGAGCTAACCAGCTGGAAAGACATGCTTGTGCAGTTATATCATGTGACGGGGGTTACTGAAGGAAACTTGTTTCCACCGATAGTCATAATTTTTACATATGAATAACGAAAAAATAAAAATAAAGAAAAAATATGTTCACTGTTCTAATACTTTGAATAAAAATTAAGTATTGAAAATGTATTACATATTCTATATATTTATAAACATGCAGCATTTAAAAAACAAACACTTTCAAGGTTTTCCTTTTTATCCTTTTATCGACCTTAATAAACATTCCAGAGTTGTAATATTACACAATATTTGTCAGTTGGATTAATTAAAAATTCTATCTTATTTTAGGTATTAATTTATTATTCTTTTTTTTCTTATTTATTTTCAACGTAAAGTTTATAAAACGATTAAAAAAATATTCAAAAGGTATTAAATTGAAAATAACAATAAATATTCCAAACATATACATTATTATTAGAAAAAAAAATTCAAGGACACTAATTGCTACAAATAGTTTAAATTATGAAGAAAGATTTACTTAATTCAAGTGTTTTTCCAATTTTGAAACAAGTATTTAATAATTAGGACCTATTATCAAATATTCTAAAAGAAGTTGAGTATTATTTAATAATTTTCTTTCTTTACGGGGATTAAAGCTAAGTATTTCGGTTTTTGAATAGGAGAGAATAATTATTATCCTTTGGGGCATTTGAATTCTGCCATCAAGTGTCTGAACAACGAAAGAGATGCCCTTGAAAGTTCAATAATTAGTTTCGGAAGAAAATATTATTTTATTTTTAACAATTAAGAGTTATTAATTTTGAGAAATATTTTTCCTTCAGGATTTATTTCTAATACTCATTCTCATTTCTCGTTTTCATGGGGATTATTTCTGAAGTTAAATTTTTATTATGTTTTTATGTTTTGTTTGTCTTTTTATGTTTTTTTTAATTTTTTTTATACATCTTTGATGAGTTTGTGAAGAGTTTCCATGTGCATTTTACTTAATTAACCCCTTGGGATATTTTACATCAGTGTTTGATATCATAAATTTGTCTTGTGATGTATGCTAAAAATAATAATAATAAGACTTAAAGAAGTGTTTCTAAAGTCAGATTCCTTATATATCAGAATCGATTCAGAATGCAAGAGTTTTCTTCCCATTATAAGAGGTGCTTTGAGATCTCAAAATAAACCATCTTACTTTAATACTTATTTAATAAATTAGGGCTAGATTAAACCATTCCACATATGTCATTCATTTTGATATTGTTTGCTCAAAGTTTGAATAAACTAACTAGGGATATAAGCTCTGAGCTATCTTCTAAAATCTTTTATTTTTTGTAAAGCAGGTCTGTCACACATTTTACACTACCATTATAAATTACGTAAAATTTATATATTTTTTTACATTTCAAATAAGTATTGTTTTGGCTAAAAATTATTAACAAAACTATTTCAAGTATTTATGAGAATGTCTTACTTTAAGTACATCATTGCATAAAATACAATTTGCTTAAATTTTTGCGCTTTTGTACTAGTTTCCTTTTTTTTCAGATTTTTCTATCAAAAAAATTTCATTGAAGGTAAAATTTATGAAATAGGATACATTTTCAGTTGGACCTCGATTTTACAAACCCCTATCTCTAACAAATTTCCCGATATAACGAATTTTTTCGTCTCCTCGATTAAAAATGGAGGTAAAAAACCCTATTTATAGTGAATAATAAGCCCCAAATGAACGAATTATTTCAACAACTAAAATAATATTTTTATTATTTTAGATTAGAAAAAAATTGGATATTTTTTCAATTGACATCTTTTTGGCACAAGACAGAATAAGACTTTTCTCCAGAAAAACAATTTTGACAGCGAAGGGTGCAACCCATTATTTTGCACTTTACATGTGTCAATGTATCCTGAGTGAAACCTAACGTGTTATTTTTTAATAGGACAGGAAATTCATTCATCTCTTTCTATTCCACAACGCAGGGAGTGCCTTAAAAGTTTTAACATTTGCTATCTTTTCTTAAAAGAAGTGATGTTTGTTACAATTTTGCGGAAAATTTGTCTTTGAAAATTTGCTAAGCATGGTAGATTTTCGATACCGAATGCGAATTGTATGTAGTCACTGATAAGGAAACTCCTATTAAAGCTCTTCCCAATCCTTCCATAGTTTGGAAACATACCTCATGCAGAAGGCCTCATGCAAGTGAGAAAATAAATTGTCAAGCATCTATTAGTCATTATTAACACGCTTTTATAAGTTTCACTTGCATGTAACGGAATCTTGGAACTCAATTTTTACCCACTTGAAAAGGTCAGAATAATTCGAAATTTTGCACACTTATCCAGGACCGATGATAATACAATAATTTCATAATTTGGTTCCAATGTCGTTTTTAGGATCGTCAGGAATAAGGATAATCAGATTGGGCGACAATTCCATATACCACTTCCAGATGTGGCGAACGCTTTTATTGTATTCCGAACTAAAAAATGAAAAATAAATTATAGTTTGAAAAAAAGTAAAAACCACGCTTTTATACTGAATCGAACTTTAAAGTTTTAAAAAAATAATTCTCAAAATAAGAATAAAATGAATAACGAGAAAATTTATGTCATTGGGGTAAAAGCTGGAGTGTTTTATAAATGTATCAATTGTTATAATTTCTAACTTCTATTCCGAAAAGCTGAAAGAGTGTAAAAATGTAGTATAAAGCACCCCACAATTTTAGCACAATGACATTAATTTTCTTCTTAATCATTTTATTCTTATATTAAGAATTATTTTTTTACTTTTTAGTTCGATTCAGTATAAAAGCGTGTTTTTTACTTTTTTTCAAACTATAATTTAATTTAAAATTTCTAATTATCTGGTGCTTTATAATTCGCTAATAGTAGTTTTAAATGCTGAATATGTAATTTATAACTGTAGATAATTGTTGTGTAGATGATTATTATAAAATTTCAAAAAAGTAATTGAAAAAAACCCATTGAAATAACCCGATTTAACAAAAAAAAGTTCGGTCTTGATGAATTCGTTTCATAAAGGTCCAACAGTGTATAGGTGTGTGTGGGGTGCGTGTGGGTGGATGTGTTTAAACTATTAAAGAACTTAAAAACAGAGGTATTTAGAGAGTAGCATAATTATTCTGTTCATTATTCCGCCATTAAATTACAAACTAAAATTTGTACTAGAAAAAAAAATGTGCTCTTTAAAAAAAATTCGTAAAATTCTAGTGCCAAAAACCTTTTTAAAGTCACATAAAATTATGTAACACACACTTTCTTTAGGAAAATATCCTACAATGAAAGATTTTTAAAGCAAATTAGACTAAAATATAAGTCTTCATATTAGCTTTATTTTTTCTCAATGGTTTGTCTGAAATGAATCTTTTTTTACAAAGTTACAGTTGTATTAATATTGAAAAGAACTATTTTTCTGACTTTTAAACATTTTCAGAAAAAAAATTGGTTTTAAAAAGTAACTCGTTTTAGGTGAAACAATAATTCTCCAATTAATGCTTTGATTACAAAATTATAAATTCATTAACTGTATCAATTCTTATTATTCTTTGGCCTGTGTGGAAAATTTTACAAACAATTTTCTTAAGTTGAGAAGTTTAAAAATGCTATTGCTTATCGTTTTTATCTGACTTATATAATTTCTTTTGACTAGATAAATTTTACAACATATAAAAATATTTGAATTTTCCTTATAAAATATAATCGTTAAAATATCAAAATAATATAATTGCTATATATTTTAATGGCAACTAATGTTTGCTGTCTCCTACATTTTTCACACTTGTAAATTTACAATTTTCTAAGATAAAAACCTAAGAAAACTTGCTGATCCTCAAACTTCCCTTAAATCCATCCCAAAAGGAAAATTTCGTCATGCAGTAATTTATGAGACTAAAAATTACTTCATGGAATACGTTATATTACTGAACAAAAAAAAGAGAGACTTATTTACTTCCATGTTCGTATAACAATTTCGATACTGTTACGTTTTTCATCGAAAGCATTCTAAACATGTTCAGACTTACTATGAAGTTTTTCTATTAAGATATTTGTTTTTGATCCAAAAGATAAAGATAATGTGAAAAGTTCAAACATAATAAAATTTTTCATATCATAAAATCCTCTAAAACTGCCACGAGAGTGAATGAACTACAAAAATGTATTTATGTTTATAGTGATCATTCTGTATATTTTCAGCATTCAGTCTAAAGCTGCATTTTGAAAATTTTGTCACGCTTTGTTTAGAAGAAAATATTCCATGCTTGTTTTCTCAAACATGAGTGGATGCTTTCAGTGTTATATCCAAAGCACAACGTCCCATAGCATAAACAAATAATAACAATAATTCATTCTTGACTGAAAAAGAGCTCAATAAAGTTCTTTCAATGAAGGATAGAAAAAAAAAACTACGCTGTTTTAACCATAGGTTTGGAATAATATTTTAGAATTCATAGTTTCTTTGACATTTTCTGTTTATCGACCTTAGAGGAGGCGGGAGGGCGAGTTAGTTATCAATAAATTGTCCAGTTGCAGTTTATTTTTTAAATGATTGTATGCACCACTAGTGAGCTTAATTTTCAAAAATAGGTAAATTATATTTATTTTAATATTTATTCGTATTAAAGTAACACTCATGCAAAAAAAAAGCAAATTTTATCTTCCTGTTATTGTATTACATGAAGTCATAAGAATTCAAGAAACATTAAAATAGAAACAAATTATATATATTAAGAAACTATAATAGTTGTTATAAACTGCCATGTTTATCTCGGAAACTATGTTTTTTTTGTCGAGATTATTTCCTTTTAGGCGAATATACTTAAATTTTTATCGCGCGCGCGTCATATATATTATATATATATATATATATATATATATATATATATATATAAAATTTGCTATAAATTTCAAACAGTAATAATAATAAAATAATGCTAAAAAATATTAACCTAATGACGTAATTGCTGTCTAAATTACTACATAAAATATTCTTATTTATTAATTGCTTTGGGCAATTTTCATGCTTTCCCTTCAATTAAATTAGTTTATTGTCAGTCTTATCTCGTTAATGCATACAACGTTGAGATAAATTTTTTTTATAAAAATCTTAGATAAAATAGATTTACGCATAAATTAGGCAATCCTTTCTCAATATTTTCATTGTTATTTCTTAGGAGATGGAAATTGAAGCAGGACTTTCCAACTCAAATTTTATTTTCTGCTTAAAATAAATGGCTTAATAGAGATAAAAGAAATATAATATACAATTTTTTCAGCCTTTGTTTCTATTTATAAAAATGGTTGATTTATTTCTTAAAAATTTATACTTAAATTCTATTTTAAGAGTTGCCATAATTCAAAGTATTTTGGAGGAAAATAATAAATGACTCTTATTTTAAAGTAAAATTCCTCTTTTATATCATTAAAAATATTCTTATTTTTTTGAAGCAATATAAAATTAAGGATTTTCGAGAATTATTTGTCAAATAACGATGAAGCCACAAAAAGTTTTTCAAAAACTATTTCATCAGCATAAGGAAGTTTTTAATTCCTTAAAATGGAATAACAATAGAAATTTACTAAGCCTTAAATTTTTAAGAAAAAAATAGAACATTCGAGTTAATCGAATATAACTTTTGATTTTAATTATATTTTTCTAACTGTTATTATATGCTCTATTTTTTTTTAAATAGTTTATGCTATAAATAAATCTGACCCTTCTTTAAAATATAACATGAATCAAGAAATAAAAATTTTCTACACATTCGACATAGATATTTAAGATATTTTTCGTTTTGCTTATAGATTTAAATTATCTATTTTTAAGTCTTAAATCAAAATTTTTCAAGAGGTTTTATCTCCTTCACTTTGAATATACTTTTTACTCATCGAAATAATTAATGGCCTGAAAACGATGATGATACTTATGCCACCTGATCGACAGTAAAATCAGATCAAGGTCCACGAAATTCATCGCGGCTAAGGGCTAGAATTTTACGCCTGTCGTTAGCCTAAGCTTTGAGCCCTCCCAAGAGAGTGACAGTGCGATTTTGCTCACGCAACACGATAGATGGCGACACCGTTTGGACCCACAGATTTAACGAGCACGTTCTCCGATTTGTACTCGGCGGGCGTTTGGTGGCATCGGGCATCGAACCCAGGCCTTCCGGTCTGGGATCCCATGCTCTAACCACTAGGCTACCCTCGGCCCCTGAAAACGATAAACAAAGTTAAAGGAATCAAAATTTGCGATATTCTTTGTTTTTGATATTTAACTCGGATAACCGATTTTTAGTATTTGCAATCCTACTACAAATTAATGTATATGTTTAATTGTGCTTATGTGAAATTATTATACTCCTGCATAGATTAGAAATTTTACATTTTAGAAATTCAATCTGCAGAAATATGTACCCGTGTTGGAAAGGTTATATCAAA
Organism: Trichonephila clavata; assembly: GCA_019973975.1. Classification (NCBI taxonomy): domain Eukaryota; kingdom Metazoa; phylum Arthropoda; class Arachnida; order Araneae; family Nephilidae; genus Trichonephila; species Trichonephila clavata. The sequence continues at coordinate 280,759 of BMAO01030884.1, forward strand.
TGTGCATTTTAAAATAAAGTTCCATGTTAAACGACCATCGGATTCAAAACCAAATTTTTTGAAGGTATTAGATTTAAATTGCATGCTAATAAGACACGTGTAAATGCCAATCAAAGTTTAACTCAAATGGAATCTTAATAATAAACATAAATGATGGAAATATTATACTAATGATTATTTTCATGAAAACTAAAAATTTTCCACTGTTTTAATATATTAGATTTTTAATCTCAGAATTTTAAAAAAAATTTATTGGGGCAAATAGATAATATTTTTTGTACTGAGAAAAAACAGGGAAGCACTAATTTATATTAAAAACAGATGATTCCTTATGCCTCAAAAGATCTAATGTGTAGAGAAAAGGTTCTTAAACTTTCGATATCACCATGGTCCTCCTTTATGTATTAGCCTGATATCGTGGACACCCAAAATTTTGAATACCCCTCTCTGATTCCAAACACATGGTTGAGTGATTTAGAGGTTTCTCAATAGTCCTAAGACTACTTCTATATATACATACTTTATAAACACTTGTTTACTGTTTTCATAAAAGAAAAAAATATCTCATTATACATGTATATAAAAATGTTACAAATACTAGTTTCAAATAAGTAAATACAAGCGGATACAATCGCCATCGTATTGTCGCGCTATGTGAATTTAATTCTTAATCTTTTCACACGTGTTTATACTCTATATTTTTTTGAAAATGTTACGTTATAGTAATGGCTATGTAGTTTCAAAAAATAAAAAAAGTAATAAATATTCTTGATCAAAATACATGTTCTAGTAAATAAGTTTATTTGAATAAATTTATTAATCTAGTTTTTTTTTTCCAATGGAGCTTCGGATTGGTATTTTTTTTCCGTTGCAGACGTAGTACATTCCCCAGTAGCTGGTATCAGTTTTAAGTGCGGCACCCTATAGGCGATACCAATTACCGCAAATAATTTTGACGCCTAGTTTCCTCCTCAGAGGTTGTGCTCTGAGAACGCACTTGAGTTCTGACGATGCGAAAAACCGTATTAAAATTTTAATTTTTCCGAGAGCACCAAAACTAAACAGGTATCCAAAGGATTTTTTACATGCCCCATAGTCACACGACATTTACTCTGTCAATTTTCTGCATCGTGAAATTCCTCCGACTTGGGCTGGTGTAGAACCCGCAGTCTTTGGTGCAGAAAGCCAGCGACAAACCAACCACGCCACCCAGCAGGCAAGATCTATGATCTAGTTTAGGATGATACATCTTTCAATTTTTCCACGAGGTCTTTCACAGTTGGTAAAAGAGAGAAATCTTAGCATTAGAGACCTTCAGGGACCTCCCCCTAGAAAGCCACTATAAGCCCTTGAGGGTCCACGGACCACAATTGGCGAACCACTGGTGTAGAGGCTTTGATGTGCGTTACCTCATGCTGTCCGTGAAGGTCCTCACATTGACATGGTGTAAAACTTCCCAGTGTGGGGTTTCAGTTTTATATTCCTCGTCCCTTGAATCTGGCTAAAAATTTTGTAGTAATTCTCGTGTTGCTTTGAAGGGTGACATTTATAAACAATCATTATGTCATTCTGACGCTCACCTTCCCCTTCAAAATGAATTAGTTAGGAGATTTCTATCTACACTTTACGTTTACAGCCCTCCAAAAGAGGTGGCCGTGGTAGCCAAGTGGTCTAGGTATCGGATCATCGCTAGCGTGTCATGAGTTCGAGCCCAGTACCACTGAAGACCCACCTTGTACGGGAGCGATGCACGTTAAATCCGTCGAGAGCTCAAACGTCCTCGCGTTGGTGTGGTGTGGTAGTTAGGAGAGGAAATTGCCAGATCAGGTGTCATCCGCGTCTCTTGAACATGGTTCGAAATTGCGCGGACCGTAACCAAAAGCCTTTGTGTTGCTGAACAGTGCGACATAAATATTCACTCGCTCACCCTCCAAACGAGAGGTAAGCCATATGATCATAATCTCGAACCTGTAATCAAACTTGCTTTCGTTAAATCACAAGTTGGAGTTCTGGTACTACTAAAAGCCCTTCAGAGAGCCTGATTCGTGTTAAGGGTGAAAGTCCTCACGTTGTTGTGGTATGGAAGGTTGGGGAAATTGGTCCATCTTGGGAGGGGGGGGGAGGTTATTACAAATCTTGATTCGAAATTGCAATGTTCATGGTGAAAAAAGTCATATTGCTCTTAAATAGGATGCTAGTAATCAATTAGTAATGGTTGTCAATAATAAAGTATTATTTTGTTCAAGCACATATTATGTTTTCCGCAACAAAAATCAATTTGTTTATAATGTACGAGAAATTCTTTTAGGTAATCTAGTTTAATATTTAATTCAAAACTCAAAGATATCTTGACTGAGTAGGATCATATTATTAACAGCTTTAAAGATATTTGAAAATACTGCTATCCAAACTTCTTAAGAGGGTGATATAGGGCGTCATTAGATATTCTGAAGTATCTAAGGCATTCGAATATTGGAGATAATGGGTCTTTGTGTGGAAAAATGTGTGGGGAAAGAGTACTTACAATTCTATTAATTTCTATAAGTTTCTTCAACATAATTATAATTAGGCATAAAAGATAGAGAAATGCTTATTAAGAATTAATTAGGACATTTATCTTATGAATAAATGAGTAGATTTATCCTTTTTTTATGTAAGAATATTTTAATTTCAGTGTCGCGAAAAAACTATTTTTTAAAAAAATATGACTGTATGCGTGAAGAAGTTCGTTTAATTAAAATTGCCTTGGAAGAACAACAAAAAAGAAAATATTCATTAACCCAAATGTTACTGTATTTGGTAAGAAAATATGCTCTTAAAAAAAAAAAAACCGAAAAGAGCGCATGCAATTCTAATTTTAATATCTTACGGTTTTAGCTACAAGAGAAAGAAAAACGTTTTTAACCTCAACAGTACTAAATTTCTTAAAAGGAATAGCTCTCTTCAATTTAATTTTTTATTCCAGGGCTTCAGTGTATAAAATAAACTCAGATGAAAGATATTTCTAAAAGTAACCAAAACCATTTAAACATTTTATTACTATATGTCTTTTGAAGGCAGCTACTAAATACATCGTTGCTTTTTAATATAATGGATAATTTAAATTTTAATGACATTTTATTTGTTTAATCGGTTGTAACCAACAAAGTTCCATTTGTTTAAATCAGTATCGCATGTTTCTGTATCCGTAAAAAGTTAAAAATTACGTGAATTTTCAATGAAAGGCTTTGAAAATGAATATGTAAAAATTCTGTAATGTTTATTTTACTCAAACTTACCACGTACACATGAAAAACCAGTATTTTACGTTTTGCGAAAGAAATGAAATATTATTTATCAATGAAAACTAACTATACTATATTTCATGATTCACGCAAATAAAAATATTTTTAACAATTTGATAGTGTAACATTACAAAACATATATAAAAATATTCAATTGCAACACTTTATTAAAAACATTTCTTGAATACTTCTCTGTTAAAAAAAAGTATTTTTCATTTAAAAATGCTTGAAAATTGAAATTAAGTATTAAAAACACATTTGAATATTAACACCCTTTTATAAGCTTCACGTATGTAACGGAATATTTCAATTTAATTTTTACCCACTTTAAAAGGTCAGATTAATTCTAAATTTTGCTCACTTATCCAGGACCGATGACAATACAATAATTTAATAATTTTGTTCCATTGTCTTGATTAGTATCATCAGGAGTAACGATTTCCCATTTTTAGATCCCATCCCGCATATACTTTAAAGAAATTAATCTTTAGTTCAAATTAGAAATTTTTCTTGTATCCATATAATCATCACCATAGATGGGACAATGTCTTTTATTTTGGTTTTACTGTATTATAAATTGTTTGACAAAGAAATTAAAAAAATTAGTCATAAAAAATAATAGTTGATTTAAGGAATGAATAATCAAAAATAATTCGTTGAACTCAATAACTGATAATTAAGAATATTAGTTTTTCAATTTAAACGGCATTTATATATTTTTCGAGTGTTATACCTTTTTAAAGTATTTTTTCTCTCTATTGCAGCTTATCACTAACACATAAAGCTCGTTTTTGATTTAAAAAAAAATTATGATATAACTAGACCATAATTTTATTTGTTCACTTCTGACAGCTTAGCTGTTCGCTGGTTCAAAACTTACCCCTAATTTAAAATTATGTGGTCCATTGCCAATATCCCACGTATTGTTTCAAATTGCGCGATATTAATAAATAATCAATCATTTCAATTTAAGATACTATCTCCGCATCTATTATAGTTCTTAATTGGAGCTTTGACATCCAAAAAGAAATAGATAGCTATTATTTTGAGAAGATTCGGTGTAACCTTAATTAAAAAAGAAAATCTATAACAATAAATCTAATTTTATTTTTTAAGTAGTTTCTTCTTTTATACAAGAGATTTTCCAAGTTTCTTTAATGGGCTTAAAAAATATGTAAATAAAATAATTTTACAAAATACGTCTCTATTGTCATTTGTTAATGAAGAAGGCAAACAAAGAGATCGAATAACTATTTTATGTAGCTTTTCTCAAGATATGTCTCTGAAGATCTTTTTTTTTATCAATTTGCAGTAGTTATTGAGTACCTACCTAATTCTTTTTTACTGTTATAAATACTGTAACACTAATTAGTCCTGAACTCCAGACACAGCGATATTTAAGATATTTGCTGAATAGCTATCGACACAAATACTTTTCTTCTTATATGATTATTTTTTGCTGTATCATTTTATTCAATCTCTAGGCATTGGTTACAAAACGAATTAAAAAAAAATAGAAACTTAAAAACTAATGTTTCCTAGTGATTTATACATATTTTAATAGAGATCTTCAGGGATTTCAAAAAAATTGGGGCAATTTAAGCACCAAATACTTTTTTTATATTTGATTTTACCATATTTTTTAAATCAAATCAAAGATATTTGGGAGAAAGTAACATTCTTCAGGAAGAGGGAGTTATTCCTTAAAAGTTACCACTCTCAATCCTCAACGTGGCCATGGTAGCCAAGTGGTCAAAGTATCGGATCGTGGCTAGCATGTCATGAGTTCGAGCCCAGAACCACTAAAGACCCGCCGTGTAGGGGACCATGCAGGTTAAATCTGTCGAGAGCTCAAACATCCTCCCGTTGGTGTGGTGTGGTAGTTAGGAGAAGTGCCCAGAAGTGCTGGTAGTGCCAGCTCATATGTCATCCTCGTCACTTGACCATTGTTTAAAATTACGAGGTCCGTCGTCGAAAGCCCTCGTGTAGCTGAACAGTCGGACGTTAATATTTAATCACTCAATCCTCAACTCTAAGCTATGAATGTTTTTGTTCTTTAAAAAAATGGATATTCCCAATTTTCCTTGTTATTACGCTCCTATATCAAATCAAAGTCATTACTAGAAAGCATTTTTGTAATTTTATAATTTTGGCTCATCTCCTTCCCTCCTCCTTTTCTGTTAGCTATCTGATACACCAGGCGCAATTGGTTACATTTTCAATTATTAAAAAGAAAAACATTTTTAGCGCGTTTTTCACATAGTGGAACAAAAGCGCTATTAGCATGCAAATTTCGTCATCGTTCCATATTTTGTCGTACCTTTTTCTCAACCAATAAGCAACCCATTGACCTCTGGTTTTCGGCATTGGGTCGCATTTGCGCCCTAGATGAGCCGAATCCTATTTAAATTTTCCCATAGTTTTCCCGAATTTTACTATAAATTTTCCTGAATTTCGCTAGTTTATAACAAAATTTTCTCAAATATTACCTAGTAAATTTATTGTTTGCAAAAAGTTTTTTAAGAAAAAATCTACCTGCATTTTGGAGGAAATCTTCACAAAAATGAGGGGAAAAGTTCATTAGTTGCATTATTGTAAAATACAACATGGGAAAAACGCGCTAAAATTACTTGGCCATGCCAATGATTGATATCTTGTTTATAGCTTATTCTACCCTATTGTTTTAATGAAGTCAAAGATATTTGGGTAAAAGTAGCATTCTTCAGGGGGAGGGAGCTATTCCTTTCGAGTTATCTCTCTGATTTCTCAACTCTCATCGTTGATAGTTTTTGCTCTTTCAAAAAATCGATAATCTCAATATCCTCGTAATTACGCTTTTGTGTCAACTTAAAGTCATTACAAGAAAGCATTCGGGAAATTTGATCTCTAGAATAAATAAATACTGGTGTGTGTGAGGTGTTATAACATAATAATAATAATATTCTGGAGTCCTAGAATGTCTTTTTCCTAGATTTATTGGTAAAAATAACTTTCAACAATAAACTTAACAATCTTTAACAAATTAAATCAATTATTAGACTGAATTACTCAGAGAGAATAAATTCTAATATTCTAGATAAAAATCCTAGTAAATAACGGCAGATTTAACGGCATCCTAGTACGCCGAAGCCAAGAAATAGAGTCCGATTTAAACCACCCACTCAGACCACCAGTCCATAATTCACAACAATCTCATCTCTCCCCTCCTCCCTTTTTTAGCTATCTGATACACCATGCGCAATTGGTTGCATTATTAATTATTGAAAAGAAAGATATTTTTATTTATAATAATTAAGAGCCAACTCCAAAATGTAATATTACTATTTAAGTGTTGGGTTTAAAAATCCTACAAGAATACACAACCAGAAACAGTATTTCTCTAAATCTCGTTCAATTGTTCGTGTTTCTTTTGATTTATCCCTTTATCTTTCATGTGTACAACATATTGCGATAACTTTTATATCATCCATATAAAACATAGTATACGTCATCATAATTGCATTTTCTACCTTATTTTTTTGAATAAAATGTTAGGTTTTGGGGGTATATTACAAACATAATATAATTATGCACAATTGATTTAATAGCTATGCAGCAAATATTTATTACCATAATACATTTCGTACAGCTTGATAGGTAGTTTTCCAATAGATTTGTTATCAGAAGTCTCTTGAATTTATTAGAGGTAACAGTTGCGAAGAAGTCATCGTCTTAAACAAGGGCCTTGCGTTGCTTCTGTAGAGAGAGAGAGAGAGAGAGCTTGGTTTCGCGTAACCTAGTGCCGTTGAAGACTAACCATAAAGCTCGTGTCTTTACTAAAGCTCCAAGTAATTATTAGACGTACTGTGGAAGTTAGAGATGCCCGCTAAGATGTCATCGAAACTAAAAACTAAACTCAGTGGCGCAATAGCCCATGAGGATCTAGCACTACTGTGCCCGTCTCAGTTTTCATGAACTTCGGTATTGAGGAGCTATAGCAAATGTTCCGGTCACGTGGTCACAATCTGATGCGAACCCTCAGTGTTCGTTTCCAAACAAACTTGATACTCATTTAGCGACCCACTGTAGGGATGAAAGGCTGAGTCGAACTTGCCCATCCCTAGATTTGGACCTCTGACCTATGGCGTGGAAGCGCGGTACCGTATTACTCGGCCACTGGTCGTTCTAACAGTGGTTCCAAGTTAAAGAAAGTCCTGTGGCCAGTAGTCCTCGTGTAGCTTCTAATAAACAATCAATTTCAAATTAAATGAAGCATTTTCTCTACATTTAAAAGTCGCTATTTCTAAGTATCAAGTTTTTACTTGCTGTAAAAAAAATTAGATCATTTTGTTATTTTTAACATTTATAAACCCCGTGCCCCACGCAATGTATAACACGGAGGTAAACAACACAGACAGAAGAAAAGATTATAACACAAACATCCATGCCTTCTCCGGGATTCGAACCCAGTCCCTTCGGCACCGCAGTCAGCTTCACTGACCACTATACCGGATGGGCGGCTCATTTTGTTATTAGCTGTAATTTTTGTATTAGCTGTAATTTTTGTATTAGCTGCCTTCCACAATGAATTAACGATGTATAATTTCGTTATTTATATTTGATTAAAAATGAATGATTTCAATGCATTTCAAACAGAGTCCTATTTCTAACGTTAAGATGTATCCATGCGCATCTTAAATAACAAAAATTAGGTTATTTATATAAATAAGAATTAATTTTCAGCTTAAATTAATTAAAGTGGTTCAGTTACAGCTGCAAACAACTACAACTATTGAACAAACATGTAAAACCAACGTTTTACATGTTTGTTCATTGATCGTTAAGTCTGAAGATACTGCTAATTAATTTTTGTGATACAAAAGTAAACACTTTTATCCCAAATGAAAGAGTCTAGAGACCATTTCTGTAAGAACACCAATAAAAAAAAGAGAGATGTAGCCTTGACCTAAATAGATCGAAGCAGTCACAACAAAAGACACTCTCATTTTTCCATCCTTTTTTAACCTCGTCTCTTTCATTTTTTCTTCATATTTCCGGAAGTCAAGCGAAAGAAAATGATCCCGAGTTGTTTCAGGGGGGTGGAAAAAATGGCAACTAAATGAAAAACTAAATGTATATTGATTAGGGAACTTTTTTTTTATCTTCGTTTCTTATAAGAATAATCCTCATAAAACTTTTTTTATTTATTTCAAATGATGCAGTACTTTAAGATATTTAATTAGAAATTTTTTCCTAGGTCAGCAGAGTTTCTATACTGGGGTCCCCGGATCCCTAGGGGTCCGCAGCTCTTTTCTAAGGGGTTATCGAAGATCTCTTATATAATGTTAAGATTTCTATCTTTTGCAAACTTTGAAGGACCTCGTGGAAAAATTGAAAGATGTGTCATCCTTGACTAGATAACTAAATTGTTCCTAATTAAAAAAGTTATTAAGAAATACATAGCCTTTACTAAAAAGTAATATTTTCAAAAAATATATACCATAGAAACACATGTGCAAAGATTAAGAACTGAATTCACATAGCGCGCTGCTAATATGATAACGATCGCCTCGATCTCGATTTCCTAATCGAATTGCGCGAAATTATTTATTTGCGCCAAATTATTTATTTATTTGAAAGCAGTATTCTATTATATTTTTATATGCATATATAGTTAGATGCTTACTGTTTTCTTGAAGGAAAAGAGAGAAATAAGTATTAAAAAAGTCTGTATAAACAGAAAAAGAAGTCTTAGGACTATATTGAGAAGCTACTAAATCACTCAGCAATATTTTGGGAGGTCTAGAAAGGGGTGCTCAAATTTTTTCGGATTGGCTATGTCAGGCTAATACATAAAGGCGTGCCGTGACGAACGAAAGTTTAAGTGAGTGAGTTAATATTAACGTCGCACTGTTCAGCTACACGAGGGCTTTTGGTGACGGGCCGCGTCATTTTGAACCATGGTCAAGTGACGCGGACGACACCTGAGCTGGCACCCCTCTCCTAACTACCACACCAATGGGAGGACGTTTAAGCTCTCGACAGATTTAACGTGCATCACTCCTCTACGCGGCAGATCTTTGGTGGTAATGGGCTCGAACTCATGACATGCTAGCCACGATCCAATGCCTTGACCACTTGGCTACCGCGGCCACAGGAAAGTTTAAGAACTGCTGCCCTAGATTGATTGAATATTAACACGGTACTCTTCACACTGGCTCGTAAGGTATATTGGTGAAGGTATATTGGTATATCACAGTTGAGAGACAAGGACGACACCTGAGCTATAGCATCCCGCTCTCCTAACTTCTACACCAAGTCAGCTTGTTTCATATAACGTTTTTCGTTTTTTCAGTTTTCGGAAACATTTTTAATGTTAAACGTTTCAGTTTAGTCAAATACAAATTTATAATCTATTATAACAGATGCATTATTATATGTTCATAGTACATAATTTATTATTATATACTATATTATAATATATTATTTTTAGTTGGGGCCGAAGACGCAAGAAAATAATTCAGGGAAAAAATGCTTAATGAAATCTCAAATAACACAAATACAAAATCGCAAACCTAAGGTATTTTAATGTAGACGGTCTTGAAAAGGTGCTGGTTGAAAGATTTTTTTTTCCTCTCGTAAAATTTCCTAGCTGCATCCTAATAATTCTTTTATTCCTTGTTTTGTTAAAAAAAATACGCTGTTCATTGGATTCTATGTTTTCTAAAATTTATAACCCTTTTTAAATTAAAAGGAAGCTTTCTTCAAATTCCAAACCACCATTCGATCTTCTTCTTGAATCGGGTCTAAAAATTCAAGTTCTTCATTGTCTTGATCTTGCATTTCTATGAGCTCTCTCAACCATTGTTAGTTCCTTATTGTAAGAATCCAGCAGTTCTTGAACGTCATCCCAATCCACCTCTAATTTTATTTTTCTGCCAAAATCAACAACTTCCCTAATATTATTACCGATTTCAACAGGCTCTAACTTTGATTCTGCTTGAGTTTCAGCGTAGCCGCGGTAGTCAAGAGGTCAAGGCATCGGATCATGGCTAGCGTGTCATGAGTTCGAGGCCAGTACCACTGAAGACCCGCCGTGTAGGAACGCGATGCACATTAAATCTGTCGAGAGCTTAGACATCCTCCCATTGGTGTAGTGTGGTAGTTAGAAGAGGGGGTGCAATCTCAGGTGTCGCCCGCGTCACTTAACTATGGTTCGAAATTACGCAGTCCGTATCAAAAAGCCTTCGTGTAGCTGAGCAGTGCGATGTTAATATTCACTCACTCACTCACGCTTGAGTTTCAGCGATGAAAAGAAAAGGCAGTTTTTTCCCAACGCACTTGAAGTTCTTTTATAAACCCTCGTTCTCCAATATTCTCCAATAATTTATACTGTATTAAAAACATTGAGTTGTTTCCAAAACACTTTGTGTAAGAATTCGTTGTTGTTCAAACAAAAGGCTAATAGACGTGATTTGTAAATCACCTAACTTTGGGTTCGAGTAATTCGAAGTAGCGTATAAATCGAGGTATTATTGTAATTTGTATTCACATAAGGTTTAAAATTGAGCTCAATGAAAAATTTGGGAAATTTGAGAATCTTTTACATAACAATTCAATCAAAGAATTAAAATGTCCATAAATGCATAAGCTCATCAATATTTTAAAGTATTTCTAATTTTAAACTTTTATCATTTAAAAAGTCCTGCAATAAATTTTGAAATATTTCCACGCATTAACAGATACAAAAAACGGGAGATTCAAATATTCATTAAAACTTTAAAAACTCAAAATATAAAATCCGGATAAAGAAGTGTAGTTTAAGAGAAAGGGTTCACATACAATTTGAACATTTGAAACAGAAGGAAAAAAAGAAGAAAATTGCTGAAGTGGCCATTGGTAAAAAGCACTCTATAACCAAAACACAATGAATAGGACAACACTAATCTCCATTCATTTGTTTTTGCAGAAACAATTGTTCAACGTGTCTCCAGAATATTGAACGACACAACTAGGGCAACTCCAAAATGCCCTTGACAGCAACAAGTCGGAATGAATTTTTGAAACTTCTTGAGTTTGAGTTCGGCCATTGTTGACGGGAATAAATGGAACAAAAGTTATTTAAAATAGCCCCACAACCAAATATCGACGAGAGTGAGATCGGGTGATCGAGGAGGACGTATGATCTGGCTAGTTCAACCGATTACTCTGCCTTCACCAAAGATTCTTACTGAATATAGGAATTGTTATTCATGCTAATTCCACATGCCTGACGTAGTCAGATCGAGGCTCATGAATTCATTATGACAAAGGGCTAGGTTGTACACCTGTCGTTAGCCGTAGCTTTGGGCATGCAGGTGACAGGACGATTTGGCTCGTTCCCCCTCCAATTTTAAGGGAGAACACCCTTGTGGTGGCCAGGGCCTCCCACCTCTCTTCCCCTTCCACTAACCTCACAGAGGACTTGCAGCTCGACGGCTATTTAGAGTGTCCCCATGTATGCCGAACAGGCCCTATATATTTATATATATGCATGCCTTCTCCAAGATTCGAACCCAGTCCCTACTGCACAGCAGTCAGCGTCATTAACCACTATACCGGAGGAGCGTCTAAAATGTCATTGGTAAAAAAGCTCTCTTTGACCGAAACACAATGAACAGGACAACCCAAATATATTCATTCATTTATACTTGTTATTACAGGAATTTTTTTTCTGTAGTGGCACTGAGTTGCGGTGGGCCATTCAGCATAAAGCTTATTACAGTTAGCGCATCTCTTTGTTTTAACGCAACACTACATTGTGACAAAAACTAATGAGATAACGTTTAGCTTTTACTGACTTAGTCACATATTCACGAGGATTCGACACACACGCCATCTATATACTAGTGTTATAGGTGTTGACATCCCAGTGTAGTATGAAGTGCATCTCATGTTTCCAAAAAGTGTTTAGCCCTGGAAATAACTTTCAATACTTACCGTAGCCCACTCGGTAAATGAGGCTCTCATAGCTATGTCTCCATTTGAAGTGACTGCACTGTGTAGGGATGGAGACATAATATAGACTCACCCAAATATCCTTCCAGTTTTGCGAGTTCTCCTCCCAGTGGATGACCCCTCCGATAATTCATTCATAGTGGTTTCCACTGCAGTAATTCGCCACGAGGGTCTTCCACTTCGTGGTCAATCTTCAAAAAAGATTTTTTTTTCCTCTCGTAAAATTTCCTAGCTGCATCCTAATAATTCTTTTATTCCTTGTTTTGTTAAAAAAAAATACGCTGTTCATTGGATTCTATGTTTTCTAAAATTTATAACCCTTTTTAAATTAAAAGGAAGCTTTCTTCAAATTCCAAACCACCATTCGATCTTCTTCTTGAATCGGGTCTAAAAATTCAAGTTCTTCATTGTCTTGCTCTTGCATTTCTATGAGCTCAACCATTGTTAGTTCCTTATTGTAAGAATCCAGCAGTTCTTGAACGTCATCCCAATCCACCGCTAATTTTATTTTTTTGGCAAAATCAACAACTTCCCTAATATTATTACCGATTTCAACAGGCTCTAACTTTGATTCTGCTTGAGTTTCAGCGTAGCCGCGGTAGTCAAGAGGTCAAGGCATCGGATCATGGCTAGCGTGTCATGAGTTCGAGGCCAGTACCACTGAAGACCCGCCGTGTAGGAACGCGATGCACATTAAATCTGTCGAGAGCTTAGACATCCTCCCGTTGGTGTAGTGTGGTAGTTAGAAGAGGGGGTGCAATCTCAGGTGTCGCCCGCGTCACTTAACTATGGTTCGAAATTACGCAGTCCGTATCAAAAAGCCTTCGTGTAGCTGAGCAGTGCGATGTTAATATTCACTCACTCACTCACGCTTGAGTTTCAGCGATGAAAAGAAAAGACAGTTTTTTCCCAACGCACTTGAAGTTCTTTTATAAACCCTCATTCCAATATTCTCCAATAATTTATACTGTATTAAAAACATTGAGTTGTTTCCAAAACACTTTGTGTAAGAATTCGTTGTTGTTCAAACAAAAGGCTAATAGATGTGATTTGTAAATCACCTAACTTTGGGTTCGAGTAATTCGAAGTAGCGTATAAATCGATGTATTATTGTAATTTGTATTCACATAAGGTTTAAAATTGAGCTCAATGAAAAATTTGGGAAATTTGAGAATCTTTTACATAACAATTCAATCAAAGAATTAAAATGTCCATAAATGCATAAGCTCATCAATATTTTAAAGTATTTCTAATTTTAAACTTTTATCATTTAAAAAATCCTGCAATAAATTTTGAAATATTTCCACGCATTAACAGATACAAAAAACGGGAGATTCAAATATTCATTAAAACTTTAAAAACTCAAAATATAAAATCCGGATAAAGAAGTGTAGTTTAAGAGAAAGGGTTCACATACAATTTGAACATTTGAAACAGAAGGAAAAAAAGAAGAAAATTGCTGAAGTGGCCATTGGTAAAAAGCACTCTATAACCAAAACACAATGAATAGGACAACACTAATCTCCATTCATTTGTTTTTGCAGAAACAATTGTTCAACGTGTCTCCAGAATATTGAACGACACAACTAGGGCAACTCCAAAATGCCCTTGACAGCAACAAGTCGGAATGAATTTTTGAAACTTCTTGAGTTGAGTTCGGCCATTGTTGACGGGAATAAATGGAACAAAAGTCATTTAAAATAGCCCCACAACCAAATATCGACGAGAGTGAGATCGGGTGATCGAGGAGGACGTATGATCTGGCTAGTTCAACCGATTACTCTGCCTTCACCAAAGATTCTTACTGAATATAGGAATTGTTATTCATGCTAATTCCACATGCCTGACGTAGTCAGATCGAGGCTCATGAATTCATTATGACAAAGGGCTAGGTTGTACACCTGTCGTTAGCCGTAGCTTTGGGCATGCAGGTGACAGGACGATTTGGCTCGTCCCCCCTCCAATTTTAAGGGAGAACACCCTTGTGGTGGCCAGGGCCTCCCACCTCTCTTCCCCTTCCACTAACCTCACAGAGGACTTGCAGCTCGACGGCTATTTAGAGTGTCCCCATGTATGCCGAACAGCCACTATATATTTATATATATGCATGCCTTCTCCAAGATTCGAACCCAGTCCCTACTGCACAGCAGTCAGCGTCATTAACCACTATACCGGATGAGCGTCTAAAATGTCATTGGTAAAAAAAGCTCTCTTTGACCGAAACACAATGAACAGGACAACCCAAATATATTCATTCATTTATACTTGTTATTACAGGAATTTTTTTTCTGTAGTGGCACTGAGTTGCGGTGGGCCATTCAGCATAAAGCTTATTACAGTTAGCGCATCTCTTTGTTTTAACGCAACACTACATTGTGACAAAAACTAATGAGATAACGTTTAGCTTTTACTGACTTAGTCACATATTCACGAGGATTCGACACACACACGCCCCATCTATATACTAGTGTTATAGGTGTTGACATCCCTGTGTAGTATGAAGTGCATCTCATGTTTCCAAAAAGTGTTTAGCCCCTGGAAATAACTTTCAATACTTACCGTAGCCCACTCGGTAAATGAGGCTCTCATAGCTATGTCTCCCATTTGAAGTGACTGCACTGTGTAGGGATGGAGACATAATATAGACTCACCCAAATATCCTTCCAGTTTTGCGAGTTCTCCTCCCAGTGGATGACCCCTCCGATAATTCATTCATAGTGGTTTCCACTGCAGTAATTCGCCCACGAGGGTCTTCCACTTCGTGGTCAATCTTCCAAAAAGCCAATTTCTTCGAACCGTTTGGCAAGCTTCACTTTTCCAGTACGTGATAGGGACCAGTCTACGTCTACATTCTTTTCACCGTATGAAGTTTTTCCCAATGTAGCACAATTGCTGACTCTCTCTCTCTCAGTTAAAATAGAACAACTTCACCAATTACGCTAAATTGGATGCTGATAATATTCTGAAAGCGAATGTGGAAAATCCTCGTGCATCACTGTTTTTTATTAGAAGATTAATTTGCATAATCTGCTGAATCTTTCGATTGTCAAGTGGCCCAAACTGGGGACTTTTTTTTAACTAAAAATGTTTTAAAAGCTTAAAGAAAAAATCCGATATACAAGTGAGCCTTTTTCTTGCAAACCTGTTTTAATATAATTCCTCTCTTTTTTTATGAATTTTTAATGCTTTAACGAACTTATGACTCACTCGATTTAAAGCCACATACAGATTTCCTGTTTTAAAGAAACCTTTCAAATGTATTCGAAATAATACTACTATCTGCATCTGAAAAGTTTAATTCAATGTTTCCTAGAATCAATATTGCAAAGTTTGTATTCTATTGCCCTTCACGAAAATTTCAAATACATACCTCTCTACTTTTAAAAGCTTTCGAAGTGTTCAATAAATCTCTAAAAGTATCCTGGAATCCTTGAATATAACTATCAGAAAAATGAGAATAATAATTAAGGCAAACCTTACCGCATCAGTAATAATGTAAAGATCCCATTACACTTTTTAATTTTCTAAATTAGTTTAATCAATGTGAAGAATCTATGTAAATAATTTCTGCAAGAAAGTTCCCTGAAATTTTAATTAAACTTTTACAGCTTCGCTTAACTTTAGAAGCTGAATTTAGTACCTTCTCTTAAAATTGTAAAGGTAATAAAAATAGACTGATTAATGAAAGATGTTTGATGTTTCTGATAGTGTAAAATCATATAACAAATGGATTAAATATAGAATTTTCGTGGATATATTTTGAAATTTTTTTTCTTGTGTATAAAACAATCTAACAAAATGATTGTTAGAGAATTAATTTGTGAATAATTTGTAAATTTTCTTTATTATAAGAATATAAGTATAATAAGTAGAAATAAATAAACACAAATATCTTAGAGCTGCTTATGGTTTTTAATATTAATGAGTCCACGGGGTGTAGCCTAGTGGACACGCAGTCAAAGGGTAGTGATTACGAGTCCCTATGCCACTAAATATCCGGCATGTAAAGGGGACCGATGCACATTAAATATGTTGAAGCTCAATGTCTTCCGATTGGTGTTGTAATTAGGAGGGAAGATGCCAGCTCAGATGTCGTCCTCATCATTTGAAAGGTTCAAAATTACAAATTTCGCCTCCAATAGTTCTCGTTTCCTTTAGAATGCAAAGGGGGGAAAAATCTCTCAATCAATATTAATGATTCATTTTTTTCAGTAATGGATCGAAATAATATTTCTTTAAAAAGTCTTCAATGTTAATTCCTATCTTTCGTTGTATTTTTATAATTTTTTTATAATTGTTTCATGCTGATCAATAATTATTGTTTTTTTTAATACTTTATTTGTAAAACTCGTTGCTTTAAATATAAAAAGTTATCTTATAAAGATAACTTTAGTGCCTAGTTCTTTAAATAATTCATTAGAAATATATATGATTTTAAAGAAGTCTAGAAAAACATGAAAAATTATATATCTAAGAATGTGTTTCTTCGTGACTTTATAAATAGAGATATTTTTTACACCGATCATCAAAGACAATCGGATAAATTTTACTGAGTCAAAAATTTTAAATCTGTAGTCTCACATTTCTTGCATTATTCATACATAACGCCTATAAGTTTTCGTAATCCTTTCAAGCAATTTTCTGCTCGAAATATGCTCCCTAAAATCCAATTTAAAACTATTTCGTCTCTCAAATCGCAAAATGAATTTTAAGAATAGCGTGAATTCTAACTCAAAATAGAGTTATTTATGTGTTTGAAATTCTCATTTCACAAAAATTTCTGCCCAGGATATTCTTTATCAAAATTTTCTAGCCACATCATAACACTAAACCTAATAAAGGATTTATATTTTCTTCTTGAATAAAAAAAAATGGAGGCATTAAAAATCCAGCAAAACATGCTTAGAAATCCCAGCTTTCTCCCCCCCAGATTTAGCGTGTTAAGCAAATTGCGTTTATTATAACTAATCATCTACTACATAATATTTTATGCCCTTAGAAAAATAGTGGAGAGAAAAAAAAATATTAAGTGAATTATAACAGGAAGGAGAATTGTTTCTTTGTAATATCCTTATTTCTTATTTACATTTCATTTCATTGAGAAAAATTTTTCTCTCTCTTATCCTTTTCCCATCAAAGAAACCTTGTAAAGTAGATTTTCGAAATCTGCATTAGAGGTTAAATAATATGAAACAGTACAGCCCCTTTTCCCATTTTGTGCAATCGATAGTAACCGTATATTGTGCTCTTTCAAGTATCTATCTCTCCATCATGCATCTCAATACCATAATTTCGTTTCCCTTTGGAGAATTATTTTTTGGTAACCATGGAAACGGCGTAAACGAGTTTAAGAGATGAACGTCAAATCGGACAAGTATATAGCTTCTGTTGTTTATTATAATGGAAAAAGTATATGAAACTGAGGATCGTCGAGATCCAATTTGTATACATATAAATAAAAGCAATCACATTTTCCACTTACATGAAATCAGATTTGATTTTAAGGGAAAAAATAATATATCAAAATCCTACTTAAGATTGCTCCGCTTGGGATAATTGAGACGTCACTCTAGAGGAGATTTTATTGGATATTTGTCAATGGGAAAATACCAGTAAGATTAGTGCCCGAAGCAGAGATATTTACATTGAAATCTAACTGTACTTTAAATTGCTGCGTTGGAAGACTTTTTAATTCTCTATAGTCAAATATTTATTCAAGCTACTTCGAATATTTCAATATCTTGCAATTTAATTCCACACAAAATGGTTAAAATATTTTCATAAAATTTGGATACTTGTTGCAATAATATTTAGTTGAATTTATTTGAAGTGGTGCTCATATTTTGGAGAAAATTGATTTCTGATGAATGAAATTCGAAATTTTGAATTGCTCCTTTTATTTTTATACTTTATTAGGTGTTCCAGAAGTAAGACTTTTTCTTCTTTTTTTTACAAATTAACATAATAAAAATTTAACATGATTTTTTAAGACGTCTTGGTACAATATTTGCTGAAATGCCCTCTTTAAAAATTTGTAAATCCGATCACATCCTAAATGAATAATAATAAAATCTGTTTATTTAGATATTCATTCTAGTGTTATTCATTGTTATATCATTTTCATTAACTGAACTCAGTGGCGCAACAACCCCTGAGGGTCAAGGCATATGTGCCCATCTCAGTGTACGTGACTTTGGGTCTTGAAGTGCAAGAGCAGATGTTCCGGTCATGTGGGTCAGTCTGGAGTGAAACCCCCAGTGTTAAGTTCCCAGAGTTGCTCAGCCCGGGCTTAAAACCTCGGACCTATGGAGTTGAAGCGCGATGCACTACCCCTCAGCCCCTGGGCTTCTATCATTTTCATTACTCATAAATACCATGTAACATTTCTTATATTTTTCATTTAAATGGAGGCGTCAATACAGTAATTCTCCCAAATTTCAAAAAAGTTCTTAAGACAAATAAACTACTTAGTAATATTTATTGTGGTTGTTGTATTGACAGTATTTTTATATCGAGGTCTATGAAATTCATCGGGGCAAGGGGGACAAAATTTTGTCTTTCGTTTTGGTCGCAGTTTTGAGAACCATACAGGTGAGAAAACGATTTTGCTCCATTCCATCCCAAATTTGAGAAAAAAAATCTTGGGGGGAGGGGTGTAGACAAAAGCACATATCTTTTGAATAATGTCCTTTTTTATCTTAGAATAATTAGTTTCATTATATTAATATATTATGATTAATTATATCTATAAATTGCATTTTTTTAAAATTTTCTCATTTCACTCATCATTAACTGTGAATAATTAAATAATTTAAGAAATCCTAGTAATGATTTAACAGGCAATATAAATCTATGTCTTTAAGATATTCGAAATGAAAAAAGGAATTAAAATATTTAAGATAGAAATTTCGATTTGAACAGTTTTTATTTTGAAGTTTAAAATGAAATGGGAAATAAGTTGTTCTGTTACTTTTATTATTGTGTGTTTGTTCTGCTGAAGAAAAACATTTTATATTCTCTGCACCGTTTGATAGTTGTTTTGGAATGGTAGACAATAAATGCGAAGTTTGGTAATTCTAGGTGCCTTAAAATACTAGCTAGTAAAAGACACTGGGATTAACTTCCGGCATTCAGAATTTTTGATTATTCAGTTTAGATTTTAATAATTTCCGCGCGCACGCGAACTAAGAATTCGTTATTGTTTAAGTTTCCAAACAGAAAATATGAATTTCGAATGTGGATTGCGATAGTAAGAAATGCTTTCTTTAGGGGAAAAAAGACAAAAAGCAAAGAAGGAAATTGAAAAATGGAGATCAATTTAGTTCAACGATCGAAAAAAAATATATAAAAAATTCTTCTTGAATTGCTTGGATAAAATACCTGTCCATTTTTGATGTTCGGGATTCTTTTGATAAATTGTTCTTCAAAAGCATCCATCATTTTTTACAAGTTGAAGCTGAGTTACAAATATCTGTAGGAATCCTATAGACAGATATTTCATCGTATACTTCAAAAAAGTGTGAAATTTGATAGGAATGACGGTAAAAATGTAGGATTTAAAAACACTTTCTTTTATTTTTGAGTGTTATGAAACAAAATAGTTCCAGGGATAAATTTTTAATGACGAAAATATATAAAATTCTCTTGAATTCTTAAATATTTAAAACATTTTAAAAAGGTTGTATTTATATTTTATTCATTCTTTTTTCCTTTTACACACATAACTTTTTATATGTAGATATTACTTGGAATATTTAAGTAAATGTATTAATCTGTAGCAGTTTTTTCAAGAAAATAATCCAGTACACACACACACACAAAATATGTATTAAATAATTAATGCAATATTACTTTTTTAATGTATAGAAAAATTGTGATGTAAAAAAAAAATTGGGAAAGTCTTAGAAAATATTTTTGTTTATGATACAGGGACTTAAAGTAATTAAATATTATCATTTAATAAATGCATAAATTGCATAAAACGCAAAGAGAAGAATATAATATTATGTTAATGAAATATTAGCTGAATATGAAGAATATATATATATATATATATATATATATATATTCCGACAATTATTAAGTTAGCTAAGGTTTTAAAAATATAGAACGTACTTCTCAAATCACATACAGGAATTAAAAGATATGTTCTATGAAAAACTTATCGAAAAATTTGAAATCTCGTCTGTTTCGAGTAAAAGAATTGTTATCACATTTATCAAGCTACAGGATTATAATATGTATTAGCTAAACCATAGATTTTACTTTATAAAAATATATGAATATAGTGTAAGATGTTAAAAATGCTTCACTAATTATTCACACAAAAAAATTTTTATTTAAGTAATCCGTAAAAAAATATCATAATTCAATGCAAGTCTTTCGTAGTCGAATGGATTTCACAGAATTATTTTTCTAAAAGTGTGTAAGTAAACGAATTCCCAATTAAAAATTTGTAATTCCTAAATGTTGCTATATCACACACACACAGCTAATTCTTTTACATATTTGTTTCTGCTGGTGTTTTTAGGAGGGATTTTTTTCTCTTATTCATAAACATAGCAAGGAATAATTATAATATACACTTTTCGATTTAAAACTAATATTAAACACACGCAGACATGTTTGTATGTTCGTAGTAATTATATACTGCATTTTTAGTTAGACATGGTAAAAAAATTATTATGTTAACTCATCACCTCACTTCGTTCAAAAATTGCTATTATCAAATGCAAAAACTATGGTTATTTATCTCATATTCCAAGAGAAACATGGAGATCAGTTTGCCCACTAAGTTTCGGCCTCATAATTTATTTTGTGATGGTTCCTATTCTCGCTCTTTTACTAATCCTGCTGAGAAAAAATACTTCTTTGACTGTTGTTTGAGTTTAAAACGGCCTTCCCCTTAGATAGAACTTGATTTTATGCTATTTTGAGGGCTACTATTAAACTCTAGTATAGTGAGTGTTAAAGTTAGTCGTTACGCTGCAGTTAAAATGAGATTTTCGGAATGATAATCGGAAGCCCTTGGTGTACTTTAAAAGAAGTTTTAGACTGGTTGACCCGCGGATGGGACTTGACAATTTCTGTTACCTCGGATCACACTCAGTTAAGTGCATAGTTATTTGTCTGATGAATTTAGTGCAGCCATTTAATTTGACTGATCCCTCGCTTTATATCATTGCTTGATAGTAAATTGTTAGAATCAAATGAACTTAGTTATTTTTTTATAATGATGCCTGCTCATTCGGTGTCCTGAACTTCACCAGGGACCTCAGGGTCATGCCAATTTGACTGTGTTAAAAAATTGCAAGATCTATCACCAAAAACCCTCGTGGCGCTTGAGAGAGCGTCATTAGTAAAGAAACCATTTTCATTTTAAATGCATTGCCAAAAACACTCAGGAACATTGAAATAGAGCACCAAGAAAGGAGCTTTGGATTGAAATGAAATTTGTTGTTGTTGTTCATTATCCCACTTGATCGACAGACACATCCATGAACCCGTACGTTTTTAAGCAATGAAGAGCTGTAGCAGTACTTGAAGGCAGCTGGATCTTATAGTAACCAATTCAAGCTAAGATGTGGGGAGGAGCGGCTTGGGTCACATTGCAATTCGGTTAAGGAAGGTACACTTTAAGACCCACCATATGCCGTTGAGCTCGAGTATGTCCACTGTGAATCCTAGCAATAATAGGTTCATCTCGCCTACTGCTTGTCCCAAGCAAAGCAGCACCACGGTGGTTTCCTTCATAGCACTCATGTACGGGGGCCTGCCTCCAAGAGAACGTGATATCTTTTTTGATCCGGGTAGCAATTTCTGAAAAGGAAAGGCAACTACCATGTGTAAAATCTTTATGGTTGTCCTCGCGTGCCAAGCCATTTGCAATCTTATTCTGACAGACATTCACGTGCGACGGGGTAGCCACTGAAAAAATATCTTAACATTAGCACTCAAGCTATTTAATAGCTGGACAATGCTTCTTGTCGGTCTGTAACCCCATGCCTCCACCATTCTGATAGATTTTTTTGTAGAGATGCTTGCTTTCAAATGATATTTAATATATATAATTATACACATGAGAGATTCACTTGAGGCCAAAATCAAGCCGACTAAGCAAATACCATGTGAACAACTAGACAAATGCAATGCAAATTTAATACCATCTAGGGCCACCTACTACTACAATACTAGCCATA
Organism: Trichonephila clavata; assembly: GCA_019973975.1. Lineage (NCBI taxonomy): Eukaryota > Metazoa > Arthropoda > Arachnida > Araneae > Nephilidae > Trichonephila > Trichonephila clavata. Next base: position 303,218 of record BMAO01030884.1, read on the forward strand.
ACACGGTCCCGCATTGAGTTGATTAGACCGTGAATGTCGGCAGATGAGCCCGAAAATCGTAACTCCCCCCCCCCTTCTCAGCACAGAGTGACACGACAACATTTGAGTTAAGCTGGTGAGACAAATGATGAGCAAACCTGAAGACTGATATATCGTCTCAAACGTCGTCCCCCTTACTTGGCTACCCGTTGACAGTATTCCCCCTGTAGATCTAGAGAAGTGGTTTTCAAAGCAGTCTCTATAAACCACCAGGTGTCCCCTATATTACTCAGGGGTCCGGGAAAAATTGAAAGTTATTTGGGGTCCCTAAACAACGTCAAAGGTTCACGCGAGGTTTAATATAAAATAAAAATTTTTGATTCATGTTTATTTTCGCGAAAATTTAAATAACAATAATTCACTCGGATATACTCTACAGGGTGTTGAACCCTTTTGCGCGTAGACTCAAATCCCAAACCCAGTTAATCCATACCAATACAGGAGCATCTTATTGAAATATCCGTAAATGAGGGACTTAAGCAAATGTTTGAACAAGGATACCACAAAATATGGTTACAGAAACAGATCCAAATTTTATATCCTACATTATGGGTTATTGTGTAGAAGTTGTTGGTCTACTTTCCCGTATTCCAATTGGGTTGAACGTGGATTCAGTGCCGTAAAAAAAACCTCATCACAAAAAAATGGAACCCACTCAAATCTAGTGATCGTGAGGATTTGCGGTGGAGGGATAGAAATACATAACATCTCATGAAGTTCATCCATGTCATTCATTTTTGTTATTTTACTTTAAACAAAGGTTATAATTTTAATAAATAATTGTTCAACAACATATTCTTTTTTAAATATGCATTTTTTATGCTATGCATTTATGTGGCTTTTGCACTTGTTTGGGAAATGTTTTGACCTAAAAAGAGGTCCGTCGGCGAATTTTGACTATAAAAAGGGGTTTGTGAGCAAGTTTTGACTATAAAAAGGGGTCTAAAGGTTAAAAAGGTTTGGGGATCACTGATCTAAAGCAATACTATCTTAACTTTTGGAACGGGCAATTTTATAATTTACTCATAATTTCGTAGTGGAACTTACAGCTGTGCAACTTTCCTCTTTTTGTGAATGACTGTCATTATCATATATTGTTGGACAATGGCAATATTATAACATAGTGTTTACCTGCTGTGAAATGGAAAATTTGCCGTACAGAAAGTAAGGAAGAAAAAACAAATTTTTTTCCGTACTTCTAAGAATGAGGGAGTTGGGTCACAAGGAAATGATGCTTGTGGATTTCAACAGAAGAGATGTTCAAAAATCAGATTAAAATGAAAGGAGAACTTCTTGATAGATATTTGATTTTTATCCTTACTTTACGACACTATTCCTTTCGGTAGAAAAATCAACTCCCCGTCCTGAAAATGTTACCTGGAACCAATTTCAAATCATAACATGGAATAACATAGAATTTTTGGAAAAAGAAACAACTGTTCAATTCCGAGTGTGACCTGAAACAACGAGCTCTATTGCCAGTATCCCATCGAGTAGTTTCGGCAGGACTTTAATGCTTAAATGATAATAATATTATTAATATAAATTTTGAGAGAATATATAAATTTACTTTAAAATACCTTTTAATTAAGTCAAAATTGATACACACATTCTTTAACATCAAAAGAATGTCCTTTAAATCAATGTAGCTTTTAAAACTAATTAAGATAATTAGTTGCCCCAAATGTCTTAAAATATACCTCTATGAAACGAAATATCACCTTAATTTATTATAACCTATGTAGAATACATCTTTGTTAAAACCGAAATCGGATCGTTGTTAATTAGAGGAAATACTATACAACATTGGGATAGAATGTTACAATTCATTACCTTCAGCGGATGAATTTCATTTGGATTAATTACTTTCTACAATTATATTTACCATAGGAAATTTAATAGGTGGTAAATAAATTCTTATCCAATTAGGAATCAGCAACACTGTGGTGGCTGATTTTCTTACGTTTCCGCTCATAAATATCATAAAAAAAACTAAAGTAAACCATGATTCTGAACAAAAATTTTTGAAACAGATATCATATGTGCCCGGCCACCACCAACTTTTTTTTTGTGACTGGTTATTTTTTGCCAAATATCGCGTTTACTGGTCGCCACGTTAGGCTTATGGTCGTGGTGACGGAATCGTGGCTGGCGTGTCATGAGTTCGAGCTTTATACCACTGAAGACCAGCCGAGAAGAGGGGGCTGATGCACGTTAAATATCTCAAGGCTCAAACGTCTTCCCGTGGTGTGGCGTGGAGTTTAAGAGAGGTGGTGCCAGGTCAGGTGCCATCCTCGTCGCTCAACCAGGCTTCAAATTTACGAGGTTTGTTGACAAAAACCCTCTTGCAGCTGAATAGTGCGACATTATTATTTACTCACTCACCCACTAAGCCTTATGTTTAACCCGTAAGGATGATCCGAAAATGTAAAATGTTAAAGAATCGGAAATAAAGATGAAAAACTTGTTCAAAAACTAAAGTTTGTTTTAAATTCCTAAGAAAATTCTCAGGTTTTTGTTTTCTGTGGTTCAAAACGTTATGATAATCTTTACCACAAAAGCAATGAACATTTAAGTAAAATGTATAAAAGAAAAATTAATTTTAAATGACTTAAGTGCGATATGAAAAAAACAAATCAACCATTGAATGAAATTAAATTTTAAAGCTCAAAATAATTAAATAAATAAGGTAATTAAATAAAATATGTAATTTTTCCTCAAATCTGGGTGTAAGTTTACCGGAAGAACCTTATACCCAGACCACAATAGAATAATAAGCGTGTTTTTTGGCATCATTTTTCGCGAGAGATTGGCGGTAGGGTATTTGCGATATGTAAGCCAAATGTTCCTTGGAACAATAAATGCAAGGGAAGAGAACCAAATAAAAATGTCTGCAAGGAAACGCTTTTAGCTCGCGTTGAAGGAATGTTTAATGTTTTATTCATGCGATTGTAAATAGTCTTTGGGGACCGGGGGGCTGTTTCCTCTCTAGAAAGAAATTTAAACCTGAAAGCGAAGTCTTTGTCAGGTTGGCATACGGAATTCTTTTGTTTTTACTGCGCTTGCATTCTGGTAGTGACGGCTTTTAAGATGGAGGGTAAATTTTAATAAATCATAAGGCAATGCCTTTGTGCCTTGTCATACCACCTTGTGCAATGTCGAAAGCTTTGCAGAGTCTCATTAAAATTTCAAATTAGGCTGTTTAGTACGTGTTTAGATGCAAGAATACTGGTGTAACATGGGTGTTCCTTCATTTGGCAGCATATTATAGTACAGGTTAAATTTATGAATGAAATGGATTTTACTGTCGATTTCATGTGAATTCTAATAATTTCATATATGCAGTACATATTTCTAAAAATAATATCCTGTTTTGCCGAACCTTATGAAATTGCGAACGCACGTTGCTTTAATAGATTTGCTTAAGGATAAAAGGCCGAAACAGATACCTGATGTATTTAAATTTTATAGTGGTTCTTATGATAAATTTGCTCATCTGAATTTTTTCCTATGATTTTTGCATACTGATATTTCTCTTTATTTCTTAATGCTAATATTTATCTGTTGTAGTCATAGATTTGAGGCTAGAAAGTTGTACAAAATGAAGAAAATTTGCACATTTAGTTGATATTCATGAATGGTATAACTAATGCGCATAGTAAATATTCAAAACTGTAGTTATTATGTAAGCTGCGCAAGTATGAGCTGCACATTTTCAAAAAAAATATGCTTTGTAATCGCAAGAACCAATTTTCAGCTTCATTCATTCGCACACTATGGAAACTTCTAAAAACGTTTTCGAAACATTCAGCAAAACTCGATATGATAATAAATCCTTTGGTTAATAGAATGAGGTGTTGAATCATCGGGAAACTTGAAAGAGGACACTCATTATTGCAGATTGTTCGGGACATAAACATAATTCCCAACGTTGTGTGTAATTTAGACAGACATTTTAATAATACTGGATTCGTAAACAAAAGGTACATCCAAGGTCAACCAAGGGCCATACCAACCAATGAAGATCGATATATTATCAATGGAATTTGGTGTAACAGGATCTAAATATCAACCATCTCGTAAATACATCTGCTTCATCAGTAATATATCTGTACTTATTAATGTAATAAGAATATTATTTACAAACATACGCGAGATTTTTTGTTGAAACATAAGTTATATTAATTGATTGTGAATACATTAATTGATTGTGAAGAATTATTATTATTACCATTAGTTCCAATATTAGAGCCATTGGGGCCTAGAGGTCACTGTCATCAACTTGTGGGTGACGTGGCATGAGTTCGAACCCTAAACCCAGAGAACACCAGATGAGCAGAAAGGCTGATGCATATTAAATATGTCGTCGGAAGGTCTGGGTTCAATGCCCGATACCACTAAATATCTGCCGAGTACACACTGAGAACATGCTCTTTAAATCAGTGAGTTCAATGGTGTCGCCATCTATCGTTTTGGGTGAGCAAAATCGTACTGTCACCTTCATGGGGGGCTCAAGGCTTAGGCTAACGACAGGCGTCTTATATAGCCTTATGCCATGATGAATTTCGTGGGCCTTGATCTGACTACGTCAGAAAGATGGCATTAGTAACAAAAACAACAAATATGTCGTAGCTCAAAGTAATCATGTTAATGTGGTGTGGAAATTCAGAAAGGAGGTGTCAGAGTTCAGGTGCTGTCCTCGTCACTTGGCTATGGTCGAAAATTTCTAGGTCCATTGCCAATAGACTTCTTATTGTTTTCTAATGTGATGTAAGCAAACACATGTTATTTCAGTCGCCCATCCGGTATAATGGATAGCGACGCTGACGGCTGTGCCGTAAGGCCTGGGTTCGAATCCCGGAGAGGGCATGGATGATTGTAAATGTAGAAGGCCTTAGCGGTATGGGAGATTCTAAACAGCCGTCGAGCCACAGGTCATCTCGTGAGGTTGGTGGAAAGAAAAGAGAAGTGCCCCCAGGGTGTTCTCCCTCAAAATTGGGGTGGTGCCGACCTAGATCGTACTGTCGCCTGTAGGGTGCTCAAAGCAACGGCCAATGGCAGTCGTACATCTAGCCCCTTGCCATGATGAATTTCATGAGTCTTGATCTGACGCAGTCGAGATCAAGGTGGCATAAGAAACAACAACATTTTCTTCTACTATAGTATTTATTGCTTTTGTATAAATAAAGAGAAGATTTTGTATACCACATTAAGAAATATGTTTTTCTTCTTCAATAAGCTATCCAAATACTTTTGAAAAAGAAAAAGTTTTAATTAATTTAAACTAAGAAATATTACATTTTATATATTTAATTGCTATAATTAAGCTCAGTCTAAATATTCATTTTCTAAATTTTCTCGAATATATTTATCTAAAAAAATGTAACTTTAAAATCCTTTTTTCAAAATCCGTAAGTAATTATGAAATTTTACTTATTCTTAGATAAATTTTGATGGATGAAAATCCTTTCGAAGAGATAAGTCAAAAAGTCCATTAACTTATAAAGTAAATGAAAGTTCTGTCGTTAGGAAATTTTAATCCTTTTAATGTATCGGTAGGAGGTCATTAAGAAATGATGCAGAAAGATCTATCTAAATAAAGATTATTCACCTGCTTTTAAATTGAAAATAACGTTAAAAAGTGAATAAGAGAGAATGAATTCTTATATAACTAAAAATATAAGTTGAAAGCTTTTACTCATTTTATTCATTCTCAAAATGATTGTAATTTTAATCTAAAAATTAAGTAGTGAAGATGGATAGAGAGAGTTGAAAATAATTAGTTACAGAGAAAAATCGTTTTTTTTTTTTAACTGAAATCAATTTTGATACCATTCCTTTTATCGAAGCTCAAAGCTTTGAATTTAGAAATTATGCTTACATGTTTAATTATATTTTATTTTGTTCTATGCATTGAATTTGAAAATTTTTTACATAATCATTTACTTAGTTCTAAAAATACTTAGTAATTTAGCAGGGCATTAATGTACTTTGTAAGACTTTGATGCTATGTGTATGGGGTAATTTTTGGAATTGTGAATTTGATAACAGAGGTATATAAAAAAACAGCAGTAGCAGAAACAATTTAAAACAAAAGTTATATTTTTTAAATTCAGAAAAATATTTCCAATACTGTATCCAGGAATTAATAAAATGAAGTTATATTATTTTAAAAATATTGCGAATTTTACTTATTCTAACTTTTTAATCAAGAATTAAAACATGAAATAAGTTTTTAACTAGTAAATTAAAATGAAAGTAATTATGGCATGGAAAATATATTAATGTACATATATATGCCCTGCTTATTACATATCTAAAGATTTGATAAAAAATCACTGTTAATCTCGATCATCAAATAATGCCACCAGTAATAAAATATTCTAAGAATTAACAGCTTTTATATAAATTATCTTCGGTGAATGTATAAGTATGCCACATGTTATCCTTTAAAATTTTTAAACAAATTAATTTTAATGTATTTTACTGAGTATTAAATAAAATTTCATACGCAAAGTCGGTATTACTATTTACTTAAAACTTAATAAGTTGTATGAAAAGAAATTACATATAAATAAATATTTAATTATAGTAAAAATTTAAACTATATTTAGTCTTTAGAATTGTTTATATGAGTATTCAGATATTTACTCTTCAATTTTATTTGGAAGTTTTTTTTCATTCTAATCTGATACTAAAACTTTCTTCGCAATAAAAATTAATTAGCAATGATTTTGCTCATTTTTCATGTACTAAGCATCAGACAACAATATCTGAGGAAATAATTAGACAATGGAGACAAAATTTCTTTTTAGAAAAGAAACAAAATATTCTTGGCTTGTGCGCCTTCTTAATATCTTAGATTCAATTAAGAAAAAAATCTACAATCGTTAACTATTTAGCGAAACCGGAAATTGTCAGCTAAGTCTTAGTTTCAAACCGGAAATTACCTCATTTGTCACCTATACGGAAAACTGTCTACTCTAAATTATTTGAAATTTGTACAGACTTCTTCTAATGACGAAAACATTCTGAACAAATTTAATAAGTATGCGTTCGAATCTTCTTTTAATCCAATAAATTAAAAAGTGTCTTAAACTGCTTTCTGTGTAAGAAACTGAAATAGCATTAATGATAAAATTCACTTTGAATTTAAAACAATATCTTTTTCATAAAATTTGAAATGGAAAGAAAAAAAACTGTTTGCATAATTTTTTAAAGCAGAATTATTGGGCTAAAAAATTTTTACAAAACACGTGAATGAAATAGTTTTTGAGATGATTTTTTCTCACTATTTTATTTGAAAAGTTTTTTTGATTTTCACATGAAAGCTTTATTTATTTATCTCTTTTAAAAAGTACTCTGTATCCGAAGCATTTTGTGTTTGTTTATTGAATATGAATTAAAGAATATAACGATATTTAACAAAATCAAAATGAATGATAATGAATTGAAAATAATCTGAAATATATGAATATACATAGGCTTTTTAAAAAGTAAAGTAACACGAACTCTGCTTGGAGCTCTAACTATTAGTGTGATTAAAAATCCCTCTGAAAATAATGAAGATAATCACAGCATTCAAATTGTGCCGATAGATTAAACTGGTTTTCCAGTAACTTGACCAAATCTCAGTCAGAAGATGGCTGTATTGAAAAAAACTAATTCTTCTATTGATGAAGTGCGACACGGTTATTCCGTTTAAAGAAAAATTCTCCATCTGAAATCCATCAGCAATTGATAGAAGTGTACAGTACAAGAATTATCTCACGAAAACTAGAAAGGTTTTGGTGCACAAAATTTGGCAAAGGCAGAACAGACATGCAAAATGAATATAAAGCATTTTCGGGATGAGTGAGTGAGAGAGTGAGAGAATATTAACGTCGCACTGATTAGCAACACGAGGGCTTTGGGCGACGGGCATTTTCGGTTGAAGGTACTAGACAAGCCAACCGATATTGTCGATCTCGCAATAAGTAATTTCCATCTCTTCGGACCTTTAGAGAAACATTTAGAAGGTTAGCATTTCAGAACTAGAGTGGTAGCCGAGTGGTCTAGGCATCGGATCGTGGCTAGCATGCCATGAGTTCGGTTCCAGTACCACTGAAGACCCGCCGTGTAGGGGTGTGATGCACGTTAAATCTGTCGAGAGCTCAAACGTCCTTCCGTTGGTGTGGTGTGGTACTCAGGAGAGGGGTGCAAATCTCAGATGTCGTCCTCCTCACTTGACCATGGTTCAAAATTACGTGGACCGTCCCCAAAAACCCTCGTGTAGCTGAGCAGTGGGACGTTAATATTGACTCACTCACTCACTCAGAACTAGAGTGTTGAGGTTTCACAAACCATATTGACGTAATTGCACAAATTTGACGATGATTTCCACGATGCTGGCTTCGATGGTTTTGTGTATAGATGGAACAAGTGCCTCGATAAATATGGTTACAATATAGGTAGGTATTATGTTGTTGTTAGTTAGTTATACCACCTGATTGACAGTAACATCAGATCAAGTCACACGATATTAATCTCGATAAGGGGCTAGAATTTTACGCCTGTCGTTGTCCGTAGTTTTTAGCACCATACAAGTAAAAACACGATTTTCCTCGGTTCAAGCCCAATTTTGAGGGAGAACACAGCAGTCAGCATTCCTACTGTGACTAGGGACGCTGACTGCTGTGCCGTAAACCATGAGTTCGATTCCCTCAGAAGGCATGGATTGGTAAATGCATTATGCTTTTGTGGCATGGGGGTGCTCTAAAAAGCCATCAAGCCAGAAGTCCTTTCGTGAGGTTGGTGGAAGGAAAAAAGAGGTGAGAGGCCCCTTACCACCTGCAGGGTGTTTTCTCTCAAGCTTGGAAAGCTACCTAGCCAAATCATACAATCACCTGTATGGTGGTCAAAACTACGGCTAACGACAGACGTACATCTAGTTCTTTGACGTGGTAAATTTCGTGTACATTGATCTGCCACTGTCATTCAGGGGACATTAGTCGCAACAACAACACAATAAAAGCCACCAAGAATGTGTATGCATTACGTTTCAACTGCACGGGGGCATGTCATATGCTTACTTATTATTGTACTTTATAAGACATTATTTTCATTTAAAAATTTATCCCGTAGTTACGATCATCCGCATTTACGATTACAAAAAAAGAATATATGAAAATAGCAAATAGGGAGGGGAGGGGAATTGAAATGAAACTATGTCCCTGAAACTATTTAATTCCCTTCATATTTGTTGATTCGATATTTAATATAACGTAAATTTTAAATACTTATTAATGAGAGAGAAATACATTTTGAATAAACACAGAGACAAGAACTGGATCCCTTCTTATAATAAAAAATGCTTATTCTGAGCATGTTACTTGTGTATCAAATTTATGATACCATCAGTTGAAAAGTATCAGTTTGACATACATCTGATTTAAATTTGCTTACATAGATGATCCCTTTTAAATACGAGGCTTTTGATCTCCCTGCATTCGCATTATGGGTCACCTCTTCAACAAAGCGGTCATCTAGAACTGATAAATATTTAATTAACTGGATTAAACAAAGTTAGCTCTAGACTTTACAGATGTGCATCATTTCTAGTCGTGATAGAAACTATAGTTATACTTAATTTCTCCATCACAATTTCAGACATTAATATGCCATCTATGTAATTTTATCTTAGGATCATTTTTTTGCCATGCGTGCGATAATTATTTCTGAACACTCATACTTAGTTATTTTTACCACCAAGTCAGCCAGATGTTTTTTTTAACATTTATAAACCCCGTGCAACACAATGTATAACACGGGGGAATACAATACAATACAGACAGAAGAATGGATTACAACACAAACATCCATGCCTTCTCCGGGATTCGAACCCAGCCCCTACGGCACCGTAATCAGCTTCACTGACCACTATACCGGATGGGCGGCAGCCAGATGGTTTAAGTGGTGAATTTAATGGCTGGTGATGCTCTATGGATTTCTGATATAGTTTCACAAAGAATATATCAAGAATGTTGGGGGGGGGCTATTGCACATTTAATGGCCTTAAAGTATTTCGATAGTGTACGATGAAAGTCAGAATGGGGAAATAGTTAAGTCATACGTGTTTTTTACTCTGTGCTCCCATAAAAGAGATTTCAGAGGTAAGCCAGTAAGAAAAGAGACCAGAGTACAGAATGTCAGGTATCAATTTGTGTTGTCCCTTGTTACAAAAACTATCATATGAAGACTAATATTTAATTTTTTCCATTTGCCCGAGATAACTCGTGATAGTAAACTTATATTAAAGCTAAATGCTCTTACGCCTGTAAAAAAATAAAAATTAAACTTAAAACCTATATATTTTATCTTGTTTCATTTCATTTTATTTAATAATAAAATAAAAAAAATGTGATGATTTTTTCAATTTTTTTTCAAAAATTGAAAAAACGAAGGTATTGACGAGGACTATTGGTGCATCACCAATAGCCCTCATGTTACTTTATAGTGTGACTTTAATAAACTCACTCTTTCACCCAATTTTTTTATTACCCTTTCTCCCTCTTATTCATTATTATAGGAATCCTTAACGTCTATGGCGTATATATACGCCTCGCTCAGCCAGAACGTTGACTTTCCCCTAGCGTACATATACACTTTTGAGAAGTGTAATCTTTTGAAATTGCACTGCTGTCAGTAAAACTATTCCAAAGGCTCTAGAATACAATAAAAATGACCTCGATTGTCGTTTATAAAGAATTTACTTATTTCAGAAAAGGATTTACTTATTTATGCATTATTTACTTTTACATCAATATACCGCATAACTACACACACCTCACCGTAGTTTTAAAAAAATTTTAACTGCATTATATTAAGTTTTTTTTTTAATTTACAATATATTTAATTCTAAAATTTGAATAAATAACTTGAGAAGACAAAACAATTTGAGAGATTTTCGTAACTTTTAAAAGCTTCTGAAAACAAATGCCAAGCAATATTTTAAAAATGCACCAAAGAATGTAAAAAAAAAAGATATTTACTTTGATATATAGGGTAACTTATCATAAGGACGGGGACGTAAATAACTCATTCTATATGCAACAATACGAAATCATTTTTTCGGACATTGCAATTTATCAAACTATACAAAATGATCAAATACAAGAGAACTTTTACCATCTAATAAACTTTTTGAATTTCTCGTGGTCTTATAAATAATTCTAGACATTGCTGGTAAACAAAAATATTTGAAACTGGGGAGATAAGAGCATTTTATTATGAATTATATAATGGTTCAACAAAAAAAAAATTGTGAGAATTACTTTCTTAGTTTTTTTTTAAAGTGAGGGAATTTGATATCAATAATTTCTTCCTTGTAAAGATTAATATATAAAACAAGTTTGAATAAATTTTTGTAGAGATAGAACCAGTAAAATATAAATTTTAGTTTAGAAGATTTTGTTGGTAGTTAAAGTATTCCGAACAACTGATTTAAAGAAAATAAACGCGTTTGTATTTTTAAATCTATATATATAAAGGAGAAAAGCGACTCACTCACTGACTGACTGACTGACTGACTGACTGACTGACTGACTGACTAATCACGAAATCTCTGGAACTATTCAACCTACAGACTTGAAATTTGGTAGACATGTTCCTTTGATAGAGTAGACATCAGCTAAGAAAGGATTTTCCGAAATTCGAAACGCAAGGGGCGTAACGGGGGGTTAAGGGCTTTAATAATAATTGTTTCCATGTTTAAACTACTTGATGTACAATCTTGAAATTGGGTAAGCGGATTCCTTTCAGAGAGTAGAGATCCGCTACGAAATGAGTTTGCTGAAAATCGACCCCCAAGTGGCGTTGTAGGGGCTTAAGGGGCGTTATAGATAATTATTTCCATTTTTAAACTATTTGACGCACTGTCTTTAAATTTGATATATAGATTCCTTTCGTAGAATAATGATCAGTTACAAAACGGGTTTTGTGAAAACAGACTTCTAAGTGGCGTTGCGGGGGATTAAGGGGCGTAATAGATAAATATATCCGTTTTTAAACTACTTCACCTACCTGCTTGAAAATTGGTAGTTAAGTTTCTTTCCTGGAGTAAATATCCGCTACGAAATGGGTTTTGGGAAAATTGACCCCCAAGGGGTTGTTGCGGAGGTGGGGGGTTTAAGGGGCGTTATAAATTTTTATTTTTAAGTTATTAGACGTACAGTCTTGAAACTTAGTAAGCAGATTCCTCTCATAGGGTAGAGATACGCTAAAAATTTGTTTCGTGAAAATTGCCCCCAAGTGGCGTTGAGGGGACTTAAGGGGCGTTATAGATAATTATTTCCATTTTTAAACTATTAGACGCACAGTCTTTATATTTTATAAAGAGATTTCTTTCATAGAGTAGAGATCAGCTATAAGAAGCTTTTGTGAAAACAGACCTCTAAGTGGCGTTGCAGGGGAATATGTGGCGTAAGAGATAAATATTTTCGTTTTTAAACTATTTGACCTACCTGCTTGAAAATTGGTAGGAATGTTTCTTTCATGGAGTAAATATCCGCTACAAAACGGGTTTGGAGAAATTAGACTCCCAAGAAGTGTTGCGGGGGTTAAGGGCAGATATAAATAATTATTTCTTTTTTTAAACTATTAGACTCACAGTCTTGAAATTTGGTTAGCAGATTCCTCTCATAGGATAGAAATACACTGCAAAATGTGTTTTGTGAAAATCGACCCCTAGGTGGTGTTGCGGGGTTCAAGGTGCGTTATTGATAATTTTTTTGCATTTTTAATTAATTGGACGCACAGTCTTCAAATTTTGCTAAGCAGATTCCTTTCAAAGAGTGCAATTCCCCTACAAAATGGGTTTTGTGAAAACAGACCCAGAAGTGGCGTTGCGGGGTTTCAAGTGGCGTTATAGACAATTATCCCCATTTTTAAACTGTTAGACGTACAGTCTTGAAATTTGATAAGCAGATTCCTTTCGTAAAGTAGAGAACCGCTACAAAATGGGTTTAGCGAATATCAACTACCAAGTTTAATTTCGGGAGTTTAAGAGGCGTAATCGATAAATATTTCCATTTTAAAACTATTTGATCATCTTGCTTGAAAATTGGTAGGCATGTTCCTTTCATGGAATAGAGTTCCTCTAACAAAGAGTGAAACGAAAATTGACCCCTAAGGATGTTTGCGAGGGGTCAAGAGGAGTTACAGAAAAAAATTAATGTTTTTAATTGTTAGACCCATATACTTGAAATTTGTTAAGCATGTTTCTTTTGTTGAATAGAGATCCACTAAATGTATTTTAAGCAAATCAAGTTCTTAGGGGGGGGGTGCAAGGGGTTACTGGGACGTATTGACAAAAATTACTTTTTTCGAGCTACAAGGACTATAATAATGAAATTTGGTTTGCATTTTTCTTTTGTTGAATTGAAATCCGCTAAGAGCGGTAATTTTGGAAAACGGCTCTCAACGGGATTACGGGGATATTTATAGTAAAACTTTTGCTTTTTTCTGTTAGATTTAGACTTGAAATTTGGCTTGCATGTTCAATTTACGGAGTAGAGATCCACCGAAAATTGGTTTTGCGGGAGTCCACTTGGTTTTTGGGTTACGAAAGAGCAAATATCATTCTATACTTCAATTTTAGAGATTTTTAGAAAATACAAATTAGATGAGTTCTGCCCTTTTTTTTGACAGTTAAAGGTATAAGTATATTTTTCAATTCAATCGAATTCTTAATGCTAGGACTTAGATATCAATAATTTATACATATATATAAGCAGTAAAAATTTATAAAACATCTTGAAATACCCAGCGAAGCGGGCGGGTAACAGCTAGTATACTATATACACACATTACCCTAAAAATTTACGCACCAAGAAAAAGTCGTCAAAATGAAACGAAATTTTACATATGTAAGTACTAGTTTAATGTAAGTAAGTGATATTAGAACATCAAATAAAAGGATGATTTATGGCAGAAAAAAGTACAAATGAACGTAAGTTTTAGTACTCTGTTTTGACCCCCTCTAGCGTGAATACACGATGCGATACGAGTGGGCTTTGACGCATAGAAGTTCCGTATAATGTCCTGAGATATCTCGTTGCACAGTTGCTGTGAACGCGCTTCTAGTTCGACCAAACCCGTAGGCTGCCCAACTTGCCGTCCCGAATGATCTCAGACAAGATTGATTGGTGACAAATTTGGGGATCGAGCAGGTCAGGGAAAGGTAATAATGTGGTGGAAACAGTCTTGTGTGTGTGGCAGAGCATTGTCTTGTTGAAAAATGGCTCCCGGGCCCCCGCCATGAGTGACAACTCACGTGGCTGAAGGATATTATGGATGTACCGCTGGGCTGTCATTGTGCCAGGGATGGCACAACGGCAGCCCAGCGGATTAATGTTAGGGGTGAGCGTGTATCGCAAGCCATGACACCCTGTACCATCACATCAACTGTGGGAGCGGTGTGTTGCTGTAAAGCGAAGGCAGTATTGAAGTATTCACCATGGGTTCTCCACACACATACACGATTGTCAACACTGTTTAAATTGAATCTATATTCGTCGCTCAAGACGACCTGGCTCCATTTCGATGCAGGCCAATCTCGTTGTGTGCGACACCGCTCCAAACGGAGGCTTCGGGGGAGGGGGTCATTGACGACATACATAATGGGTGCCGCGATACCAAATGTCTTTCATCCAGGCACCTTGCAAAGGTTCGGGAAGACACAGGGGCCCGTTGTGAAGATGCTACTGGTGTCTGGACAGCAGCCAATAAAGCAGTTGGCTCTACGCGTGCGTGTTGAATGATGTGACGGTCTTCTCGACGACTGGTCTGTCGAAAGCTTCCTGAACCTGGTCGAAGTGTAAATGACGTCTCTTCTGTCTGCTGATCCCTACAACTCTTCACAGTCAAATCAGAACGACCTACTTTACGAGCTACTAGCCGAGTTGACCACACAGGCTCCATCATTCCGATGCTCTCGAACGCGGACAGCTGCTCCTATTGTCGGTATCATGTTGCTAATAGTGGCGTAACGGAATATCTATCTCAGCGTTTCCTTTGCGGAAGATTTAGCACACTGAAACAAGATCTGTTTTATACTCCAAGGAGAACGAAGTTCAACGCCCTCTAGTGGTATTACGCAATGCGCAATCACTCAGCATATCTTCTCGAAAAGTACAATTATGCCAAGTTCGTTACGATCTCCCAATTATTTCATGGTGCGCAAAATTTTTGGCAATGAGTGTATATAAACTTCTCGTACAAATTTACCAATATTGCATTTTTTTATTGTATGTTATTGTACTTTACATGTCGCAAAGAATTTAGTCCTGTTAAAAAAGAAAGATTTTACTCATAATTTTTTTGTTAATTATTATTGAATTTTTTTTTATTTATTAAATTTGTCAATTGAATGAAAATTAATGTGTAATGCATGAAAAACGCAGCATATTGAATTGATTATATATTTCTTACTTCTTGTCTTACATTTATTTTTTAAGTCCATATTTTCATTAACGTACAAGAAAATAAAGCATAACAATATATTAATAATATAGTAGGTATAACTAATACTGGGTATCCAAAAAGTATGACTAAACTTTCAAATTTAATTAAAAATAAATAAAGTATTTTACTTATGGTTTTTTTATGTACCAAACAGAAAAAAATTACAGTATTTTTTTATGAAATGCAAACTCTACAAAAACGTCTCAGTTTTTCAACTATCTCATCCCAAAATGACTTGACAGCAAGAAAAGCACAAGTTGTGGCACGGCTTATCGAATTGAAAACGGGAGCATGGAAATGAGGTGACACCCCACTCGATTTAGGAGGTAAGAAAAAGTTCCCCTGAATATGTGGAGAAAGAACGAGTCCAAGAATGTGGCCGCCTACATCTATAGACATAGCACTGTAAGGAATTGTTATTCCTTCTTCCCTCTGATCCAGCTAGATATGTGGGAGGAACCAATTGATCAGATGACATGATGCACTTCACTTGTTTATTTGTCACAATATTCAACACAGACACAATAATATTCCAATTAAGATAAATTTGATCAACAATTAGAGGATTAAGGTGAGACCAGATAGCGTGGGGACAATATATACGACCATTCAAATATATTCCTACGATAACTTAAGCAAAGCTCGTTTTTTACTTTGATAGTACACCAATAATTTAACTCTCTAACTTCTACTTAAAATAGGAGCGCAGTGAATGAACTCTTGCAATTCTTTAACTACTCGACGCCGCCTTGAACACTAATAGTTGACTTTAGTACTTCTCAGAGATTCCAACATCATGCGTCGTACACTGTTTACATACTATTGCCGGATTGTTAGCTTCTCATTAATTCACTTCACATCCGAGTTATCATCACTTCACTAAAACTTCACTAGCTCTTTGACTCTCACTTCACTAACCTCTTAAAACTCGCGAATACAGAATTTATGTATTAAACTTAATTTGCATAGTCACGTTTTCTTGTCTTCGATGAAAGTTGGATGAAAGAATTCTTGCCCTAAAGGAATCCTCAAGGAGTCAGTAAGAGGACGCGTATAGATCCGTCACAACACCTTCAGACATTTTCTTGGAAGGATACGTGACAAATATTGTTTATCAATCTTCAATTGGTGACAATATTGAAATGAAAAGTCGAATTACACAGTGGGCATTCATATTGCATCCTAGCAATGATTCCTAGAACGTGGCTAGAAATCTCGTATAGATTCAATGTTTAGCGCGCAACTAATGATGTGCACATTGAAATCGTGCAATAATGCATTGTAAAAAGAACTGATATTTTTTTTTATGGAGCAAAAAACCCCGACAGTGAATATCTTTATTTTTTCATAATTAATATTTGGAAGTGTAGTCATTACATTCATGAAAGTAATTTCAGACTCTGAAAGACTGAAATTCCGCTGTGGGAAGTGGAATGATTTTTTTAAAATTTTATATCACTCTAAATATATACTTTTTCCTTGAGACGGAACTGATATCCAGAATAAATCTTACCATCCGAGCGAAACGGAGCTTATTGACTCTGTTTTCATCCATAAACAAACAGCGGGACACCTTCTTCCGAATAGTGCAAGGTAAATTAGATGGGAATCTAAAAAGGAAGTTAAATGGGTGTGTTTCCTGATATCACATGAAATATTCTCTTTCGAATATGTCTGTCCTTTGAAGTATTGTGAAGCGAGGTTTTAAGAGCTTTGGAGTAACGTAAGCTCGAACAGGGTGTCTTAAGAAACCCCGCTTAATTTTACGTATGGAATTCCTTAAAATAAAATCGGTTTGTACCTAAACCTTTGGTTAAAAAGTGAAGCAAAAGAAATTATTTAACTGTCATTATACGTGTATTAAAAAATTCTCTTTTGTTGTATATATACTTGTAACCTGGCCTCGTCGCTGGGTATTTAATGACGTCATGTAACTATATGCATTTTTTTTAATTATTTATAACTGAAGTACTATCATTAAGTTTCCTATTGTATTGAAAATCATTCTGATATCGTTCTACTCTTGATTTAAAAAAAAAACAGGACAGGAATTTCTAAAATGGAATTATAATTATATTTACACTATCCTATCTCCCCCCCCCCCGCCACTCAGAGTCGATTGCCGCAAAACCTTAAGTGGTTTTCTACTCTAGAAACACTCTTTCCAAATTTCTTGTCCATAGGTCTAATAGCTAAAAAACTGAATAATTTTATCTCTAACTCACCTTAACCCCTTGTGGGAATCGATTTCCGTAAAGCCCTTTCTTATATAGCTGATCTTGCTCAACAAGAGGAACATGTTTATCAAATTTGAAGATTGTAGGTCTAAAACTTCCAGATATATCGTAATGTGTAAAAGCAGTGTAAGAAAGCATTAAGTCCATGTTGCACTCTTTATTTGTTACTGCATTTTTTTAAAAAAATTTCAGAAATTCTATTGTAATGACGTTAATCGTCCTTTAAATGCATGAAATGCCCACAGCAAATAAAGACAGGTTTTATTACGGGACTTATTATGTAGTTACAAATTAATTGCGTAAACAAAGAATTATACTTGTATGATCAAAGGTATTTTACTTGTATGTTATTTGTTCCTTCCAAAAGGAAACAAATAACAAACCAGTATAGTTCCAAGAGAGCACAGAATAAAAAACAGACACTATAATTGATCATAGAATTCAAATCCATAGTCAGAACTTATCGTAAAGCAAATGGAACGTACCATCACTGTCAGATGATCCCTTAATATTTCTTTCCTGCATCGTCTTTATACAGGTTGTGAAATCATTTTAAAAGTTTCTAGAGATATATCTTCAAATAATTATCCTAGCGTCTTCTTTATTTGCTAGCGACATTTTTTCCACCGAATTTTATGGTGACTTCACGAACAAATTTATCGGGAGGCCACTCCCATACTCTTAACATTATTGAAAAGTATTTATCTCTTGGCGTGCAAATTATCTTTTAAGTTGCAACACCCAAAGACCGAAGTTTCATCATTAAAACATACTAAAGTATGCCGTTAAAAGCAATCTTGCAATGCTGTTCCTTAATACGATAAAAATATTTTTTAACTATGTCTTCGCAGTTTGAGCGAAAAATCTTGGTATTTATTTTATTTTTCAATTCAATTACTTTAATAAACACGGCAAAAATTAGTTTTAATCCAAAAAAGCATCAAGTACATAGAATAAAAAAAAATGAAGTAGAACTCCATTTGACAAAGAAGTTTAATTATTTTAATACTTCTTTTATTTCCATGTGTATTATGTCAAAATACGTAAATTACCTAATAACGAAGATTACTTTAATTTTTGAAATAAAGAATTAACGTAACATTTTTTTCCTTTGTCATGTCTTCTTTCCCTTTCAATGAACAACTCTGATTGTTTTAACAATACTCATACTAAAGCAATTTATTTTTTCCCCATTTAGACAGTTTTTTTCAATCAAATATCATTATTTTTCTTAGGTATTATTAAAATTCCATCATTTTAACGTGGTTCTCCGTACCAAATTCAATTATTTCCGTATTCTTAAAAAAATTACATATATCCAGTGTTTTCAAGTTAATAATTAAGTCACTCAGTTTGTTTTCTGATATTCTTCATGTTTTGATTTTGTGTCAACAATAAGAGGACAGTGAAAAAAACTTCGATAATTTACCCCAATAGTAAATGATAGCTAAAAACTAGCATTCACAAGTCTTTTCTACGTTAAAGCTTATATTTTTATGTTAAATTTTAAAATCAATATATACGAGGTAGAATTAAAAACTTCCCGGGCTGAGCCTGTAACGGGACAAATTTTTGCAGCAAATAATATTTCTTTGTCACTCCATTCTCCCCCCCCCCCTTCTAAAACAAGTTCATTCCAAATCACCTGGTCGGTGGCTTGCCACGGCGTCGTTTTTTGCAGGCGGATGCATTTTTGTAGCCGGTGATTGAAAGAAATTGCGTTTGTTGTGCAGAGTATAATATCAAAGAATGCTATGGAGACTTACGAACTGTTAGCAGTACAGCACTGTTTCTCAAACTGTGGAGCGCACCCCCCTTGGTGGGCGTAACAACTCTTTGAGAGGGGCGCGAGCATATTGAAATTTAGAAAACAGAGTATTATTTGAAAAACGAAAAAAAACATTAATTTACTGATAGTAAACAAACAAAACACACATTCTGACATAATAAAAATATAATACACATTTAAACTGATATATTACATTTATAATGCATCAGTGCTACACAATGTATCTTATACATAATTTAACAATATCAAGTTAAGAACAAGTTTAATAGTTACCAGTGCCGCATGTGATTGTCATATATAAAATTATATACAGAAATTAACTCTTAATTTGTACGGTTTATAAATAATTCCTTAACTGCCTATTAAAAGTTACACGATTCGCTTTCCAATATCAGCCGTTTTCCATGTAAGCGCACGCATGCGATGTATTAGAGGGGGGGGGGATACAGAAGCAAATAATCTGAAATTAGTAAATCCTTCACAAACATTGTCAAGGTCCTTTTATTGCATTCCAAAACCTTCGGAATAAGTTTATGGATAGCAGTGCACAGAAAGGATCGTACTTCGGAAAGACGTATTTATACGTCCGGGGAAATTAACGCTTTGCCTGAGCGAGACGTTTATATACGCCGGTGGTACTTAACAGACTAAAGTCGTGTCGTATTTTTTGCGTAAAAGTTTAATATTATTGAATTTAATAAATTGTTATTGTATGTGGGGTGCGCGAAGAAAATTATGATTGAATATTGGGTCGCGAGTGTTGAAACTTTGAGAAGCACTGCAGTACAGCAATGATACATTATAGTAATTTAGTGGCATTGACGTTTTAGAGAAAATGCGAAGGAAGGTGCCAAAGACGACGAACGCTTTGGACACCCACAGACTTCCCGCATAAAACATTGAAAAGTTTTTTTGTTGCAATACGTAAGAATATGCTTCAAACAACGACAAGGGGAAAATGTACGCTACTGTTTTGCCACATCCTCCTTACTTCCCGGAATTTGCCCCCTGAAACTTCAGAATATTTCTTGAACTGGCACTCCACTTGCAGGGTCGTCGATTTCAATCTGCAGATGAAGTTAAAAGTGCATTGCAGGCTGAATGAAAGGACATGGCTAAAAATTGATTCCAAAAATGTTTCGATGAACATTACAAGCGATGGTAAAAATGTGCCGTGGTTCAAGGGTCTTATTTTGAAGGAGGATGTGTGTTTCAGCAACTTAACTGTATTTTTTTGTTTGTGTTATAGACGTCCGGGATTTTTTGAATCCTACTACGTATTTGCATTCAATTTTGCTTCATAAAAATACCGATGTGTATCAGAATGCAACAATTTTATGTAGAAATTATATGGATTGTTATAATAAAAATTCCACAAAGTTGTAAAATCCAAAATAAAGAATTAATAAGAAGTATTATAAACTGTGGTATTCAAATGTCCTTAATATAATGAAGTTTAAAGATAAATACTATTTTTTTCGAGTTTTTTGATAAATTCCTTTGCCGGGAGAAAAAAAGGGTACAAAAATGTGCCTACAGCTCGGTTTCCTCCATTGGCCAATACTATGCCAAGTTGGCGATAAATAAAGATGCGCATTAAAATAGGATTCAACCTGTTATTTTAATGTATCAATAAATTTACAGAATTGAAGGATAAGAAATTGCGTACTTAATATTTTTAGAATAAATAAGCATCTCTTCAGATGTAAATTTAATATAATGAGGTTCATAGATATACTTAGAATAATTATATATTTGAAACCAGGAGGTTGTAAATTTACTTATAACAAAATGTTTTACGTCCAAACTCCCATTGTTTATGAACGATTTGTTATTCCAATCAACTATCTTTCAGCACGGAACAATGATTTATGAAATATTAACGAGTTTTCCTCTTTTTTCTTAAGTAATACTGATATCAATAACGTTTTGAAAACATTGCTGAAAATTGCAGCACTATAGATAATTTGCCTTAAAGGATTCTTGGCTAAAATAAAATATTAAGTACACGCGCGGGCAACGTTGTGAATATTTTTAGTACGGTAACAGTTATGTTCTGGAAATCTTTACCAATTATTTCATACAATTCTAGTTTTTCGGTAAGTTTTAAAGTAATTTGGTGACATTTCATAAAAGTTGCCAACCAACATCTTATGTTTCATTTAAACTAAGCTGGAATATTTTTTCTTAAATTATATTAAAAACGCCATATATATAATATATACATGTATAATTTATTTCAAAGTATTGATTTTTCTTACGTTACGGTTACTGAGTGCCCTAAAATTGTCAAAATAAAAATTATTTTTGCGTATTTTGATGTCACATCCGGGTGAGAAGTTGAACTCTAAATTTTAGATCTCATATCCATAGATAGTATTTTAAAGATATTTCAAGTTTTCGGACTACTGTCAGTCTCATAATCTAAGTATTTACAAATTTTAAATGCGTTTTTCTTAGACTTATTTTTGACGATGTAGTTGTTTTCTATTCCCAAAGGGTTTCGTTTTCTAAATTTAGTAAGGAAAGAGTCTTAAAACTGACTATAGATATTTTCAAACATATATGTCTCTAAAAAACTAATATGACATTAAATCTGAAGGTTCTAGGCATCTTTTTAATTATGTCAAGATTTATACTTGTAGAATTTTCATATTTTTTTTATTATTATTTATTTATTTGTTTATTTTGGTTTGTCTATAAAAATAATGATTGAAACACAACAAAGAATGAGATATTTAAACTCATACTAATTTTTGTGCCTAGTAATCTAAGAAATACTAATCATTTAAAATTATAAAAATAATTAAAAATTGAGAAGATAGTATACTATTTACCCTTAAATAGAAAAGTGTTATTTTACTAAAAACTGCGTATATGAAAGCATAGATTATTTTTCCTTACAAGTTATATGAATCATAAATGACTTTTTTTAATCTTTGTTTTACAAATAATTTTTTCTAGCTTTTACGAATTTTTTAATTACGTTCTTAGAAAAAGTAATTGTTATGATAAAAATTGTATAACTTTTATCTGGATGAAAAATACATTCAGGGAAGACATTGCCTATTTTCAGCACGAATTTGCTGCATTTTTTAGAGAATATTCAACATACAAAAACAAAATTACTCTTTAATCTTATAGTATTAAAGTTTTTCCGTGTATATTTAAATTCTAAAATAAATAAATTTTGGAGTGCTTTAAGTAATGTTTACTGTTTACAAAAGTTCTAATTTCTTTTCCAATGTCAGAAAAGAACATTTTCTCAAGTTTTATTTATTCGTAACGTAAAACTTATTTATCAATTTCAGTTATTCATGATGTACGTACGTTCATTTTAGCAAATATTTTTCACTTAACTGCCAATTTTGAAAATGGGTGAAGATGAAAACAATAAAATATCTCTTAAACCTAATCATATTATTGTATCTATCGATAAACACACCGTCCATGTTTTGAAATTGGAATAAATGATAACAGCAAAATGTTCCTTGAACCTAAATCACATTTTCGTGTTCATCAGTAAACAACGTCCATGTTTCAAATTTGGAGAAAATGAGAATAATAAAATATTCTTATTCCTAATCCTATTTTCTTATCTCTTGGTAAATAGAGCTCAGGAGATCGACAACATTATTTCCCGTTACAAATATATTTTTATGACCAAACACTTAGTTCTGATTTCATTTAAAACTTTTGTTTATATTGCTTCATAACTCAATTTTCTTATAAGTGCTTTCACATTGTGAAGATTGTCGTCATTGTAGGGTAGTAGATTCGAGTCCGAAGACCACTGAAGATTCACTGACTAGAAAGACTGACGTAAGTTAAATGTGCCGAGGCACAGTCCTCAGTGAATGGAATTCCAATTAGGTGTCGTCCTTGTCACATGACCGAAAAAATGACACCCGTCACAAATAATCTTTGAGTAGCTTTGAAGCTGGACAACAGACGTGTAATAGGTTTATGTGTGCCTTTAAATTTTCAAGACTCTTTCTCAATCTCACAGTGCAATATATGCAGGGTGTTGCAGAATTCGACCGACAAATTCAGAGGGGTGACAGAATCACCAGAGAACATGGGGTCGTAAACCCGTTTATTCGTCGTAATTCACAAAAATATTTATGAAAAGTGTGATGCAGAGTGGAATGAAAAAGAGCTATAAGAGGTAAGAAATACGTTTGTTAGACGTACAGCATGTTTACAGTAAGAACAGCGCATCAGAAATACAATTGTAATGCGTGTCGGTTCCTGCTTTCCTCTAATACCCCTTGTCTACTCTCGGACCCGGCTAGATGTGTGGAAGGAACTGAATAATCAGTGAACACGGTTCACTCTAATTATTTTATTGTCACAAAATATCAAGCAAACACTATAATAATCCAATTAAGAATGTTAATCAGTATGCAGAGCGCGAAGGTGAGACCCGTTAGCCTGGGGATAATATTACGGACCCTTAACTGATTCCGCGATAACCTATACAAGCGCAATTTCAACTCCGCCACGATCTAATAAATTATTCTTTAACTTATAATTAAATAAGGTTCACGATACCTGTACTCTTGTGAAGTCCTACTGTTGCGACCTTGAACGGTAATCTTTAACTGGATTCAATCACCTCCGAGTGATCATCTCTTGGAATTCTTCAATGGATACTTTTATAAACTTAGATTTGCACTTCATGAATTCACGATTCTCCGCTCACCAACTAACTCACAAAGCTCACGAATACAGAATTTATAAAAAATACTTAATTTGCATGATTACATTCTCTTACCTTCGGTGAAAGATGGTTGGTAAAAATGTTTCCCCAGAAGAGTCCCCAAGGGGTTAGTAATAGACGTGTATAGATCCGTCACACAAAGGCAAGTGATTTTCACAGGAATTGTTTGAAGTTCGATATCGCAGGTCAAATCACAACCGATACATACGGAGGAAGGATTGTTGGATGCGTTCAAACAAATCGAGTATGCTGGCCGATGTCAGATAAAGCGATCAGTGCTTTAAGATTCTGAACTGTAGCCACTGGCATCTAATACACAAGTGATTTCAGATGGCTTCAGAAGAAGAAATCCAAAGGATTGAGGTCCAGGGAACATGGATATCTAGCAATTGGTCTACCACTTCCAATCCACCTCTCGGGATATGTAGATATAGGTGAGTGATCACCGCAATCGAAAAACGTGCTAGTGTACTATCATGCATGAACCACACGTTCTGGCGCGCAGTGGCCGGTACTCACTGCAGCAACTCTGGAAGAAGTGCGAAATTTGCATACATGCACAGGTTTTCTCTTCAACTCTACCACAACACTCAAAATACCCACGTTCACTGGGCCAGTTCCCTGTTCTGTCTCGTCGTCCTCCCAATTTCTACCACTATCGTGATTTCCACCGACTAAGCATGGTTTCCAGCCCTATATTCTATGCTGCCAACTATCCCCCCCCCCCCCCACTGAATTAGTCAGTCGAGTTCGGCGACACCCTATGCATGAAGTGTTACACACCAGTACATTTGTGTTAATCTTGAAGAGGGGAGGGGGGTGTATCTAAGGAATTATTCGATTCTATTTTTAAACAATAAGCAAACAAAATTATAACGGGCACGATCTACTCTCAGCCCCGCCTACAGGTATGGGAGAAAGTGAAGGATGACTCGCCTTAATACCTTTCAACTATTTATTAAACACACAAAATATCAACAGACAGAATTCTATAAATTCAAGTGAGTGAGTGAATATTAACGTCCCACTGCTCAGTTACACGAGGGTTTTTGTGGACGGTTTCGCGTCATTTTGAACCATGGTCAAGAGGATCTAGCTTAGCGACACCTGAGCTGGCACCCCCTCTCCTAACTACCCACCACACCAACGGGAGGACGTTTGAGCTGTCGACAGATTTTACGTGCATCTCTCCCCTACACGGCGAGTCTTCAGTGGTACTGGGATCAAACTAATGACATGCTAGCCACAATCCGATGCCTTGACCACTTGGCTACCGCGGCCACCTCTATAAATTCAAACTAGAAGAGATGCTCCTAATAAGAGCAATAGGAGAATAAACCACGAGAGACGCGAATTATGAGAAGACTTCTGTTATATATATATAGATCCTCCTTTTTTGGGATCAATCCAATACTCTAAATAGTTGAGTTATAATTAAGCTATGGTGACCAATTGTCACTTTAATATCTTCAACTCTCTAATCTCTGAAACGTGCTATTAAATATACTATTATCCGATCGGTAGCAATCTGACCTCGTAGTCACATTCTTTATATCTCAATCTCCATAAAACTCCGTCTATCCATCTAACTAGCTAAAAAACCTATACTATATATAATCGACTTTATCTGCATATCACGGTTTCTTCTACAAAAGGGTTGGTTGTGATTAATTCCATTTGATCTAAATAGTTGAGTTATAATTAAGCTATGGTGACCAATTGTCACTTTAATATCTTCGACTCTCTAATCTCTGAAACGCACTATTAAATATACTATTATCCGATCGGTAGCAATCTGATCTCGTAGTCACATTCTTTATATCTCAATCTCCATAAACTCCGTCTATCCATCTAACTAGCTAGAAAACCTATACTATATATAATCGACTTTATCTGCATATCACGGTTTCTTCTACAAAAGGGTTGGTTGTGATTAATTTCATTTGATAGGCCAAAGATTTCCCAAGAGGATTAGATGAAGGACGCGTATAAATCCCTCACAAAATTATTATAGTTATGTAACATCCTGAATTATTAAATATTAATAGAAAGTTTTTTATAATGTTTCTTTGTTTTACTTTTAATAAGAATCAGTGTTAGCTTAGGACATCATTGTTTTACCTAAGAAATATAATCTATCACTCTCACTAAGATTTATTTGAAAAAATGATAAAGTACAATGATTTTTGTCCATAAACGTGTTTCTTAAAGTTTTATACTATTAGTTTTTAAAAAATTAAAACTTACTTTTATCCATTTTTAATATACAAAAATATATTTTTTATAATTTAAATCTGTACACTCGATCTGATGAGGGACTGATACGTGTTAAATCTATTGAAACTAAAAGTCCTCACGTTGTCGAGATAGTTTGAAAAATTGATTGCCACCTCAGGCACCGTACTTCTTGCTTTTAACCATGATTTGAAATTACAAGATCTGTAAATAATTAATTAATCTATAGTCATAAACCAGTGTTACTTTCCTTCATATTTCTTTATAAGTTACCTCAAGATTTACTTTTAGTCATGTTTTCATAAAAATGTTGTTTTCTTTATAAAAAATAAGCAATTATACTGAGTTTAAATTTTTACATTTCTTAGAGAAATTGATCCAATTCTCGTAATCAAAAATATGATAAAATTGATTTATTTAAAGAAACCGAAATACACTTTTTAACTCAAAAATGTTTGCAATTAGTGAAATGATTTCGGTAATGAGAGAGGATGTAGCTTAGCGAATTGAAAGACTTGAAAACTTTGTTACAAAGTGGACCACAACAAAAGAAGTAGAAGTTATTAAACGATGATGAATTCATTTTGTGGAGAGTTGGTTCGTCCTTCTATATGTCAATAGTCTCCGTTGCTAAGTTACGAGATCAAGCCTGAGATGATCTTCTTGAAAAGATGTCATTCAATGACATACTCTCAAGAATGCAGTCATTGCGAAAAACCATGATTTGTGTGGATCATAATACTTTTTAACTTAAGCTACAGAATATTTTGTGTAGATTATTTTGAAGTATTGCTAATAAATATAGATACATAAGTTAGAATATATAAGTCAGTTAGATTTAGACATATATATATATATATATATAATATGTTAGATATAAAAGCTGAGTTGTGTATATCTAAATTAATATCAGATTTAAGAGATATATATATATAGTAAGAAATTTAATAATTAGCATAGGAAAAAGATATGCTTGAAATTATTTGAGCCAGTTTGCGAATATTTCTTATGCACTAAGATCATTTTCCTGTTTTCTATGCAATGCTCAAAGATTCGTATTTTTTTCCCCTTAAAACACAAGTTCATAAAATAAAATTTTTAAAAAATGAATCATAAGAACATACATATATTTATCATATGAAAAACGCTATAAGATAATAGTCATTAGACAGTGAGACGCATTGAAAGTGTTCTTGTAACAAATATCGACAGTCAGATTTATTTTTGAAATGTTGATGTACGTAATGCGAACATTTGGCGTGTGCAGTATCATTTTTGAAGTTCTCTTTGTTGCCTGAACCTGACACAAAATCAGTAAGTTCTGAAATGACAAATATTTCTAGCCCGTAATGCTGCGTTATTAAATGCAACAATAATTTTCTTAATAAATTTTTTTTTATGTACCATGTTTTTATAACCATTTTCATGCATTGTCATCCACTTCTGAGCTTTGTTCAAATTTCAAGTCTCTGGTTCATCGGGAAGTTAGTTTAAAATCCATTACAAAATTCCACCCGGACAGACAGACAAGAAAGAGAGTTGATAAAAACATGGTAACTTGGGAGGCCCTCTTTAACCCTAGAGTCACGAAATTGAATACGTAGAGACAAACCGACCTGTACTATCGACACGTGGTCTTTGTTCGTGTAAATTCAAGTAAGTTCCGGAGTTACGGGACCCTTGTCGAAATCGGGGCCCACCTCTTCGAAGGCCCGGGTTCGAGACTAGAATTTCTTTCTTTCACATTTTCATGTATTGTCATCCAATTCTGAGCTATGGTCCAAATTTGAAGTCTCTAGCTCATCGGAAAGTTAGTTTAAAATCAATTACAAAATTCCACCCGTACAGACAAGAAAGCGAGTTAATAAAAACATGGCAAAATACAAGGTGTTGCTATTAATTAACGAGACTTATGCTGTTACAGAAGAAATAAGCATGCGCCAAACACCAGCGACCAATAGCTATTTAACCTGAAGCCTTATCCTTCAATTTCGATACTTCTCGTTTCATTTAACAAATCCGTCTAGATGTAGTCATCGTTTGCATCAGAGTTCTTTTTTTTATTGTTGTTTTGTCGAAACAAAGATAAGCGTAACAATAGATCAACAAATTTTTGTAAAATTTCATGATCAATAAAAAAAGTAAGCTTCATTATTTAAAACATTAATGTATACCAATCTAATTGAAAACTCATCCAAATCTACCCCATTCGTATATTTCACGTACGACTGATACAGCCCGATTTTATAAACAGTAATTAACTCTTCCAAAAACTTTTTCCGAACTCGAATAAAGTACCACAAAATCCGGCGTATAACGCGCACTTTTAACACAAAAAAATAAGTTCGAACTTTACGGGTGTGCGTTGTACGGGTATAAAAATGACAGCTTTAAAAATAAAAAAGGAGATGAGAGCATAAAGCAAATTAGATTTTTGGAAAGAATAAAATACTATTTATTTTAATGATATGACTTGTAATTCTAGAAATAAATTATTTTTTCAAACGCCTAAGATAATACCTCGAATAAATGGCTTTAAGACATAAAAGTCATTTCAGGTTATTATTATGAGAGGGTATGTGCGTTATACAGCGAATATGCATCAAAAATTAAAAATGCAACTTGAAAGTATAGGTGCGCGTCATACGTTGGATTTTACGGTACATTTTTTTTGTCTTAAGTAGCTATATACAATTCTATAAAAATTACATTTATGTCTTTCGATATAAATGATACAGGAAATATTTCATTAACGGCACATTAAAGTTAAGTATTATTTATATTTTAAAGAACTCCTTTAACCTCTCATTATTTATTTTTTAAATGAAGTAAATCAAAATTCAACCTAAAGCAATATATTCTGCTCGCAGAGTTCAACTCGAATAAAATCAAACGAGGCATGTCTCCAGTCACGGCGTGCTGCTGCCACCCAATACGTCCACCACTCTTTCTACGGGATATAAATTAATTATTCTCTTCTAATAAGCAACCGGACAGCTGTGACCGGAAGACAAGAGTGTCCAGATAAATATGCGACAGTAAGAAAATGATGCAGCGAAGAACAAAACAAAACACAATCGATTCCTGTCTGCGGGAATAAGTTATAGTAATAAGGGAAGAAAACGCACAAAGAAATTGGTAGCACGTTTGTTCGATGCAGATGGCATTTCAATAAATTCCGTTCGACACATTTATTGTTCAAAATTTATTCCATCCACCTACATAGGGTGTATGTTTTTTTAATACGTGTAGAAAATATAATGCTTCATACAATTATGTTGGATTCCATAAGAAAAGTAAAACTGTTTCAAAATAAAAAAACTGCCTTATCTCATTCATTCTTTTGTGATGTAGTTCAATAATCTCGAAGAAGGAGGAACATCTGATAAATTAAATAAATACACGGGGGAATGTTCTATGTATTCAAAATTCAGAACCGACCAGAATAAATTCGATTTATCCTTTTAGAAAGAATTCAATCACACATTTAGAAATTTATATTTTTAAAAATATGTAACACACACAAGAATGGTTGAATGTATTTTTTCTTATTTCGTGAGAGAGTATGTGAGAGGCTGGTTTGTATTGTAATGTAAATTGGCTGGTTTGTATTGACGCAAGCGCTATATTCGGCCAAACTGCGCCAAATATTAGTTAATTTAGAACTAAATTAATTTTATCGTATAAATAATAATTTCTGAAATTTCAATACTTTAAAAATAATTTCTGAAAGTTAGACGTGAGGTGAAGAGAAAAAATTGGAAAAAGAGGGACTTATGTATTATATAGTCGACCAATTTCGTGTAAAAAAAAAACGGTGCCAAATGCCATGATATGTACTCAGTAGTAAAAGTCCATTTTCTTGTATGCTGAAACACAAAACCATAGTATTCGCGCGAATGCTCTAAAATAATCTTTTTTTTATATCCTCGCGCGCATGTTAAACATAATATTCTTGATTTCGCTTGTTCAAAAACAACAGCTTTGTTTATAATTTTTAATATTGTTTTTTCGGGGGGGGGGATGATTGAAAGTTGGAATTTATTTTTTACTGCAGAGGACTCTGGGGAGTATTTCGCTATAATATGTTAGTTTAGCAAAAGTAATGCTAATTAGTTTAGCAAAATGACAAACAAAAAATATCATGAATGTGCACAACAGCATGAAAACTTATATGGCGTAATCTACATCTAGAAAAAGATACATTTTTCGCAATTTCGGACCCAATTATGGCGTTTTAGTGGCCTTAATAATGTAGTTATTTTATCTTCAGTTTATTTCAAGTGTACGCATTTTGTTTTTAGAAAACCTTATTTAATTCTTTATAATCTTCACCAAAATATTTGTCGACCTTCTCATAAGGAAGATGTATGCGTGGGAATTTGTATTCCCGCTTGTGAGGAAACGATTATAGCATTTGTCAACGTTTTTTGAATGGCAATATCTCTTGATTTAACGAAATTAGTCTACTGCATAATCATGTAAGTACCAAAGATGGTACTGTTTGGAGAGGAGGAGGCTCGAAATAATAGGGAATGATTACTGTGACAATCCGAAGGTGCATCGAACATATTTATCAAACAAGCGGCAACTCTGAAGAAAAAAGATCCGTCGATACATTGGGGTCGTAAGTCTCGCACTTTTCTAAAAATATATAAAAATTTTAAAAATTGCAGTAAAAAGTGTTTTTTTTAAAAAAAAATTGTGTTTGTGGTATTTATAAAAATTTAGAATTGAGTTAGCTTCTGATTAGGCTTTGCATAGGTTTTCAGCTTTGACCTGAGATCTAAATACACGATCTAAACTTGATGTTTTGTAAACCACCTGGAAGAGACATATTTTATAGAAAAATGTTCGTAAAAGAAAGAAAAAAGAATTAAACTTTGCAATGCTGTTAAGTTTCAACGAATTTCAAATTGCTTTTTTAAAATATTTATCTTCTCTACCAAATTAAATCTTGCTATTGAACTAACTTTGAGACCCATGCCACATTATTCTTTCTGAATCCACTTTAGGATATTTTATCCAATCAGTAGAGTAAGAAGCGGTAATTCAGGATTCATGTTTAGGAATCGAGTAATAAATTTGAGTCTCAAGCCACCAGACTTTTGTGCAAAATAGTGAATGTTACATTTCCCTACAAACTACTTATGTCTGTTGCTCAAGTCCGTGGATTTTCGTGATTCAGAAAATCGACATTGGCCATGTCGTATGATTATACGGCATGCAAAAGATCCCTAAAGTGTCTGTTCGCTTGGGCGCTCTCGGAAAAATTAAATCCTGGTACAAGTTCGCATCGTCAGAGCTCAGGTGCCTCCCTCTGTAGAGGAAACTGGACGTCAAAATTAACTGCGGCGATTGGTATCCGCCTATACGGCACCGCACGAAAGAGTGATACCAGGTTCTTGGAGATGTACAAGGTCTGCAATGGTAAAAATACCAATCCGCAGCCCATTGGATAAAAAAAACTTATGTCTGTTTTCAGTGAATCACTTATTTTGAACCAATGGCAAGTGGCAAGGAATATGAAGTGTATTCTCTCCTACTTATTGTAATACACCGTGAGATGAACTTAATCGTAATTCCATTTAATTTGCTAGAATTAATCAAAAACGCATAGTTTGTGAAATCAGGACTTGAACTTTCGGTTCGATTGAAACATCCAGGACTACCTGCTCCTGAACATGGCCCTATGTCATCCACTGTCAAAGACGTATGTAGAAGTTAAGAAATAAAAATGTACTAAAGTAGAGTTGCCCCCTGTTGTTCCAAAAGTACGAGGTTCATCTCTGATAGTTCTTGTGTTCATTCAATAACAATATAAATTCACTCCTTTATGACGCTAATCTAAAAACAAAATAATTTATTGAATCAAAACCTGCTTTTGAGAGAGAGATTCTCGATTTTTAAATACTCTTTTATAATCCCTAATGTTAACATTGAGGTTTTCAAGGCTTTCCTCGAAATATTGAGAAATACATTCCAATTATATTGATCACGAAGCCAAGTAAACTTTCATCGTGTTATCCAATTCTGTTCCGTAAAACTTTACTCAAAACAATTCTTGATCAATATGAAACATTTGAACTGCAGTTAAAACGCTAAAAAAAACCCGGAGAAGTTATTTCCAATCCATTTTAATGGATTATAACAATAGCTTCGTTAAAACTAACGTTAAGTCTCTGTATTTGTGATCTTCGTCACGTCTTTTATTGCCTAGGTATAACAATAAACGAAATGAAACGCCTTCTAAAATGGTGAAATGTAGCGAAGTTACTCAGTTCAATATTATTTTATTGTCCTGAAAATGGAAAAAGTTTTTCGACCCTCTCTCTCAATGGATTGATTCGTAAATGTCTTTTTCGAAGCTTAGCCAATCAGATCTTTTGAGATTAAACGTGCTGCAACTAATCTCAAATGACTCGTTGTAACTTTTCATTAAAGCTTTGTCATATATATTGTTCCTTCTTCTCACTCCATTTCATGATTTTTTCCATTAAATGGAACCAAAAACTTCTTTATTCAACTAGTTTTCAAAAGATTTTGAATCTGTTGAATTGTCTGAAGCACTATTGAAGGAAAACTTGTAATGAATAGAGAAAGAAAAAAGATATACCCTCCAAAAATAACTTTTGCGATTCTCACAGTTTAATAAAAATTAAATCACTGTTAATATATTCAGGGTAAATTTTTATTTTTAAAGAATTATTTTGATGTAATATTTAATTAAGAAATCAATCTATTTCGTCCAATGAAATATATATAATCCATTACTAAGGAATATAATTTGAGAAAAATACGATATTTCATTCTAAAGAATTATGTGGCCGCGGTAGCCAAGTGGTATAAGCATCGGATATTGGCTAGCATGTCATGAGTTCGATTCCAGTACCATTGAAGACCCGCCGTGTAGGGGAGTGATGCACGTTAAATCTGTCGAGAGCTCAAACGTCCTCCCGTTGGTGTGGTGTGGAAGTTAGGAGAGGGGGTACCACCTCAGGTGTCGTCCGCGTCATTTGACCATGGTTCAAAATTATGCGGACCGTCCCCAAAAGCCCTCGTGCAGCTGAACAGTGGGACGTTAATACTCACTCACTCTGGAGAATTATTTTTATTTTATTTTTATTCTTAACAATAAATTTTTAGAATAGGGTTACATTTTAAAATAACAATTAAATTGAAATAAAATTACTATGTTTAAAATTTTGACATATTTGTGAAAAATTAATGAAGTGTAATAATATTTTATTTAAAAAAGGAACTTATTAAAGGAGAGATGTTTGTACACAGTAAAACATTGGTAAGCAAAACCTTAATATTGTTATAGGAGTTTGGAAGCAGTTTTCAATTCTGTTAAAAAGGTATTGTAGCCAAAAAAATCACTTATAGACCAAAGAAGATTATTCTTTCAATAATGTCAAATGAATGGGCGTGATCTTGGCTACACATTTGGCGAAACAAATAGATGGCTGTAGAAGAATCCTGAAAGTTCTAGTTGGATTATTTGAAGAGGAAACTTTAGAAGTCCTCCTAAAGTTCTTTCCAACCCACATAAGGGGTATGGCGGGAAACAATATGAATGAAACATTTTACAGCGGCTGTGCGTCTACGTTGCCTTATGCGTAATTGTGATCATAGATTGGAATGGTTGTGTTTTAATATTTGTGGAATTTTTTGGAAACTATACTATGTGTTGAATTATTGCATTTATACATGTATGCGCCGGTTAGAAGAAATTTTTTTTGCAATTAACAGAGAATTCCAAAATAAATAATGATTTACTTCAAAAGAACCTACCTTTTAATTAGGTGGATTTTTCATGTATTTGAAAGATGGTTAATCACGTAACTATAGATTTTTCAATTCACAATCAGATCGAATTTTTTCAAATTGTTTACTATAACATACTCAAGGCACAAATTCCCAGGCACACTCTTACAAAAAAAGAAACTATTAAACTATACAATATCTTTTGTAAAAAGACTGAGTTTCCATCCGTTAAACGCTTACAAAAGAAAAAATTAAATTCGGTTTGATTTTCAAGTAATAGAAATATCGATTTTTTTCTCGCCCGAAGCTAGTTTAGGTATTCCGAAATTGACACGTTGTATTGGCCGAACTGAGTTCGGGTGACACACGAAAATTGACGATCTTTCTTTTTTTTTCTTTTCTAACATTCTTTTACATTTCTTTCTTTGTTTTTTTCCTTCTTTCTTTTTTGAAATTGCATATGCACATTTCATATAATCTACATATATGCTTCTTTAAATTTGTCACGTGCGAAGAAGACAAGTAGCAATTTCTTAATGCTGCTTTAAAAAAAAAATGAGAGTTGAATTGCTTCTCAGAATTAGAACAAAGAAATATGCGTCTCAGTGTTTTCAAAATCAATTTTAAGAGGAAAACGCGAAGAAAGAAAATATTTGTAATATTATAGTTTTGTCTATAGTAAATAAAGATAGAAAATATTATCTCCGAAATTATAAATGTAAAAAAATGGAAATGATATAATCAACTAATATCAATTTGTATAGATTCGTGTAATACATCCTAAGCAAACTAATAAATATGCAATTCTGGGATCCAGATCTAGTTGGCACCAAATGTCTGAAATAAATACATTTTAAGGTGATATGGTACCATCTTCACAATTTTTTTTTATTTTTAATATTTGATATTTGGTTTTAATTGTATTTCATAAAGGTTAATATTAAATAATAAT
This sequence comes from Trichonephila clavata, assembly GCA_019973975.1. Classification (NCBI taxonomy): domain Eukaryota; kingdom Metazoa; phylum Arthropoda; class Arachnida; order Araneae; family Nephilidae; genus Trichonephila; species Trichonephila clavata. The sequence continues at coordinate 338,464 of BMAO01030884.1, forward strand.
TCCATACAAAAAAATTTAATTTGTTGCAAAATGTTTGTAAAATTTAAATTTTTTTTGCTTTTTCAAGCATTTTTTAAATCCCTAAGGCTTTTTTAAATATGTCTCTTTTTATTAAAAAAATTTTTCACGTACCTACATAAAACTGTGCATGGGTCTTTTTCTGCTGCTGCTCCTTAATTTTTTATTAATTTTTTTGTAGTTAAACTCCCAAAAATTCTCAAAAAAATATTAATTTTGAGTTTGAAATTTTTTAGAAAAAGTACTAAACATGTTAGATCTAATTCCATGCACAGATTTACAAAACATACATTTCAGAACATGTATAAAAAATCTCAAACCCATACTTCAATTATCAAAAAAGCCTTAGGGTTTTGAATAACAGTATATGTACAAAAATTCAACATGGAGAAATATGAGTTTGAAGTTTTCATTCCTGAATAGCATATAATATTCATCGAATAGTCTGAAACTTTTATGAACTGTTAATTAGCTTATTTAAAACTACTTACCATAAAAAATTGCACAAATGTAGAACAATTAAACAGTATACTGCCATAATGAATACATAGAAAAAAACGAATGAAAAATCAATATTTCATATAACTTTATCTTAATAATTATAATAAAAAATAAATACACGCACTTCAGAGCTAATTCCATGCTCAGAGATAATGCACAGCATGTACAAAAGATGTTTATGCCTTTATTTTTTATTTCCATGATTTTAAAAGCCTTCGCATGTTAAATATTGTACACGAATAAAAGCAAAATCAAATAACAATTTATAGGTAAAATACATCAAAATCTAAGAACTGTATACGTGCATTTGTTTAAATAAATACCTTAAAATATTTTAATAATAAAAGTGTTGAATCTCGCACACATGGGATACATATATATCACCAAAAACAAATATATAAAAATGGGAGAGTTTTTCTATTCTTGCGAATTAGATTTTTATTATCTGAGTTATCAAAATGAGATTCAGTATTTGTGCTTTGGGAGAATCCGTTTTCAAGTTTTAATTTCATTCACAATAATATCTCATAAAAAGCACGCACACCTTTTAAATCTTGACCAAATCCATTTGTTCTTCCCTCAATAAATAATTCACAAACTAGAATTTTTGCTTGAATTGCACAATTCTTTCTCGAAATGATTCATTACTGCATATGTAATGTTAGTCTCATTTACGCGCTGTAGAAAAATAATTAATTAATTTTTTATCAGGCTCTTTTCTAACAGATAATCTGAAATGTAGGCGTGGTAGTTGTTGTTTAGCATCAAACATTGCTCCATTACTGAATGAAAAATGCAGGTAAAGCTTTGAAATTTTGCAGGCATATTTATAACGGTTCGGGGTATCAAATAAGCCAATAAAAAATTTTCGTCAGTTTAATGATTTTTAGGGCACCCTATCGTTTTAAGCAGTCTTCTACTACTGGAGAAAGGAAAATGCGAAATATTATCATTAACTACAATTGCTGTTTATTTCTTCTCATTAAACCAATTATGGGATGAAAAACATATCATTTTTAATGCGTACAACATTTTTATAGCTTAATTTTAAACAGTAAAAAAAAGGGGGGGGGAGTTGTTCATTTGAAGAGTTAGGTTCTGTAAAGTGTAGCTGTGATTCATATTAAACACTGAGCTTGAAGTCTACGTAACACTTCACTGTATTCTGCATCCAAATATGAGGGAAGTAAACACCGACTTCAAATCCGCTAGCTAAACATACTTAACAATTTATATAATTACACCTTATGAATGATATGAAAAATTGATAAAATCAAAGTGACATAACCATTTTTGTTGCCAATCAAAGATAATCTTATGAGGTGTTTTGCGGATGATCCGTTGGGTGTAGAAAATGATGCTTCTTAAATAAGTACTAAGTATACCTCTTTTTACGACACAGCAGATCCTGTTTCCAAGCCACCCCTTTTGAGGCGCTTTCTGTAACACACCGACCTGTTCCCTCTTATAGGATAAGTGTGGGTGGAGGCCAAATAGAACTTCATTATTTCTGAAACTTCCACTAACCCAATTACGAACTTGAGGTAACCAAAACGTTTCCAGCATCTTCAAGAAGTTGCTCTCTCTAAATATTAACATCCCACTATTCAGCTACACGAAGGCTTTTGGCGATGGACCTCGTAATTTTGAAATGTGTTCAGTTTACGAGAATGACACCTGAGTTGTGGTACCTCCCTCTCTTAACTTCCACAGCACATCACGGGAAGACGTTTGAGCATCGACAAATTTAACGTGCATCGGCTCCTCTGCTTGACGGGTCTTCAGCGGTACTAGGCTCGAACTCGTGACAAGTCAGCTACGAGTTTCTTACCTTGACCACTAGGCTCCCATTGCCAAAATTACAAGGAGAATGGGTGATCAAAACGAAAACTTCCACACCACTTATTTAGTGCACCATCTTCTAGTATAGTGATACTTAGGAGTATATCGTCAGGAAATAATACTTCGCGCGCGTTTACTAAACTATTTTTGCTGCCGTTCAAAGAGACCCATATAGAATGTTTAATTGAGTAACTTATATATTACAACAAATGTGTCTGTGTGACACTTTTATATATGAGTTCTATACATCTCATACTTTTTACATTAGAAAAGTTACCCAACTTCAGACGACTTCTCTTAAGAATCTCTTTCTGAGTACATCGTCAGAAGATTTAACATCTTTTATTCCCTCATGGAAACTTTCAGACATGTAGCTCCGCCAAAGTGCCAAACTATTCGCACGGGAATTAAATGCAAAATTTATCTGTCTGTATCCTGGTATGTTCTGAGATTTATCTATATATGCCTCACCCACATGTATGATAATTCCGGAACAGAAAAATGCTTTTCATATTTGGTGGCGGGTGTTCACTCCTTTCTGTAGTAGGGAATTTTTCAATTTAGGAAGGGAACCCCAAAAACCCCTCCTGAATTGAAAGGAAAATTTGTTTGGGTATTTTTTTTTCTTCAACAATTACTCCCTTCATCTGAGAGTATAAGAACGATATGAAGTATCCTGTAATAATCAAAAAATATTGAACTGAAAGTCGACAAAAAATGTGTGACAGCGGTCGGTTCCTGCTTACATTTTTCTGAACCCCCTTTGTCTACCTGTAAACCCGGCTAGAGGTGTGGGAGAAACTGAATGATCCACAGACAGGATTTCAATCTAATCAATTTATTATTTCTAAATATCAATAAAATACAAAACAAATCTAATTAAGATAAATGATGTATAGTAGAGCGCGGAGATAAGATTCTATAACACGGGGATACTACTATAGACCCTCTACTGAATCTAAGACAGCTTAAATACGCTCAAATATAACTACGTCGCACACTAATAAGCTAACTTCTACTTAATCAAGCTCGCAATACCTATACTTTTTATGCATCGGATCCTATACTGGTAACTTGGTGATCTCTCTCGGCTTGATCAATGTTGTTGGGTCCACGCTCTGTAATCCTTTTCCTGGACAACTCCAAGACTTCTAACTAATTCCACTCTCTTTCAATCTTCAACTAACTCGAAGGCGCTATGTTAACTCCTACTTGCCAACTCCAACGTGTCAACGCATAAGTTCGCGAAACCAGAATTTATATAATATACTTCATTTACATAATCACTTTTCCTTACTCGATGAAAGTTGGTTAAAATAAATATTTTCCTTAAAGAGTCATGACGGGATTAGTAGAACCGCATATAGATCCGTCACAAATGGAAAATTTCTGTTTCTCTAGAGGTAAAGGGGGAAGTCAATTCAAGCTTAGGTGAGGAAGAGTTGTATATGATAAAAGGGCATTTTGCTGAAGCACAATCAATCCCTTTTAGCACATGGAATTTATCAGTTGAATCAAGATGTCACTTTCTCGATTTGTTATACTTTAAAAAAACTCAGTTCATTATACACATACTGATCATCCATGCCTTTATATTAAGTTTATCAGTCTGAAGCTCATATGATTTACATTTTCTTACAAAATACCTTCTTTTCAAAATAGTATACTCACATGCGAAATTGTATGAATTAATACATCAATCTCTAAACTCTATAAAGGATTTCCTTAAATCTTAGAAATTGATTGTATAAACTACAATATATAATGGTAACGATATTTTTTTTCTGTTCTATTACAGGTACACATGGTTCTCTTGAGTCAGACATCATAAAGAATAGTATCTTTCCCCAACCATGTTGCTATGGCAACTTATACTGAGTTTAGTGAATTATCCGGAACAGACTCCAATACCACCGAAGATGTACTCGTGGGAACGTCCCCTGGACCCCCGATGTTTATCGCTCCCTTATTCAAGCGACCCACCTCCACTCTGTCTCCCGGACATGCAGCCATCTTAGAAATGCATGCCAACAGTCAGTCTAATGCCATTATTTATGTTATGGTAAGGAATAATAATAAATATTGTTAAATATATATTTAAAAGGAATAACTTATATAAAGTCAGATTATATATTTTGACCCCGTCATGTATGCTACAGATAAAATGAATTTGAATTTACAAAGTAATAACTGTGTGTGTTTGTTTCATTGACTTTTTTTAGCGCGTTAAAAGGTGTCTTTTTTAAAGATACCTTGTAATTACGAGTTGGTCCACCTTTTGCCCTTATCACACCTGGTTTTCTTCTTGGAACAGACAACCATTTGCGAAGGAATGCTAACTCATGCTTATATAATGTCAGCTGTGAAGTGGGTTAGATTGAATGCTGGTATTTCCAAGAGATTTTTCGACTTTATTCCAGAAAGGTTAAATAGGAGTAAGGTTTTCTGGCCATGGAAGCAGGTTAAACTATGGTAAATTTTCCTGTAACAGATTTCAAATAGATCGAGCATAGTGGAAAGGTGCATTTGTCTTACCTTCTCCGTAAGGGAGCATTCTAACCATATACGAGTTCTCGAGATCGCCAACTATGTTGAGATAAGATGTACTGTTCAAAGATATGTCCATGCCATTGTCAGACTTTTAAATAAGGAGTATCTCTAATCAGTACCGATTTATGCTCATTTCGGGCCTTGGGTGCAGAAGATTTACTGGCGCCTTGGATGGAAATTTATAACCGGAGAATCTGGTTTATTCCAGCTTATCCGGGGCCCTGGATGCCCACCCCAAGCGGCCAATGGGTAAATCGGCACAGTCTCTAATAGTTTGGCTACTCTGTGTATAATATTAGGTTTTATAATTCGATAGCAGGGGCATCTTAAGGCATGGACCAACTGAGTCTAGTTCCAGGTCCTTGGCTTCCTGAGGGGGGGGGGGCTCAGCTCGTCTTCAACTCAGCCTCAATAAGATCTTGTAATCCGAATAGTTTTATTCGTCTAGTGTTATTCCCGGAGATATTCTTTGAAAAACTGGGATATTCGAGCTGTATTCCAACTGGCAACAGTGGCAAGATTATATATTGTTGGGTCAGATTAGTCATCCATGGCGATTTTTCATTGGGTTTGGCTATTTATATATGTATATTATGGTGAGATAATGAATTCATTCTGGCTTCCGGACACATATCGCTAAGTGAAGTAGCTTGACGATCGATTTTGGTCGCCAAAAGAAATTGACATCGCCCTATACTACACTTTAACCACCTTCATTTATCATTTAGTCAAAAGAGGACAATAGGTCGAATCGGTTCGTGCCTAAGTATTTTGGGTCACGCACATTTATTTGTTAAAGATTACCATTTGTACGAGTATTTGAGAACGTATGATAGTACGATGTATACCATTTACTTAAAAGGATCATAGGCTGGGACTAATTTTTGCATACGGGCCCTGAGACTCAAGAAGTCTTAAGATGTCCCTGTCTATATGAATATGCAATGATTTGGACCCTTTTACTTTGAGTATACTTTTCAAGTATTTGACATTTAATTATTTAATCAGCTGTCCATAAGACATTTTCTAAATGCAAATAAATAAAAATTAAACAAAAGGTTGTTTATAAACAAAATTTTAAGTTTCTATAAATTGTATCCTAGATTTATTAATTACACGGCAGTGGACAAGACCTAAGGGCGGATCTTATTTTCTTTGATGACAGCCGATATAAAACCATAAAGATGAATAAATTGGCCTTTATGGTACAAAAACATTATTTGGATGCAAATCTTTGTTGTGCATGGGCATGGCTCACGCGACAGTGTCAATGAAGTATTTGTAATGATTTCATGTCTGACTTTTAACTGTAAATGGGTTCGTCAATATAAACAAACATACACCTTTGGATCTTCTGTACTTATTTCAAGTCAAATTGTTGACATCGTTCCATCAACACTGTTTGTTATAAATGACACAATTAATGCTTTTTACTTTACATATATGTTTCTTCTTCATCTAAAGATTTTGTCCATCAGTGTATTAATTTTCTTCCCTTTTTATTTCTTAAATAATATTTATCTTCAATATTATGCCCAAAATTGATTTTAGTAGGTTTTAGAACGTAATCAACAACATAAAGATTCAAATAACTTTAAATTTCCTCTTTAAGAAGTAGTGGGATTAAAATTAATCATCAATTACCGAATTCAGTAAAATAGAAAAATAGTCTCTTCTCACTGCTTTTCTAATGATAATTTTCCTGTTTGATAAAGAACAAAAAATTATGAACACTGCTTATCAAAAAGATATGAAGTAATGCGAAAATTCTAAGTTGATGTATTCTATACGGACATATAAAAGGTATGACTTTTTGTAATTTGAAAAAAATTAAAAATATCATTGTTTTTAATCAAACGCGGTAACCAAATCACACTATATGTAAATAACACAAATATTTTTAATACCTGTTACTTAAGAAAAAAGAGAAGTGTCTAGAAACATCCATTCATAGCTATTATTTCTTTTTTAAGTTATAATCCAATTATACTGTGTAATGAGACTTCCTTTCTCGAATCTTTATTAATTAAATTTTTAAACTCTGTGATCCATTTTTATATCGCAACATTAAAATCGTAAATACTATTTTAACCAATTATTTAGGTTACACTTTGATGCTAAAAACTAATATTACACAGTTATGTTTTAACAATCAGATACTAACTATTTGCAATATAATCTTCCTGAATATATGTTAGTATTTGAATTTTTGTATGAGTATATGTTGCATGAATATGCTATTTTTATGTGAATATATGTAAAATGAATATGCTATTGTTATGTGAATATATGTAAAATGAATATTCTGTGGCTTTATGAATATATGTTGATTATATGCTGCTATTTACGACTTTGAATCACCTCTACATTTAGATGAATTCAAACAAAATATATCCGTTATAAACATATAGACTTTTAATTCCCTTATTGAGCCTAATTAACCAAAATATTATATTTGATAATATTGTGTCCGGCATATTAACTTACCCTGTTTCAAAAGGCAGTTACAAACAAACAAAACAAGATATAGAGAAAAGTCTTTTATTGGTAAACAGCAAATATGATGCCATTTTACGTTGATTGGTTTTAAAAATTATGTCAGCTAAATGCCGTCCTTCAATGGTGATACATTGACGAAGTCTTTCCCGAAAGTTCTTCAGAACGTTCCCCTGGCGCTGTTTTGATTTCGTCTGATGAGGCCCACTTCCACTTGTCAAACTCTGTTAATAAACAAAATTTTCTCTTCTGGGGAGCAAAAAACCCTCAAGTGTACAAACATGGTTCTACAACCCTGAAAGCACTAAAGGAGGCAATCACCCAGACAGTGGCTGTCATTCTACCGGAAATGACATGAAGAACTATGGACAACTTTCGGGAAAGGATTCGTCAATGTGTCACTAATTGTAGGACGGCATTTAGGGGACATGATTTTTAAAATTAATTAATGTAAAAATGCATCGTATTTAATGTTCACCATTAAAAGACTTCTTTCTGTATCTTGTTTTGTCTGTTTGTAATGGCCTATTGAAACAAAGGAGGCTAATATGCCGGACCCTGTATGAAGGCAAAATAAAATTAAAGTAATGTAGATTAACTGGATTTCTTTTCTCTGTTATTTAAGATGTACTAAATGAACTCGGTAGCCTAGTGGGGAAGGTAAAGGACTCGTCCCCGATGTATCATGAGTTCGAGCCTAGTACCACTGAAAACTCGTCATGTAGAGGGCCGATGCACGTTAAATCTGTCGAATCTCAAACGTCTTCCAGTCGGTGTATTGTTGAAGTTAGGAGAGGGAGGTGTCGTCCTCGTCGCTTGACCATGGTTCAAAATGACGAGGTCCGTCGCTGAAAGCCCTCGGGGAGCTGAATAGCACGACGTTAATACTCAGTCACTCCAAATGTACTAATTTTTCCAACGTATTAACAAATTTCCAGAAGCTTATTATTTTAACAAATCTTTTCAAATCTTTAAATGATAATAGTGTTACAACTTGATTTCCTAAAGAGTACATTTTTGTAATATTTCCCCCTTTCCTAACCAGTTGGCGAATTTCAATTCTCCGGAATTCATCAATGAATGAGTTTATTTCACTCTTAAAACAATAATTCTATGTCACCCATGTTTTCTTTCTTTCTTCGTGAAAAAAAAAATTGCCTACCAATTTCACGACGATATCGATTACAAAAAGTTAATATAAGTTAAAATGTTTTGGATGTATTGTCATTAAATACCTTATCATTTCCAGGTGGTGTTAGGGCTGTATGTTCTGGGCATGAGCATCGTCGTCATCAAGTACATCCGCACAGAGCGGTACGAGGCACGACTCACACGCCTCTTCCACAACTTGGTGCAGAGAGATCACTTCTTCCGGCTCTCTAGACGACGATCCTCACTCCCCAAGTGCGTTCCCGGACTACCGACGAATATAGAGGATGACCTCCCCCTCTCTCCCGTCATCCAAATACCGGACATTACTTCCACCATTCCGACACCTGATATAAGTGACCACATGGTAGAAGAAAGCAAAGTATGAGAGCACAAGACAACACCATATTTTAAATCGCTCCCAAATAACGCACTTATTCCAAGGCCAAATATTATTGGTGGACGTGTCCTCTTTGATATATGAAGTTTTGAAAGTTAACGTATACCGCCAGCTGTCTTTGAGAAGAAAACTATTTCTTTAAACACACCTCCAGAAGAATCCCTATGGAAAACTTACGAGAAGTCGTTGAATTTTTAAAACTCCCATGAGGTTTTAGACACCAAGAGATGTGTTTTGGAGCTGTATATTGTATTTTGTAGCGTTCTTTATTCTATTATCCTTACGACAGAGAGTGTGTTACCATTTCCTCTTTTTAAATAGTTTCATTGCTTACCATTGTTTCTAGAATGATGGAACAATGTACCACTGTCACCTCCCACTAAACCGGTTCCAACTGGTTTCACAATCCCGTCCATTTCACAGTGTACAAAGTTGCATCTTCCACTGAATATTCCCTCACTTTCCAAACGAACAAATATTGACTTCAATCTGCTCTTCAGAACTCGATTATTCAAGGGTCGAAGAATTATTTCGAAGTTCTTCTGTGTCAAGTGTGACTATTATGACGAATAAATGACTATTCTCAGGAATGATTGAAAACAAGTCAACTTCATGTAAACTTTCGAGAGGAGTGAAAAACACTTTCGAGCTTCTTTCATCAAAAATTATAGCAAAGAGTTTTTTAAGCTTTATGTTATTATATATATGTTCTGAAATTCCTGAAGTCAACAACGAACAAAGCAATCTCAGTGGTCTCATTTTTTGAAGTAAATCTTACTTTCATCTAAATCCTGTAAATAATCTGAAATATTGTAACTAATTTTGTACTTTATGCATTGAAATTTGATATGAAACATTATTCTGTTTAAAATCAGACGGAGTTGATAATCTTTTTTTTATTTCAAGTTGATACAAATTGATTGTAAACTACTCAATTCAAAAAGAAAGAATTTTAAGAAAACATGAAATATATTTTGATGCGAGGTTTAACTGAAAAACTAAACTAGAGAAATAACCCTGTAATATAGAATACAAATAAAAACCATAACTACATTTTATTAGTTTTATTTAACAATTGAAATGACTGACTTATAAAGTTCGCCAATGATTGGAGTAGAAGCGCGCCAAATTAACGCCAACAATTACTATGAAGTTATATATATTAATATTTATCAAAAAGATTTTTAACACAGAAAACCTTTTGTAAATTAATCATTATCTCAAGATTTAACTTGTTTATCCAGAAGTGAATGAAATGCACAGCTGACATTTTAACATAACACTTTAAAATATATTTAAATTTTTAATTTTTTTTTATAAATATGATCAGGATTTTTTGAATCCTTCTACGATTATTGCATTAGGAAGTTTTTAAATTTGGTGAATAAGACAATGGTTGCTGTAAACCAGAACAGAAATTGTAATGACGCTAATTGTATCACACAGATAAAATATGTTGCTTGAAATAAATATGTATCGTAACTTAAATATCAAAATGCTTTAATTTAAATATATTTATATCTTTAATGAATCCTACATTGGTGTTTTGTGGGGTTACTATCATACAATAGTATGTTGGAAGAATAGAACAAAACAAATTTCATCTTTTAAATTCTTTCATTTTTTTCCTCCTGTTTTTTTATCACTTTAGAAGCTTTCTTTTCTTAAAAAAGTACGATGCATACTTTTAATTCTTTGCAAAGTAATGTCATTCAATTACAGCCAAAGGCATTTTTGTCATTTCAAAAAGTTTTCATCTTTTCTTCGGACAAAAAGAAATTTTTCACAAAACGCCTTTCAATTTCAGAAGCTGTGTATTTCACTTCCACTTCACTGTCTTTTTATATTTTTATTTTTCCCGATTATTCTTATTCTATTATTCTACTTTATTCCATCATTCTTTTTCCTTTGTGTTCTATAGCTTTCAAAATATTCTAAAATATTAATAATTTTAACATGAAAGAATATTGATTTCTGATTTTTATTAATATGCCCGATTTCCTTTTTTGAAATCAATTTTTGAATGTATTAAAGCATTATAAATTCCGTAACTTTCGTGTCGTAGAATTTTCAGTTCTCAAAAAAAGAAGGGGGAAAAAAGCATATTTTGCATTTAAAAATTCAAATAGGTAAGCAAATAAAGAAATATTCGACGTAAATATATTTTTCTCTGCATTTTTATAACAGATGAATGCTTATGAATCTAAGCTAAAAATTATGTTTTAAGCAACAAAGCTATATTTTAAGCAAAGATAATCTATTATTTAAGCATTAATGTTCACTAAAATATCCTTCTCCTATAGAAAAATACCAACGTAAAAAATTGCTGAAACTAAATTCGTATCACCAAATTACAATTTTAATACTCAGGATATATGTATATATATTTTGATGTTAAATGCCATCAAAGAAGCTGAAAGTGTGCTATGAATTAATATTAATGATGACTACTCCTATATTGTGTTAAGAATATTTATATAGAACTGTAATGTTTTCATCATGACTTCATTTGTAATTCATTGGTTTTACAGTATACATATTTTCAAATTCAATGACGTTAAAAATTGTAATGAAATTAATTTAACGTTTTTCTTTAATCTTTTCGTAAATTTTTAATTTTGTCATGCTTTTAGTATTGTTTTTATATTCAACTCTTTGACTGAAAATAATGAGCAAAATAAGTATGAATTCTGCATCTCAATTTTTGCATCAGTATTTTATTGCACGTTTATTAGTTCAAATATTAGATTACTTAGAATTATCTAATCATATGTATTGCAACTAGCTCAGATAAAATAACTTTATTTACAATGAAGTTCTAAACAAAAAAGATGTTGATTTTCGTTTTAAAATTAATTGATAATTTAAGGAACATAAAATGCTGTAACGTCTAATTTTTGTTGTATGTTTGAGAAATTCCGGATGATATTTAATATAAGTGTTTTATATTAAGCAGAAATTTTTGCTTATTGGTACGCAAATTAAGTACAAAAAATATTGCTTACAAATTTATCTTATATCATAATTTTCTAAAATTTTATATCACGTACAAAAGCACATTTAAGGAACTGTATTTGTTATTTAAAAATTTCAAACGTCTAATTTTAAAATATATTTTTTATATTGACATACTTAGCGCTTTGGAAGAAAAATATGCTTATTTTGCCCATTAGTCAATGAATAACTATTAATTTATTGATTTTCACCTTTTTATCGCTTTCTAATCTTCTAGTAGAAAAACTCCAAATAAGCTATTCATAAGTAATTTCAATAAATATAACTATATATATCAGGGGGAAAAAACTTTTACCAAATCAAAAAAACACTTTAAAAAAGCTTAATATTTTTATTAAATCTATTCTGATACATAGTGAAAAATTGTGATTGAAACTTGTTTAAAAAGAACATATTATGAAGTATGTTACTTTTTTAAATATATTGGGTTGGTGCATAATTATCCGGTGTTTTTTCAACACATTTTATTTAACAAAATCAATAACAATATTCGACAAAAACATGTTTAAACGATTATTCGGGAGCGTAGTCACCGTCTACTTCAATTACTGCTTCTCATTTGCTTGGCAGACGGTCGATTCCGCGAGCGAAGAAGACACGATTCTTAGAGGCGATCCACGCTTTGAAATCGGCCACCAAGTCATCCGATCGTCGATCCCGAGCCTGATCGTCGAAATCCGATATGGCTGACCTCTTCCTGGCTTATCCTCCAAGCTGGTATCACCTGATTTGAAACGGGCAAACCACTCCCTACACTGACTTTCGTTGATTGTTCTTTTGCCAAAAAGTTCGTTGAGATCACGAAATGACTGTGCTGCTTTCCATCCTTTCTCGAAGTGCTAGAGTATAATATGGCGAATATGACTCTGGTTTTCGACACGTCTTTTCTAAGACAGTAGAGAAGATTATTTTTATACAAAAATAATAAACAAAACGCTACTTTTCACTGATGATAAACGCGCTGATATAAACGCCGGATAATTATGCATCAACCCAATAGAAGCCATATTTTAATTTCAGAACATTTCTACCACACGATGTGTTTAGTCAATTATGCATGTATAAATAAATAATAAACAACAATCTATGTTTTTTTTTAAATGGAGAAACATCTACTTTTCATGGCACTTGATTTGTTTTTCCACAAGATGCTAAAGATTGCTACATTTTCCAGAAGCTTTGCATTTACTGTGTGTTCCACTTATGATGCTTATGGACTCATGAAAAATAAAGAAGCATGTGTGTATACTTCCTACAATAAATAAATCCGCACAACTTTGTTAAAGTTGATAAGTAAAGATAATGCACGAAAATAATAACTGAATGTTGTACCTATACTCACAGAAATAAGCATTTTATTTTATTCTTATTGAATTCACAAAACATTGCATTGCACGATGGAATTAGATATTTTCCCTCTCCTATTTTCATTATCAATTTCTTTTAAAATAATTTTTCAGTTTTATTATTCTATTTTAGACTCATTCAGTTCAATGATTATTTAAATGCGGTTAAAATAAAATATAGAAACAATTTTATTAGTCAGTTTTTAAGTAAATCAACAAACTATTTTAAGGATTGCCAAAAAATACTTAATATCATCAAATTTGCTAGAATAAAAACACTACGTGGTCAAAAAATACTTAATGTCGTAGAGAATAACAACTTAAGTTTGCTAGAATAAAATCGCAATGAGAAAAATATCACCAAATTTGGCATGCATATATATTTTATTTTAACCAATGTTTTGGAAAATAAATTGAATTATAAGGAGAGTATTAAACATAAAGTGTTGAACGCTATAAATATGTTTTAAAAATATCTACATGCATTTTAGCATAATAAAAACCACTGGGAAAAAAACGACTCGAGCATTTTATAATTGAATACAAAAAAGACTTTAATTCTAGAATTAATTATTTACAAATTATTATGAAAAATATCAATTGTAAGGCAATTTGTTCTTTTATTTTGTTAATTCTTATACGAAAAATTTGAAAACCGCTGAAAATTATCTTGCGTTATTGTTTTCTTATTATTATGTTGTGTTTTATTTAAAAGTAAAAAAACATTAATTAGGAAAAAATAAAATACTATATATTCACAACAACACGATATATTTTTTAAAAAATTGAATGGTTATTTAGAGATAGTACTAATTTTTAATGAAGGATTCAATTCATTATTTTCTCAAAAAATTTTGAATGTATCAGTGTACTTTTAAAATTCGCTAGGTGTAAAGACACTTTATAATAAAAATGCCTGTATATTTCATTCTTTTGAATCTGATCTTATTCTGTGCTTTAAATTATTGTTCATAACTTTCCTAAAAAATTCGTAAAAAGCCTAATAAATATTTTAAGCAAATTATATAACCTTCCTTTTTGACAAAAGTTTTATTATAATTCCTTAGACATCATTAATTTACATTGTTTAGAATATTTTTCCAAAGTCAGTTTCAATAAATGTTTATTTTTCATCTGATTATTTCTAGAAAATCGATAAAAAAACTTACCTTTTACAAATAATTTTAGTTATTTACATCCCAACTTTTTAATATCTCGCAAGTATAGTTTTTTATTTGTAAACAGTTATATATGTCTGTACGTTGTTCAATATTTGAATGTGAACTTATGCATATATCAACAATAATATTAGCAATAGGTAGTATTCAATCAATGGATGTTTGAGTTGTTTAACATAGACAAAAGGTAATTTCAACGAAATAGATTGTATTATAATAAAAAAATCCAACATCTATTCCGTATAAGTCGTACCCAAGCACTCAAATAATATATATGTTTATATATATATAAAATCACTGTTTGTATATGTATGTATATTACTATATGTTTTTCAGGTATATATTGTATTCGGGCATGTGTAAATACATGTGAATTTGACCCAGCAATAAAACACTTATACGGCCATCATACTAGTTTTGTGATATATATGATGTCTAATATGCGTGTAACCATTGTTGTAAAGATTTTCTTCTTATATCCATATATATATGTTGGTATAAAAATATTTGTATTCGATGCTTACTTTTGAAAACTCTATTTGTTCGCATCAATACATTGACACAATGTATGCTGAAATAAAGTCATTGTTTCTTCAGTCAATAGTCATAATAAATTGTTTTAATTTAATTCATTAACCACCGATTAAAAATTACGTGATTCACTTCCCAATGCCACAGTTTTCCACATAGGCACGCGTATACTGTTTATTGGGGGGGGGGGAGACACAAATAGGCAAAATTATCTCTGATGTAAGTAAATCTTTCGCAATGAGAATCATGGTTTTAGAATTTTTTGTAACAAAAAACTCCGAAAATGACAAAAAAAAATGAATGATGTCACTTAAAGTATCCGATTACCCTAAAATTGTGAATTTTGCCAAAAATTGACAAATTTTTTTTTATGATTTTACTTTATAGGACATCTTATTTTAGCTTTATAAAAATACCAAGTTTATCATTTTCGTTCATTAGAACAAAAACTACAAGTGTTTTAGTAGAAGCAGATGTCATTACTTTAAGCAAGATATCATACAAGGGGTGATCAAATGAAAAGGTACGAAACGACACGGTGGGTACAAATATAGACTTTATTCAAAATATACACCATAGGCCAGAGCACAACGATCCCACTGATGAACAAGTCGCAGGATTCCTTGTTCCCAGAATTCCTGTGGCTGTGACGAGACCCAGTCCTTCACAGTGTCCTTGAGTACGTCATCCGAGTTGAAGCGCTTTCCTTTCAGGTGTTTCTTCAGTGGACCATACACATGGAAATCGCAGGGTGACATGTCCGGACTGTAGGACGGATGGTCCAACGTCTCCCATTGGAACTTGTCCAGTTCCATTTGTGTGACTCTGGAGACGTGTGGGCGCACGTTATCATGGAGCAGAACCACACCCTCCGTGAGCAGCCCCGGTCTTTTGTTCTTGATGGACCTGCGTAGGCGTCGGAGTGTCTCACAGTACACATCGGAGTTAATGCTTTTTCTGTGCTCGAGTAATTCTGTGCTCGCATCATTTGGACGCCGCTTTTTATAAGAGCCTTTGCTCTCTCCTGCGCATGCGGGCACCCGCGCATGATCCGATCCCAGTCAGAGTCTCTAATGGCATCCCGAGATGTCTCGCTACATTCTCCCTTGGCGGAATATGCAAATATTTAACTGTTTCATTTTTATGTCGTTTCGTACCTTTTCATTTGATCACCCCTTGTACTTTAAACGTGTTTTACTCGAAATGGGATTTTTTGAAAATGATCAAATGGGGCCAGCGATTGCTAAAATAATTTTGAAAATAATTAACTGAAATTTTTTCTGTGAGTTCTGTATAATAGCAAATTGTTTTAACCTTCAGATTTAGCAATCACTGTTTTATTACAAAATTTACAGTCTCTTATGTGAACATAATCACTGTTTTTTTTAAGCAATTCCATATAATCCCTGTGATAAAGTACTCTAGTTTCTGTAAAAAAGAAAATATCTCTTATCCTGAAGGTCATTTCAAAAATGAACAACACAACAACATATTAGAAGGAAAGAATTGAAAATTTGTTGATAAACCTTTGGTACTGAATGGGACGCGTTTATTCTTTTTTTGTCAATGTTTACCAATTTTTTCCCATTTTAGTAAAAATAATTTCTTTTTCTCTTCTTAATTTTAGCATATTTTTCTTAAAATGTACTAAACAAATCTATAAATCACAAAAAAATCCCCATATCTCCATTTTCTTTTTAAAAAAAGTTGTCGCAAACAGAGAGTCGGATACCTTAATGTGAGTGTTTCAGATAACGAATTTTGTTACTTTCGATAGAATGGATTCCAGTCTATAGATGCAATCAATTCATTGCATGGATTAACGTTATGGGCAGTTAAACTAAACTGCATCATAGAGTGTATCCATACTGTTATATATAAAGTATTAAAGAAATATGATCAAGCATAGGTTTATAGAAGCTCATTATGGAAATAATATCACTCGTATTGTCTTCTTTAATGTGTAACAGTTTCAGTTCAGTTCAGTACAGTGGATCTGGAGCCCTGGCAAGCGGCTTATGCTCCGAAATGATTATTTGAATTATTTTCTTCGAATAGGATGCAAGGATAGGTTATGATTATATTGTATAACTGTAAACTTTGTTAACTTATGCTTCAACTGTGGTTGGTGAAACTAGAGTATTTAGAATCGATTACTTGGTATTTTAGAATATATTGGTTGTTTTTAAAAATTCTTCAACTTTTTGAATATGCTTCTATTGTATCACAATTCGCTATTGATGAATAAGATCATTCGCTATGGTTAGAGATAAAAATTTTCTATATTTTACGTTGCGCTTGATATTTGTTGCAGGTTAAAACAAAATGTTCACTAGTTTCTGGTACATGACAATCTGAACACATTGGAGAATCTGTTTGCTTAAAAAGAAAATAAATATCCTTTAATGGTAATTTCTTTGCCCGCAAAGCTTATTAATTAAAACTTCTGTATTTCTATTTTTTGCTGCCTGTCTATTCCATTTTTTAAGATGAGAAATATAACTATAATTTTTATGTCTCTTGCTCTTTTTCCATATTTCTTCGTTTTCGCTTTTGTGTTGATTTTTGAAAAATGTATGTAGATCTTTCCAGGTAATCCAAGGAATAATATTCCAAGGATCTGGAGAGGCTTTAGCTAATTTATCAACTTCTTTTCTGATATTTTCTTTAGTCTTTTTGATTTTTCATTTATTTTTCTATTAATTCGAAAGTCATCTTTTGAAACTGTTATATTGGATGCAAATTTTCTTAACGTAGATTCTATTGTGTTCATCAAGGATGAAAATTTTAAATTTGAGTTACCGCCGTATTTAGTTCTGGCGTAAAACGTTATACAATTTGTTCTAATTTCTTTTCAAATATGTTATTTTCTACCAATTTTAATTTTAATTCTTGAAACTTTTTTTCTAGAGTTTCTATTTTCTCTGTTTGATTATTATAAGTTATGGCCGAGTATGAGGTTTTTTTTCCTTTTAGAACTTTTCGAATGCTTCGTTTCTCGAGATTTGTAGCTTATTTTTAATTTTTAAGATTTCGACTTCCTCTTGATATTTTTTGCACCTTTTATCGTTAGCTTCATGCTTTTCTCCACAACAGCTACATTTTTTTGTATTTATTTCTTTACACTCGTTTTCAGAGTGGTTTAGTGAACATACGCGGCATTTAATTGAGCTTCTACAATATTTATTTATGTGACGAAATTTCCGACATTTTGTGCATTGTTTAGGTTTTTCGAAAAAAAGGCTAGTTCTAAACATTTCAAACCCTATTGATACTTTCGGGGATCGTGCATCCTATTTGGGTTACTTTAATTGTTTTGATAGGTTTTAATCCAGATTCTGTTTTTTAAGTGAACCGTTCAATGTCCAAGATTGCGTAATTGTTATTTTCTAGTTCCGATTTTATGTCATCTATTGTGTATTCCGTGTCAATTCCCTGCAAAATGTAACTACTCGTTAGGCCAATAAAGGATTAATCTGGATCTTATTTTAAAACCATTAATTTCTTTAATTTGTAATGCTTCTTTGGCGGTCACGCAGCTATTTGTTTTGATTATGATTTCTGAATTTCTTGTTTTGCTTATACTCTGAATACCTTTCTTAATTGTGAAAGCTTTCATTATTATTTCTTTTAATTTAAGCTGATTACCACTCTGAAAGTTATTCTCTGATTTTAAGAAAACTGTAATATTCGGGCTCGTATTTAAATCCAACCCTCCTCAAACCTGGCCAACAATTCCATATCAGTTAAATTACATCTATATTTATTTAATGGTAAGCCAGTACTTGTACTCTCCACCTCCATTTTATTTTCTGGGTGTGGAAAATCACCCATTTTTTCTGTCCTACTTCAACACTCTATTTTGAATTAATACACTAACTTGTGTAAATTCTAAAATTAAGAAAACTTGTCCAAAGTTAGAAGAAAAGTTATACTAAGTAACTTTCAAAACAAAAACCTTAATGAGAAACGATCTCACCAATTCAAATCCACTTGAAATCCCTCAACCGTTTTCATATGTCACAATTATTGCTTAAGGTTTCAGTGACGGGTTCGAATCTTATTTCCTTTCTAACCCATCTCCTAAGATAGGATGGTCTACTGTAAGAAATCAAACACAGCCTCTTAAATTCCTCGCTTAGCAGGTGTTAGGATAGTTTTGAAACATCTTTCCCCCCCCCCCCGAAATACCACCCTTCAGCCTACTTTGCTATAACTATGGAAGCATCCATATAAATACACTAAAGTGTTAGGACTCGAACGTAATGCTAAACAAGTATATAAGACAAGACGACAGTATAATAGTCTCAGTATTACAATAGCAAACTTTTGGATTTGTGTTTAAGATTGCAGAGGCTTAAGCATAATTTCATGGAGTCAATTATTCCTTTATTTATTTATATAATTTGCCTAAAATAAGAGCAGATAAAAAAATTTTGCTACAAAAACTAAAATTTTGAAAATATTAAACCTCCTAATTATATCAGTAATATATTTCCTTAAAAGATAGTAGAAAAAATAAAATGCTATAATGAATTAGAAAAATATAATCGCTAATTACTAAAAATAAAAAAACAGTATACTAACCTATGTGTACTTGTATCATACATATGTAACTAATGTATATCTAGTCTCATTAACTTTAATCAATACGTATGGAAATGTTGAGTAAAAATATGTGAAAAAATCGAATTATATTGGGATTTTATTTAGTTTATTTGAGAAGTTTATGATTTCACGCCTCTTATCTATTTGATCTCTAAAAAAAGGTAAGAGAAAACTCCGATTTGTTTTTCCTTCTCTTTTGTTCCACCAAAGTTTTAAAAAACAAAATCCTTGATAAAAATAATTCATACTTATCTGAAAAATTTAAACAGATATAAAAGCAAATGTCTTCTGCTTCGGCTACAAAAAAGAAAATTTAAAAATTACTCAGAGTATGAAAGTGTGGTTTGCCAAGTGATTGTTGATTTAGAATGTTTTTAAAAAATGTTAATGCAAAATTATATTTAAATAATGAAATATAAAATCTATATTTAATTAAAAAGTTCCTTAAAGAGTCTGCTGTAATAAAAACAATTACTTGAGTTTGTCTTAGCTGTAAGTTTGATCTGTTGGGAATATTTTCACCTTGAGTTGACAGAACGGAATATTTGATTTCAAGGATTGTTATCATAAGGTTTTAAAACAACAGCTTTATCGATAATTTTATTTTAAAATTTTAATAAAATAGTCAGACGCGTCTGGGAAAATATAACATCATTTTTAACAGGAATTTCTTAGAGGAATATTGGATTCGAATTTCAAAATTTGAAGTTTTTCAACACAGAAAAGCACTGAAAACGTTATTTTTCAACCGATGTAATAAGCGTTCAATAACTGCGAGATAAACACGAGTTCGTATTGATGAAAGTAGTTTTCTAATTCTAAGATATAATGTATACTACTTATAAAAATTTGTTTATTTTATTTTGTTTAAATTTCTACAGAGAATACTTTTCCTTAGCATTTTGAAACAAATTTCAATCATTTTATAAACATTTCTGCAAATAATATTTTTGAATTGATTGAAGATTTTCATTTAAATTCAATAAACATTTTAATTCACCAGAATAACAAGGTATTCCCTCAGATTTAGCTGTTTTTTTTAATTTAGATTGAACGATGCAAAAACGAATTCATTCTAGCTGTTTGTGGAGTGTTTAATTTTTTAACCCTACATATTAAGATCCAGAACTTTTCTGATTAAGTCACGTGTTCTTTGTGCTTGACTGTTATTCGTTTCGTAAAGTTAGAGGGCGTATTTTAAAGTAAATGATTTTTTCAAAAGAAAAAAACTTCAATGTTCTAGTTGGAAAAACTTTAATATTATTTCGATATTCATTTTGTAATTCCCCTTTTACTGGTTTATTTTAAGTGCCTTCGGTTAGTTTTCCTCAACAGTATACCTGAGAAAATTAATTTACGTTCTTTTTTATGATTTGGAGGGAAAGACGAGAAATTCAAGACATAATGATGCATTACTGGAGGTCTGATTCCAAACAATATCGAGTGCTCTTATTCGAAAATATCATGAGTTTCATTAGAAAATTATTCGACAGATAAATATATTATTATAAATGAGACAAAATGTGTTCGCGTGTGAATCAGTTCCGTGTAAGACTCATGAGAAAAAATAGTTGATTTGAAGCAATCGAGTAATGTGTGATCTATGCACGAATATGCAGGCTCGAAAAGTCAAATGTGTGCAATGCTATTTCTTTTAAGATTAATGTCTATTACAGAAATAACACGAAGGATAATTGAATGCACTGAAATATTTAAATCAATTTGTTAGAATAATTTATTCTAAACTTTTGGAATCCTTATGGCAATGGATGCACAAAACCAGCAACGTAAACGACTGGTTTTGTATATTTTCCGGTGCTTTTACAAAAGAATTTTCTTCTGAAGAATTGGAATTCTAACTAAAGGTAAGTCTTTGTTTTTATAAGAAGGACACAATTCTTGTTTCATAACGTTAAATTGTTTCTTTAATTTTTTCAGTCCTACAGATATCTTTCAAAAATGTTGAAATTTGTATTTCTCGTTACTAGAATATGTTTGGTTTTGAAAGATGACCAATTTCCAATGACTATCTATGAGTACCCATAATATGTCGATTCCTTCTGTGAAGTCACTAAAAATGACAATTTTCTAAAAGACAATATAATTGAATCCACATTTTCAATGTCTACCTATAAACTAAACCAAAACATTACTTCTCCTTAATTATGAACGAAATGTTAGCGATAAATTTTACAGGCTTAATAAATGGTCTTTATCTATATATACCACTCTTTATACTACATAATCCCCAAAAATGAAAGAAATTGATAAATAAACATTTAATTTACCAGTGGTCCGATATCGCAGATTTGAATCTCAATTTTATTGAATGGGGAGTAAGTAAGGGAGGTATTGTAAGGGAGTGCTATAGTAATCAGGTTGTCATGGTCACGAACTCGTGACATCCAATGTTTTTGTCGAAACCCCAACGTGTAGGGGCGTTAAATCTGTCAAAACTCAAGTTTTGAAAATAGGATGCCAGCTGAAAGTCGTTCCTTCATTTGACCGTGGTTCAAAGTGACGAGGTCTGTTGCCTTGAAACCTTGTATCGCTTCAATTTGCGGCGTGTCGCAGGGTAGCCTAGTGTTTATACCTGAATATTTTGTTGGAAAAAAATCCAATTCCGATTCAAAAAGGTTTTTTTAATTTTCAATTATTTAACAATTTAAAATTTTCATAAAATCCACTTTTGTTGATGTAACATTCCACAGGGAACTTGGACCTCCGTTTTATTTTTATACATTTACTCGGAAACATGAAAATGTTTTTCAAGTCCATCTGTGTATTTTAATGGAAACTCCAAGGAATTTCAGTTGAGTTATTAATTTAAGGGGTTTTCTTAAAATTTATTTTTTAATACCATGAAATGCAGTTATTAATTTTATGTTGCGATTTTCTTCCACTTCTATGTTGCAAGAAAGCATAAATTTCGTAATTAAATTTGGTGAACTCTTGGATGTGATAGCAGAGTATCACGTTAGCTCAAAAGTCGATATTTAAGTCAAGAGTATGAGTTACGAATTTATCTTGTAATGAGTGTGTGTTATCATCAATCTTACATAATTTTTATCAAACTCCAGGCGTAACAAAGGGATAATTGATTAACATGGTTTCAAATGGTTTAAATTCACGACGTCCATATAATAAATACAATCACGTGTTCTCCATTGAGTTCAAAACTGATATTAGACTTGTATTTGTTGCCATGTTTGCGCCAAGTTGTTGTTTATGTTCGCCAAGATGGGCGATAACGTTACAATATGGTTACCTTGATATTTTTATCGTGTGGTTGCCATGGAAACAACGAATGTTATAGTTAATTTTTATTGTTTTTTCCCCCTATTAAAATATCAGGCGGTTTAAATTCGATTACTTTAAGAATATAACCATTTTGATTGCAATTATTCTTCAAGCTACTGCTTCAGTTTTCTGTTTCATTTTGTGCTATTTTTGAATACGGATATTTCTAAAATTTGAAGAATAGGAGGGGTGTACTTTTCATTTTTGCTGCAAATTGCGCCTTTACACTTCATTTTACTTTTATATAATGCATTTTTAGACGTTCCTTGTTTGAAGAAAGTTATTAAAGGAATTCGCGGTTTTGGAATATTGTAAGTCATCTAAATTTTTAATTGGTGTTCATTATTAATTTTAATATATATTATATATATGTAATTATTTTATGCATAATATAATGCAATTATCTTATATAATAATTATATTATATTACATGATTTTTATATGTAATATTTATTATTAAATATTACATATAATTATTATTATTTTTGTATAAATTATTGATTAATATTGGTTATTTTCAATCTATTCCTGTATTCTTTATTTCAAATATATTTCAAACAGTTCCTTAAAATTATTTTCCTGTCGATTTGTTACGGCTAGGCCGTCATCTTGGCTTTCATATCACTCAACAACAAGCTCTGCTTGACGCGCGTAACACTGATATCAAATTAGTTCCTAAATTTGCTTTTGGAAAAGATGTTCAAATATTAAGTTTCTTCAAAAGGTTTTTCACAATTTTAAATGTATTTTTAGTACTTTTCTGTTTCAAATCTCATTAAGCCCGTTTTATTGGTAGAAATACACAAAACACATAAGAAAAATTCTGTAAAAGTTTGCTCTCATTGGCTTTTCATCTTTTTAGCGCGTTTTTCACGTAGTGGAACAAAAGCGCTATTAGGACGCAAATTTCGTCTTCGTTCCATATTTTGTCGTACCTTTTTCTCAGCCAATAAGCAACCCATTGACCTCGGGTTTTCGGCATTGGGTCGCATTTGTGCCCTAGATGAGAAGAGTCACATTTAAATTTTCCCATAGTTTTCCTGAATTTCGCTAGATTATAACAAAATTTTCTCAAATTTTTAGTAGTAATTCCTAGTAAATTTATTGTTTGCAAAAAGTTTTTTATAAAAAAAATCTATCTGCATTTTGGAGGAATCCTTCACAAAAAAAAGTTATTTGACCTCGACATGCTATCCACCACCTGAACCCCCAACAACTGATTCTGGCACCACTATCGATGCAATCTTTGGAAAATTGACTGACTACACCATCAGTGTTTACGTATACGAGTCATTCTTTTCATTCCATAAGCCTTTGTTAGTTAGTCTAAATAAACTTTAAGTAATGTAGTAGTTAAGTTATTACTAATTGTATATACTTTTCCTTGTTAAACTTAAAAGAATAAATACATAGAAGTGAGTTTTATGCCTAGACAAGGAGTTAAGTCACCTTGTCCGGGTTTTTGTAGCTTCTGTAAAAAAAAAAAAATTTTTTTGCTTTTTTATAGTGCTGATACAGATTTGTGTCATTTCTTTTCAGCTCAATAGTAGTACATTTAGAAGAGTGGTACAGTACACTACTTACTGTTAGTAAAAAGTTCATTAGTTGCATTATTGTAAAATACAACATGTGAAAAACGCGCTAAAATTACTTGGCCATGCCAATGATTGATATCTTGTTTTAACATTTTATGATTTTAAAGACACTGAATTTCCGTTTTATAAGATAGATATCGTTGTATTTATTTTCTATATCTTTCATAAATGAATCAAATTGACGATTAATCATCATCAATGACACTGAATCAGTGATCCAGAATATAATTTACAATTTTGGTGATATTTTTAAATTATGTCCTACATTTAAAAATTTGGAGCACAATACCTGCTGGTTAATAATACAATGAAAATGCTTAAAATTATTATTGCCGTGCTGTTTGCAAGTTTTTTTTTTTTATCTTGTAACAACTTCTTTAGTAATACTGGTCATGGTAGGGGCACCACCATGCAAGACGACCAACTTTCCAAACTTATAATTTGGTAAGTTATATTTCTTCAACTCACTTATAAGTACATTTAAAATAACAGCTCCGGTAGTTGCATTTTGAATATGAATGATTTCTAAAAGTTCACTTATTTTTTAAATCAATATCGTAGATGTGGAAAAAAGACTAGCTGAGGGAAATTTCGAATATCTGTACTTCCATCAATATTGCAATAAAGTAGGCTTGAAATGTAGATAGCATTGAATTGTTCTGATTTATCAAATTCTTGTCTATTTCATCAACTCGTTTACCAAAAATATTTTGACTGCGCGTAATACTTCGGCTGTTTTAAATAAACGTTAGCTAATAAATTCAATTTCAGTAAATGATTTCGATGTGCTTGCGTGATTAAATGTAATAATGTATAACTTTTACAGAAGCTGTGTGGTTTTCGAAGAATTGATATCGATTCGAACAATTTGACTTAAGAAAATTTTTTAAAGTATTGGTCATAGTTTGCTTCATGGTTTGTTCCATAGTGCCTTTTAAGATTATATTTCTCAGCAACTGAAATAGTTTTTAGATATCAGATACATTTTAATCTTATTTTGAACACAAAAAATATTACAGTTGCCATTTTTTTCAAAGCTACAGCATTCCTGAATTGATCCTTCTTTAATCATTGTAGAAATTCGATTGTGCTTTCATTCGCTAACGATTAAGTATGCACTGCCCCATGTTAATAGTCTTGAATATTTTTCTTTGAAAAACACCTCTAACTTCCTCTTGCTAACTGGACATAGAAGGAGGGAGAAAAGTCGCACTAGCGTAGAATCAGTGTACCATCTAAAGTACAGGATATGCACAGTACATTTCAGAATTTAATAAAAAATAATTTATTATAGTAAAATTAAATGAAAACGTTTAAATGGAAAACGTAAAAAATTTTTAATCCAAATGCCATTTCTATATATTATCAAAAAGCGATTTCTATTAAAACAAGAATAGGTAACAGGAAAATATATTGTAGATTTATATATAAGGTTCACCTCAAATAAATTTCAAACTGAAAAAACTTTAAATGCTTGATATTTGAAAAAAATTTTATAAATAATTGTGTGACTGGCCACGTGTTTGACACCCCTGTTCTAAAGGAACACGAGAGCGATTGGTGATTTACTTCGTAGCTTTAAATAATAGCCGATTGACTAGAATAACATCTGAGCAGGGACCTCATTTTCCAAATTTCATATCCCGCCAACACAGAGCTTTCACAGACTTAGCGTGCATTATTCCCTCTTCAAGTTTGGTACTTTGTCTTCAAGACGTGAGTGCTGGCCACGAGTTCGAGAATATGAACACTAGGGCAACCATAGCTACTTTGAGCGTGGAGGTGAAATTGAACGGGAGCAAAAAATTATCTCGTAGTGGGATTTTAAAATTGAAATTTTTTCAACTATGTCCTTTTAAATTATTTATTAACATCGTACTACGAAGTAACACGAGGATTAATGGGGTCGGGCTTCGAAATTTTGAATCACGGACAGGTGACGAGGAGGACACCTAAGCTGACTCTGCAAGTGCCGTCGAGTATCAAACCTCCTCCCGTTGCTGAGGTGTTGAAGGAAAAATGCATGCCAGAGTTCAAGTGTTCTTCTCGTCACTTGGTTCAAAATTAAGAGGTCCGTTGCCAATAATTCTCGTGCAACTTTATGATGCGCACGTTAATGTAACTCTCTCAACCCAACCACTGATTCGTTTTAGGTGTAGAATGTTGCTTATAAAGAAAGTTTAATTATAATTAGCTCGTATCGGTAGCACACACACACAGGAATTTTTCAAGGAGGGGTCCAGGGTCGAATGTCCATTATTCTTGTTGCTGAATATATTTATTAACGAGTAGAAAAAGTAATGCAAATATTCGTTAGTTTCTTTTTTATTCCTTGGAGTGCAGACTTTTCATCTGCAATTCTCTGATACGAAGACTGCATAGTATGGGTTCGCCTTTTTAAGAAGTCTAATACCCCTTAACGATCACATGATTTATAAGAAAACGATAGTAAAAATTGGCTACCTTGTTATTGAAGAAAACTGTAGAAAAATAAATGTAATTTAAAATAAACTACCTGAAAATAAACAAATTATCTACAAGTATATTGTGAATTACATGTTACTGCCCCTACACATGTAAAATAGAAAACAAACTTTTCTCCTAATATAAAAAATGGTCTGCATCCCGGAGATATCATAAGAGAAATCTCAGCCCGTCGTTTTGAAGGGAATGAGAAGGAAAGAGTTTCGTTTTAAAATAGCTTTATAAATACCCGAGTAAGATACAATAATCTGAAGGGAAATTTTTAAACAATAACTTTTACAATACGATTGGTTAGATCGAATAAAATCCACTGTACTTTTATAATCGTAGACTGTTGGCATTGGGCTTTTTAATTCTGTTTCACGAATAAGTAGCGAGATCAACATCAAAGCGAGGGCTTCATTTTCTAAACAACCACATATGAGAAATATGAGGCTCAGTTCTATTGAATCTTCTTCTCCAATGAGGCTGCGCATTGGTAGTTAACATTTGCAGATCTACTACAATCCCCAGGAGCTTGTATTCCCCCAGGAGATTTAGTGCGGAATCAATTACCGCAAGTTATTTTGATGCCAAGTTTTCTCTTCAGAGGGAGGCACCTGAGCTCTGGTGATGCAAAACCGTACTTAGGATTTTAATTTTGCCGAGAGCACCCAAGTCAAACGGGCACTTAAGGGATTTTTGCATGCCTGTCGATTTTCTGCATCATGAAAATCCACAAAACTTGGACCAGGGTTGAACCCGCAACCTTGGGTGCAGAAGGCCAGCGGCAAACCAACAATGCCACCCGTCCGGAAATTCTATTGAATAGGAAGCGGCCCGAATTATCCTGCACAACTTACCTTAATAGAATCAAGAGACGCCACCCTTTTGATTTGAATAATACCGGCTTTGAAGCTAACTAAAACTCCTGCATTTTAAACCAAATAATTAGAGATAATTTGAATTGAAGGTTTTCAAACGTCCAAAAATAAAACTAAATTGTCTTCTGTTCAGTCAGAATCCTCAAAGTTCAAGCAATTCCATATTTTTTTCAAAAATACAGCAATGCTAAACAATACAACAAAGAATAATTGAACTAATAAAGAAAAAATCCTTTTAATTTCAATACCTTTGTGATGGTTCTATTAGCATGCGGGTTTATTCAGATTTATTTTCCCGCGCGGATTATTGATTCTTTTTCCAGAGTGGGAGTTCTCAGTTTAGAGGCAGGAACACGTAATCATACCCTCTCACTCCTGGAAGTAATTACTGCTTCCGATGCATTCCCGGGGATAAAAAAAGGAAAATTATTTTCCTTCTTTCTTTCCAGAAATACTTGCAAGTATTGCTCAGGGGAAAAGAAATTATTTCTAAAAAAAGGAAAATTATTTTCCTTCTTTCTTTCCAGAAATACTTGCAAGTATTGCTCAGGGGAAAAGAAATTATTTCTAAATTAAGGATAAAAAATGTTCCGGCCGAGATTTTTCTTTCCTCTGAGATTGCAAATATTTTCCAAGGGGAAGTCGAAATTAATATGAAAAATTCCACCACTTTTTACGATGTTCCATATTAAATATTTCTGTTCCGGGCACAATTTGTTAGGAACCCATCTTTTAATGTCAATTAAGGCAAGCAATACGCTGTTTTCTAGTTGATGTTTTTTTTAAAATTAGATCAAGAAAAAAAAATCATTATGAAGTTAAATATTTCGATTAACTTTTTTGCTGCTGGATTGTGAAATCGATTCTGACACAGATGTTTCGAAATAATGAAAATTTATTTACTAAAAGAAGGAAATAATGTACTTAAATTATGAGGTGAAATAATTTATAAAAGAATGTAATGCAAAGGTTTTTTGAGAATAATAGTTGGGGTGTGGTGTTGTAGTTAGAATAAGGGGTGACAAGCTTAGGTGCCGTCCTCGTCACTTGACCAGCGCTCCAAATTACGTTTTCCATCGCCAAAAGCCCTAGTGTAGCTGAATAGTGTGACATTAATATTCACTCACTCACTCTATAGACCCGTTTTCAGAGCAATGTAAGGCTTGTTTATAATGAGTGCGTTTTGTATTATTGTAAGACTGTTATAAAACTTCTTTATGTGTGTGCGGTGATTTTTGCCTTAGTGTGGCCATCTATTCGTCATTGTTCATAAAAAAAATCTGTTATTCAACTAATTTGAGTCGTCGGTAGATTTTCACCCACTCAAATTTACAACAGTATTAATTATATGAAATGCACATTTCGCGCTTTTAAATGCATTAGAAATCCCTGACAGCTGTAACTATTTAATTGAAAGGAATTTATCTATAATAACATAAAATGGAATAAAAAACTTTATAAATGAATAAATAAATCATCTCTTTTCCTTTAGACAATGCTTCTCAAACTTTCAATACTTGCGACTCAATTTTTAATCTTAATTTCCATCGCACTCCCCTCCATGCAATAACAATATAGTGAATTCAATAATAATATACTTTGACACTAAAGCTGCAATACGACTTTAATTGTGAACGGTACAAATGATCAAGATAAGTATTAAATTTTGTATGTAATTGTGATAAACCCATGGGTTCAGTGGTAATTATTAAACCAGCTCTTAACTTAGCATTATTCAATTGCTAGCTGCAATATCTGTATGGCTTGTATCAGTACTTCAAATACATTATGCAATTTTTATTACATCAAAATGTATTTAGTTTTGCTTCCTTTTAGTCAATATTTTTTTTAAAAAAATTTGGAAAAAAAATTTATATGCTTACGTTTTCACACGTAGGACTATCATGCCCCACGTAGGGAGGCGCACCCCACAGTTTGAGAAACGCTGCCTCAAGATACGCTTCTTTGAACTGAAACTGTTTCGCAACTTGTTACTGTCTCGCCATGAGCTTATAACTAGCTCATCGCTTGGTGGTGTCGCTGAATGTGCAGTTGAATCGTGATGATATAAATATTATTGAAAACTTTTCTTTGTCTGTCAAAATGCATCACTTTTAACCATGTAAGGAATTTACATTCCTTGTTCCCTGTTACTCGGCTAGATGTGTTGGAGGAACTAAATGATCACACGACATGAACTTTAATTATTTATATATCTCTATATTCAACAGACACAAATAACACTCTAAGTAGGATAAATTTGATTAATTAGAGCACGAAGGTGAGACAAGATAGCGTGGGGATAATATATACGATCATGTGAATCTATCCTTACGATAAGTTATACAAAGCTTTTTTTAAGAAGCGCGCTAATTTTTTAACTCTCTAACTTCTATTTGAAATAAGATCACAGTACCTGAACACTTCCAATCCTTTTATCTTTTAGACGTGGCCTTATACACTTCTCCAATAGTTGATTTAAGCACTTCTCAAGAGAGATTCCAACTTCACGCGTCGTACACTGTTTATGTATACGTATTACTGCCGATTTGCTAGCTTCTCATCTATTAACTTCACATCCAAGCTATCCTCACTTCACTAACCTTCACTTCTCTCTTCACTAACCTTCAATTCTCACTTCACTAACTCTTAAACTCGCGAATACAGAATATATATGTTTAACTTAATTTGTATAACCACGCTTAAATTCCTCGGAGAAAATTGGTTGATGCTCCAAAAGGAATCCCCAAGGGGTTAGTGGAAGAAAGCGTATAGATCCGTCACAACCATAAGGGACTATATTTTCGCTATCACTCAATGTATGTAGGGGGGGGCATAAATAAGATGCAAGTGTTCAAGGGGTGCTGGAGAGAAAACCACTGGGAATATTTTATTGAAATTTGGTATCTACACGTTTCAAAACATGCGCAAATCAAATATTCAAAGAAAAAATCGCCATTTTCACCCAGTAGATGGCGCTGTTCCGTATTTCAACGCTCACCGGTGGCATACACAACTTCCAAAACCGACAGAGCATAATGACATTCTAAGAAGCATATAAACAATATAAAACATCACTTACATTTTATCAAAACTCCGTACAATTCGCTTCAGTAATTAATTTTTTGCAGTATCATATAATAAAAAATTAACATAAATTAAGATCACAAATTAAACTATACATTATGACGCGTTGGAAAGCAATCAAGTCATTATTTTTTCAATGAAATTTTCACATGATGTGCTGCTCAATATGCGAACCAGCAGATGCAATCACATGCTTGAAGCATTTTAATTTTATACGGATAACGCCGAAGAATGTTGCGCAACACTTTATGCACAGTTCACTAGGGAAGAGATAATGTTCGAGCAAAACTTCTTGCCCTCACTTGTTGCAGCATACTGGCTCCTGAACTGCTATTCGTAGTAGCAATAGCGTCATCAAATTGTTGCAGTCTTTCCGGGTTTACAGGACGCACGCCGCCCTGTCGTTGCTTGGAATAATGCCCAGTTCTCCTATTTCTTCAAATTTAGAAATCATATTCTTCAGAGTATTCTTTCAGAGTAGCTGAATAATTGCTACCATTCTGATAGAATATCTTCACTAACAATGCACGTTCCTTCTTATTCAGAGTCATGATTGACCATTATTCAATGTGGTCTTATTTTTATACTGTTCGATGGGCTCAAAATTTAAATATATGCGGTCGAGAAGCATTGAAACACGGAACAGCGCTATCTATCGGGTGAAAATGGTAACTTTTTTTTCTTGCATACTTGACTTGCGCATGTTCTGAAACGTGTAGATACCAAATTTCCCAGTGGTTTTCTCTCCAGCACCCCTTGAACACTTGCAGTTAAATTATGGCCACCCTGTGTATGTTACTGTAAGAGCTCTAAAGCCTTCAATGTGTACATTACCTAGATAATCGGCAGACTGATTTTCTCCGATAAAGTACTGAATCAAGAATTTTTTTTTTTTTTTTTTTGCATTTTAACTAGGTAATCTTCAAATTCCGTATCGTTAAGTTCAAAATTTTGTTTCTCTCGTTTCTTTTCTGTTATGTGTTTTGATTGAAAAAGCGTTGACTCGTCCCAGAATAATTTATCTTAAACATTTAGAAACAATGGCCGGAGGCAGTAAATTCGATATAAGACTCCTTGAATTAATTTATGAATATTTTAATTACGACAACCAGTATCATCTGGAAAGAAATTAAATGTTTAAAATTCCAATATTGCTAAGTACAGCTGCACGTACCGATATAGCAATCGCAGCCATGATAAAAGAAATTATACCTCACTATATTGCATGGTTGATTAAGAAGCCTTCGCGCGCGCTATTTATCTTGCTATCACAGCTTTTCAATTGATTGATGATTGATTCTATCAATTAATCTGCAGTTTGCTTCATTACACTAATGGGATTGCTTAGATATAAATTAATAATAAATAAATGATATTATGTCATTTTCTATAATTGCAATAATATCTTAAACCGTTTGATTCTTTGTATTGTAATTTTTCAATTAATCGATGTTTGATTGTATCAACTAATGTATTGACTTTTCGACTGTATTAACATGATTGTTTAGATCAGTGATTCCCAAAGTGCTCTATATAGACCCCCAAGGGGTCTACGGCAAACAAAAATTAATTTGGGGGTCCATGATTTGTAAGTGGGGGATCTATAAGGGAGGCTCTCATTAAATTAGACAGAGACTTTATATTTAAAAAAAATGTATAATGAAGTGAAAACCAAATTTTCCACTTTTAACAGATTTATTTACTAAATTTCATGAGGTTAATTTGCATTTACAAGGCGACAGCATAAATTTTATTAAAGCAAGAACCATTACAACTTCTCTTTCCTGAGTTACGCCAAAGAAGTACCAATCCTGGAGGTCCCGAATTTTCTAAATTTGTCACATTCAATCTGTCAGAACGTTTTAACCTACGTGCCTTTTATTCATTTTTTTTCGTCGCATTTAAATACCTTTTATTCAGATTTTGAAACCATGTTTGAGAATGCTTTGACTATATATGGCAATACCACAGTAGGCAATGAATTCATATGCTCATATTGAAAAAAGTGTCACATTACAATAGGAACTGATCTTAA
Organism: Trichonephila clavata; assembly: GCA_019973975.1. Taxonomy (NCBI): domain Eukaryota; kingdom Metazoa; phylum Arthropoda; class Arachnida; order Araneae; family Nephilidae; genus Trichonephila; species Trichonephila clavata. Next base: position 371,462 of record BMAO01030884.1, read on the forward strand.
TAAGCACTAACGAAAATCTTAGTTTAGAAGCGGATGCAAGCAATTTTGGTTTTAAAAACTCCAACCTGTTATTTGTCCCAACTTCCGGAATATCATTCATTGCTTTTCCTAGTGTGAAAGAAAATTTCAGCACAAATGCCAATCTCAAACTCAAAAAAAAAAAAAAAAAAACTGGTCACTGAGGACATTTAAGGTTTAATCAGACAAGATTGATACCAAATGTTGAAAATTTGATATTGTAGTGCTACAGATTCATCCCTCCCGTTAAAATCACTTGTTAGTTGTTTAGTTAGTTTATTTGACTGTTTTATTTATTAACTTTTAATTTAATTAATTAACTTGTGCTTTTTAAATTTTAAACACTATACTGCATTACAGTTAGAAAAATTTAATTCTTTTAAATTAGGAGTAACTGTCAAAAAGGCATTTAATTTGATAAATTTGCAAAAATTCAATATTAATATAAACAGGGGTCTACCCCAAACCGAATAACATGGCAAGGGACAAAAAAGTTTGGGAACCTCTGGTTTAGATATCAAAAAATACACAACTTTTAATTTAAGCGTACAGAAACGTTGTTGTTGTTCCATCAAAGATCTTATTTTCACTTTGACGAAGGTCTAATAAGTAATGTGCAGTTTAACGAGTGTCTAATAAGTAATGTGCAGTTTAACGAGTGTCTAGTACAATGGCACAAACAATTGAGAATACGCCTTACTTTTACTTGAAGAATTCAACTTTCAATATAAATAACCCATTTACCGATAAGTGCAAACCTGATAATATTTTTACGCATAACAAATGGTTTAATTTAAAATAAAAGTGAAGAGCAATGACAACGGAAAACTTCCATAATTAAGAGTTTCAAAAGCATTTCAAATAAAAGCAGATTTATGCAGATTTTTACCTCAAAAAATTGGGAATAAATAAAATTTTTGTAATACCTCGAATACATAGAAAGTGTCAATATTTAGTTGCATGTCTCTTGACTTTTATAATTACCTCTAAATGCCGTGGTGCCAATTTTACCAATTTTTTGGAGGTATCTGAAGATATCTTAACCCATTCTTCTTACAACACTTGTTTTAATTAGTTTTGTCTCTTAGTTTGTTTTTAGACCGCTGTTTCGAGAGTGGCGCACAGATTTTCAATGACATTGATGTAGGGAAACTGTGGATGTGTATATAATGCTGTTTACAATGGAAAATACATCATTTTTACGTTGCGTGCCGTGCGTTTGGGGTCATTGTCCTGCTGGAAAGGTAAATTTCTATCTAAACCCACATTTTTAGCACTTTCATTAGATCATTCTGAAGTATATCCAAGTAAATCATATGTTTCATAATGACATCTGTAAAACTTAAACTTCCTACCCCGAATGAAGGTATATAGCCCCAAACTATGACGGGGGCAGCACCATTTTTAACTGTAGGATGTAAATATTTTGGATCCAAAGTGGTATTAGGCATTCTCCATACGGTGCGACTACCGTCACTGCCAGAAATATTGAATTTGCTTTCAGTACTAAATATAACATTCTTCCAAAAATTATTGATCTTCAATTGATAAGTTTTTCCGAAATGCAAACGTTTTTTTCTGATTTTGAAAGCTCTTGAACGGTTTCTTCCTGACAACTCGAATGTTATATCTAGCTTGTCTAATTACACACACACAGTTTCAGTACTTGCATTTCTGTATATGATTCGAGGAGTTTCTGTAGCATGTTTGACTGCACTTTTATATCACTCTTGATTTCTTTCAAAAATTTTCTTTTTGTGACATCACACAAAATGTATATTTCTATCCTCTTCCACGTTTATTTTCAATCAATGCATCATTTTTAAAGTTTATAGTGATTTTCTGGGCAGAAGTGTGGCTTTTACCAACAATTTAAAGCCCTCGAGTATCTAAATAATACGACGTTGATATTCACTTACTCAATCTACCAACAATTTCGGCAATTTTACGATAAGATTTTCCTTTTTTAAAAATAATCTTAATACGGATTTCCTTGCAAGAATATTAGTTTCTCTTCGAGGAGCTAAAAGTTTGGCTTTTAGTTCTTAACAAACTCAAACACACAAAAAGGATCGTTAAAATGGTTAAAGATAAGATTATACAAATTTAGATTAAAATAGAGGTCAAAAGAGAGTAGAAAATGTTAGTTACAGTTAAACATTTTTCATAATTGTATTCTCATTTTTTTAGGTAAAATTCTGTATAGGTACATTTAAAATGTTTCTGAAACTTTTGAATTTAGAAGAATTTAGTTTTTCTATGATTGTACTTTATTTTTACTTTAAATTATTTATGTGTAAAAATATAAACATGATTGCACTTCTCGTTAATGAGTCATTTATGTTGAAATTTGAATTTGTCAAGCAAAAATTAAGGCGTACTCTTAATTGTTTGTGCCACTGTAGATGATGTGCAGATTATCTAAGTAAATCGTAGAATTCGTAAATAATTTCAAAAATGAAACAATGTTCCGCACTTTAATGGCTCACTCTAGTTAATGTGTAAATTACCTTCGTAATCTGCAGATTAATTGACTTCTGCATTTTAGCGGGAACATATAGAATAATAGCAGTAAAAGTACCTCACTGCACATTTAGGGATTTAATAAAAATAGTTATCTCACAAACATGTGGCATTATTTTTTGCTGAATTTTAAGCTTGGAAGTGTTGTTAATATTTGAATACTGAATATTGATATATTAATTCATGTTTTTTTATTAATTATGAACTTAAAACGCGTGAAATCTAAAATTTATTTTTCCTGATACAATTGTAGCATTTTAATCGGATGAGAACTCCCAGCAAAATCTGTACCTGCAAATACTTTCTTTGTGAATAACGAATTGTTTTCCTAAAACACAAATTTCATTTGAGACTTAGAAAAAATTTTATTTTTAGCAAAAATAGGGCTTATTAAAAGTATTTTATTTAATAAAAGATAAATAATTACTGCATTTTCTGCATTCAGCTAAATGTGATAACTTTGCTTTAAAAGTTCTCTAACCATTACTCTTCATTCATTAAAATTCGTTAATTACACCACACAAAAATTCATAGCAAAATTAAATTTTTAATAAAAATTCAGAAGCATATAAATCAATAACGTAATAAAAATAAGAACACACTACATGCGGACACATAGTCCTTAAAGCAGTGCTTCTTAAACTTTAAATATTTACGTCCCAAAATTCAATCACAATACATACAATAACAAAAAAAAAAACATACATAACAATAACAATACATAACAATTCATACAATAACAATAGTATTGAATTCAGTAATACTATATTCTAAAGCTAAACCTACAATACGACTTTAACCTCTTCAGTGCCGCCGACGTATATAAACGTCTCGCTCAGCTAATTTGCTAATTGTCCCGGGCGTATATAAACGTCTCGCTCAGCCAGTGTGTTAGTTGTCCCGGGCGTATATATACGTCTTTCCAAAGTACAATTTTTTCTGTGCACTGCTATCCATAAAATTATCCCGAAGGCTTTGAAATGCAATAAAATGACATTGACAGTATTTGGAAGGATTTACTTTTTCCAGGAGGATTTGCTTATTTTAGGGCATTAATTACAAACCGTACAAAATATCAAGATAAGTGTTAATTTTTGTATTTAATTTTATGTATGACAAGAGCCTATATGGGGTCATTGGTAATTATTAAACTTGGTCTTAACTTAGCATAGTTAAATGAATTATAAAATACATTGCTTAGTACTGATATATTTGTAAGTTCAAATGTGTATTTTATTTGTTTACTTTCAGCTTATTAATAATTTTTTTAATATTTTCGACTTTTTCGCTTGCGCCCCCCTTGTACGGTTATCACCCCCCCTAGGGGGCCCACCCCATAGTTTGATAAACACTGCCTTAAAGGAAGAAAGATACACAATTTATTTGAAAAATGCTTGCGTCATTAAATCGAATAAAAACATGAACTATAATTATATTTACATATAGATTGCATTATTTCTTAAGAATTTTTCTATATATGCTTGCGCTTTAAGAAAAAAAAATTCATTAAATATTGTTAAAATACATTATATACTGATCGAAATATGATCTGTTAAATATTTATAATAAATACCATCAAATGATTTGATATCGCATTATGTGTAATCTCCCCTTCAAATTATCATAATACTTAATAGACTGCCATTATACACTTCTCTCGTTCACCACAAACCCATTTTTAAGCTGTACCGTAGTCTATGTCATATAATGCGCATTTAAAGGAGAATGATATATATATAATTGCATAATTGAATCATTTAAATATTTAAATTTTAAATATCGAAGTTCATCCTTTCAAGTTTCATATCCAGTTATTGCAATTTACAAAGGTTTTCATTTCATTATATATATATATAAAATCTGTTTGAAGTTCATTAAGCCATACTATGGAATAAAGTCACGAAGAGACTTATTGCTGTGTTTTTATAAAAAGCCCCGGTACAGCCAAATAGTCATGATTGTGAATTTATAATGTAACATCTGTCGAGTCTTGGTTTCCAGTCCTGATCTCTCTAATGCCCCATGACTGCGGTAACCTAGTGGTCAAGGTAACCAGCTTGTGGCCGGCGTGTCATAAGTTTGAGCCTAGTACCGCTGAAGATCCGCCGTGTCTGTCGATACACGTTAACACTAGAACGACCGTCGGTGTTAATTTGACGCCGGAGCCTATTTACTTTGTACTCCTTTCCACATTTTTGCAGGGAATTTGAATATTTTTCTTGACTTTTAATCATTTTCCACAGAAAATGTTTTGGAGCTCTAGGTTAATTAGGAGTGGTTTTCCAACTAAATATACCTAGAACGTCCACTGGTGTCATTTCGATACTAAGGTAATTTATCATTATAAAAAGGCTGTCGTTCAACAAAATATAGTTCACTAAGTAGATACCATTAGTAAAACAAAATTACCAAAGTTATATCGCGCATTTTTTTACCTTGAATACAGCGTTATTGAGTTCATAGTGGAATCCAATCAATCATACTAAAATCGGTGTGTCTAAGTGTTTCGTTGCATAGTATTTGCTTAACTAGTCATAAGAAAAATTTTATTCGATTTTCGAACTTAGTGCAGAACAGAAATTATGAAAATATGGCTCTTGGTAAAAGTCTAACTACTGATGAAATGGCTAATATGTTGCGAGAGCTTTCTGAGAATGAATTGGCCCTACTTTAGACTCCGATGAAGACATAAGTTTGAGTGAAATCGACCACGAAGGATCTGAAGAAAGTGCAGATGTAATGGATAATATTCCAGTAAATCCTGATATATGCGTCGCTAGGGATGGCGTGGAATGGATACCACATAATAAAAATGTTCCTGGCAGATTTGTGACTCGAAATGTTTTGCAACAAAGCAAGTGGCGAAACATAACGTCGAAGTCAGTGTTTTATTACATAAGAGGTCCTAATATAGGATAGTTACATGAAATAACGTTAAGAATTCTTAAAACTAAACTCTACTGAACAGTAATCCAGTAATTATTTAGTTCAAACGATTACTTTTATATATTTTATATCGCGGTGTCAAATTGACACCGGTGAACGTTTAAAGGTAATCAAAATCCCGGACGTTCTAGTGTTAAACGTGTTGAGGAGGAAACGTCCTCCCGTTGGTGTGGTGTGCAAGTTAGGAGAGGAGGGTGCCAGTTCAGATCTCGTCCTCGTCCATGGCTCAAAATGATGAGGTCCATCACCAAACGCCCTCGAGCAGTGGAATTGCGTGATGTAAATATTCACTCGCTCTCTAACGACCCATCGTGTTAAAAGCAGGGCTTCGAACTGTACTTTTTTCGTTCCTGTTCAACTAAAGAAATATATCGGTTCAGTTCCGAATGCATAATTTTATATTAAATATATATTATTACTTGCACTAAAAATACATTTCTATCACAAAAAATGTAATTCTAGCAAAATTTAGGAGATTTTGTTATTTTTTTTATTTGGTACACTACTTGAATTGATACAAATAACCAGTATATACGGTAATAGCGGTGAGCATTGGCATTGTTATTCATTATCAAAATCGCATTTGGCAACTAGGTTCATAATTCTGTTTTGTCTACCTAAACAGTCTATTGAAACATCCGTGAATAATCGCACGCTGAGATGCAAAATATACAAATCTGAGTGATATTTTTTTTAAAAAATCATCTATACTCTTGGTTTATTCAACTGAATTAAATTTTTCCTTTTCAAGTTTCCTTTCATGTGAAACTGAAACAGAACAATTGAACACCAAAACTTTAAATCGAGAAACAGTGCACATACAATAATTACATGGTTGATGTTAAATTAGAAAATATTGATAATTGTGTGTGGTTACAGTAACAAAATGACATATATATCGAGCCGAAATAAACCGATATTTTTTTCGATTCGGTTCCGGGTTTCGTTCCGACCAACATAAAATTTTCGGGTTTTCGGTTCAATTTCGGTTCAAAAGCCCTGGTTAAAAGAGACCGTTGTACGTTAAATCCATTGAAGCTTAAAGTCAAGATGTGGAAGTTTGGTGAGTAGGGTGCCAACTCGGGGTAGTCCTTGCACTTGAGAAAATTTAAATTTACGAAATCCATCACTAATAGCCGTTCCATAGCTTCAAAGAGTGACGTTAATTAAACAACCAATTTACCATTTTAAAGGATAATCGTGACCATAGTAACCTAGGGGTCATGGATTCGTGGCAGATGTTGCTGAAATTGAGGAATTGAATTCTGTGGCCATGAAGACCCGTAGTGTAGAGGGATTGATGTTCGTTAAATCTGTCGAGGCTCACAGTCATCATGTTATTGAAGTGTGGAAATTAAGAGGGGGTGCCAAAAGCCCTTTTGTTGCTTCATAGTACGATGCTAATATAACTCATTCACTCTTATCCTGGTACTCTCCCGGGATATATTAGCGATCATTCTCTATTTTGACACGCATTACTGTCAAATTCTTACCACTATCGTAACCTTACGTCGAGATCACTGTTGTATATTTTTCACATCAAGTGAGACATTAAGGAGATGGTGGACCTTCAAAATCTCAAAATTTGGTCAAAATTGCGATTTTTATTTTTTATACTAATAATATTCTATTTATTTCAGAGAATGATTCTGTCGAAGAATTTTTTCATTTTGACTAATAATTACTGAGTTATGAGTAATCTAAAAATTAAACATGGCGCCATCGACTATTTAAATGGGCGTGGCCCTGTCATTTGAACGTAAACAAGAACTATTCATATTTAGTTTCTAGCATATGCTTAGCCTCAATTATTTTTTTTTCATCGCATATTTTATGAAGAAGGATTCTGATAGGAACTTCAATTTCTACTTCTGCTTTGTTTGTTTACATCGTATTAGCGCGCTTGTTTCACATCTGTTATAACACAGCATACTTAGTCGTTTCGGACGTAATTGTAGGTCTATTTTTTTCAAAGTTTTCCTTTCTTTCATTTGAATACCCAATTATAATTTTCTTGATAAATTAATCATTCCAACAGTATTTGTACAATGCACAGAATTAGTTCTCGATATCATGTTCCAAAAGGAAGACCATCAAAACGTAAAATGCAGGCTTTGCTAAAAGCAAAGAAGAGATAGGTCTCTGAAGAAATAGAACTGGAGCATCAAAGTTTATATGTGTGTGTGTGTGTGTGTGTGTGTGTGTGTGTGTGGTGTGTGTGTGTGTGTGTGTGTGTGTGTGTGTGTGTGTGTGTGTGTGTGTGTGTGTGTGTGTGTGTGTGTGTGTGTGTTTTGTGTGTGTGTGTGTGTGTGTGTGTGTGTGTGTGTGTGTGTGTGTGTGTGTGTGTGTGTGTGTGTGTGTGTGTGTGTGTGTGTGTGTGTGTGTGTAAATGACCCTGATGCAAGTGGTAATGTGTCCTCTAATTATGAAAATAAGGAAGTAAACACTTACCCATTAAATTCTAGTGAACTGAATGCAGCAACAGAAAGAAAGCTGTCTCTTCTAAGCTCACACACTTCTGCAGAACATGTGATAAGTGAACAAAACGATCCAACTTATGTATTAGTTGATACAAATGTATGGAAGAATTTACTGTCAACTGTAAAGTTCCCTGAATGCGATATGAATAATTTAAATATTATCAAAAAAAACGCAGCTGGGTATGGCATCAAAACTAGAATTGGTTTGCTCTAGTTGTGAGGCAGTATTGAATTCCTCATTTTCAAGTGCACGTGTAAAAGACAAAAAAATTTTTGACATTAACACAAAAATGGTTTCCTCTTTTTTAAGACTTGGGAAAGGTCACGCAGGATTGGAACTATTATCATTAGTGACTGGTATGAATACACTGGACAAAAAATCTTTTTCGAAGCACATTAAAATTTTGTCCGAAGAAAATAGAGAGGTGAAACATCAGATCCTCGAAGTTGCGAGAAATATAATTAGGAAGCAACATCTTGAATTGAACAATGAAGGTAAGGAAACTGGTGTTTTAGACATAACTGTGTCATTTGATGGATCTTGGCAAAAGCGGGGATATAAATCACTGTACGGGATAGGAGTTGTAATTGATTTATTGACAGGCTTAGTAATAGATTATGAAATACTGTCAAAGTATTGTACGGAATGTACTGCTGCAGTAAGAGACCTTTCGAGGGATAGTCCAGATTTTGCAATTTGGTATGAAGGTCACAAATCTGAATGTCAGATAAATCATACAGGTTCCTCGTCTAGTATGGAAATGGAAGCTGCTGCAATTTTTTGGCAAAGATCCATAAAGGAGTGCAATATGTGCTACACTTGCATACTATCAGACGGAGATTCAAAAACATTCCAACGTCTGATATCGCTGAACATTTACGGAAAAGATAAACAAATTAAAAAAGAAGAATGTATCAACCATATTTCCAAACGCTTAGGAACTGGTTTACGCAGCAAGGTGAAAGAGTGGCGAAGCAAAGGTGTTTGTATTGGAGGCAAAAAGGTTGGTAGTTTAAAAGAAACCACAATAGTTAAGTTAACTAACTTTTACAGAAAAGCCATTAAAGATAATTGCGATGACGCAGAAAAAATGAAAAGTGCAATATATGCCACACTTTATCATTGTTCATCCACAGACACCAAACCGAAACACAACAAATGTCCTGATGGCAAACTTTCTTGGTGTTTTTATAAAAGAGCTTTGGCGAATGGAGAATCCCCTCAAAGTCATTCAGTTATGAAGACAAAATTAACTGAGGAGGTTGTTGCGAAGATTCTCCCTGTGTACCAGAGATTAGCAAGCAACGAGATATTGTCCCGGTGTACTTCAGGTAAAAGTCAAAATGCAAATGAATGTTTGCACAGTGTTATCTGGAGTCACTGCCAAAAAGAAAGTTTCCAATCAAAGAAAAGATTGGAAATATCTGTTGTAACAGCAGTAAGCGAGTTTAATTTTGGATCCCTATTTACCTTGAGAAACGTGCATCAAAACACTTCCATACCCTCGATGCAAATTAGTGAAATGAGAGATGACCGCCGATTAAAGCAAAGTAGAATTAAAACTTTTCAAACTGCAAAAGACAAAAGAATTAAAAAGCGAAAAATCTCTAATACAATAGAAAACAAAAATATAAAATCTGAAGGATTATCATATTGTGCTGGTAAAGTTTAAGTGAATGTCTTGCCACGCTATGTTTTTTTTATAAATATCAGCTTTGCGGATGCTATAACTTGAATTATTCAATTTATAACTAAATATAATAAATTTTAAAATATTTATTAGATTTCTACTGTAATATTCTCTTATATGTTTGATTGTCATGTAAGGGTAAGTAATTATGTAAAATTTTGTTTTATTATTTCATATTACACAAAGAAATGTTTAAAATGTGTTTTTTTCAGTTCGTGAATTTTCTCTTTTCATGATTACGTAAAATGCTCCTTGCGTTTCATATTTCATCGTATCCCTTTAAAATTTTCACAAGTTATAAAAAATGATATAATTCACAAATTTGTGCATTGGTTTTGTTAAAAATTTAACGGATTATATTTTACGTTGTTTTGATTACCTTGAATGTGTGATAATTGGTGAAATATTTCATATAGTATAGACAATGTATCTTTTTTTCATCAAATTTTATTCTGAATTTAAAATTCATGCACATATATATTTAGTTATAGTTCATATACATATAAAACAAAAATTAAGAAAATATCTTAAAAACTAACGCGCAAGGAGCAATTTTAAAAAAAGTTTTAAAAAATTAAAAAATTTTAAAAAAATCAAATTATAATTATTTTTTTTTAAAAATATTTAAATTGTGAATTATAGTGATCATCTACTATATTGATTCCAATTTCAGCTAATTAAGATAACAATTTAAGAAATTAATTTCAAAGGTCCACCGTCCCCTTAATAGTCCACGTGTTGCTATAAATAGGACGTTAATAAACGCTCACTACGTTGGATAGTAAAAAATTGGTTTGGAAGATTCTTGTTAGGATGTTTGTGGGAAAAATATGAGTCATGACGAACAGTAAAATAATAATTGGTTTAAAATATTCTAGTTGGGATGTTTTTATAAAAAAAAAATTAATCATGACGAAGAGTTAAAGAATGTCTAGATTAGAAGATTCTAGTTAAGATGTTTGTGTGAGAGAAAAAAATCAGTCATGGCGCAAAAAATAAAAGAATAATTGATCTAGAAGATTGTAGTTCGTGAGAGAGAGAGATCAGAGTCATGTGTAACAATAAAAGAACAGATTTAGAAGATTCTAGTTAAGATTTTTTTTCTTTTTTTTTTTTGTAAAAAAAAATTTCAATCATGACAAAAATTATGTGATATTGTTCTTCATTAAAACATTTAAATCATTTAAAAAAAGGTGACTTTATTTACTAATTTATTTTACTTACATTGTTTCTTATTATATTTCTGGAAACAGTTGTTGGTTCCCTTAAAATTAAAAACGGGTTATATATATACGAGGGTTGGGGGGGGGGCAAAAGTTATGGCAACCATTTTTTTTCTTGAAGATACCAGTCCAGTTGGAAAATGGTGCCATATACAAACGAAAGGATAAGCTGTTAACTACATGTGTGGACAATGAATAGCACTGAAATATCGTAATACACTAATTTATTACAGCAGTATACAAGGCAATATGGCCTTCACGGTGCAAATAAATGACAACACATTACACATAAAGTTGACATGACGATGCGTTTGTTGTGCATTTCTCGATCTGTCTTTTTGTTTGTTGTCTCGATCGTCTGTCTTCATGCATGAGCTGTTCGATGACGGCACGTGCCAAGTCGATCTGCACACTGAGTGGTCGTCCCGAACGTTGCTCTTCACTTACACACGTCCTTGCTGTAACTTTCCTACTCAGCGTGTTACTGTACGGTTTGGTAGGGCATTATTCCCAAGGGCTTTCACAAATTCACTGACATTTCATCTCATTTCTCCCGTGGAGAAGGGCTATTTTCAAGTAATAGCGCTGCTCAACACGGGTTACTTCCATCTCACACGACACTCACCAATTGGCTGATTTCACAGCCCTTGCTGCGCTACTACCAGCTATCACAGAGACATTTTTTGTTCTGCATACACAGTATGCCAGCAGATCTTCCACACGACTCGTATACATTTGGGATCCACTCACATATCTACAAGGAAAAAATAATTGCCCTGACTTATGCTACAATCCTCGTATATATACAATAATGTTTGTTTTTCCATCGATCTTTTTTATTTTAATTAAACTTATGCATTATTCATGTGGTATTGATTGCGTTCTACGCCAATTCTATCCAAAACGATGCAACCACAGGAGAAAGATAAAGGTTGCTTTTCGACGCATCTTTTATTACCTTTATCCCACGCTTCGCTGTAGACGGAAGGCAGGAGTGAGCCCACTCCTGTCAAACAGCTGGTAATAAGTCTCTTTGGTATCTCCGGAGATACTTTGCTGTAGGGTTAGTGCTGCAGATAAGAGGTGTTGAGCTTACCCGTTGGATGCTCACCATGATGCTGAAGTACTATATTCTGGGTGTGCTCTAGGTAAGCACCTTGACTGGTTTTTGTCAGTCGACCGCCACACTGCCTCCCTTGTTGGACTCCGTGGTGGGTGGAGGCACGCCAGAATGAAGTCGAGTTCACGTTTATGGCTCCAAGTATGCAGTGCCCGGGTAAAGGCCTTGATTTACCCAATTTCATAATCGATGATACGCTTCGCAATCATGGTTTTTCAATTTGTCATTTCCCAACAACGAAATGTCGTGGAAGTCTCCGTTCGCCATATAGAAAGCACTTATAGGCATAGGTGGAGATCAAAATTCAGTTTGAAAACTACGTTCCTGTGTTTTATTGATTGAAACTGCATCTGTTGTACAATCAAAATCTTTTTTGTTGGCGAAAACTTATTTTTATATTTCTTTTTAAAAGGTACTCCTCACAAGTCTTTAAATTCCTATCGTGGTGTCATTTCTGAAGCGGACCTGGTGTGTACTTCAGAAGCAGATATTCTCGAAGGGCTTTCTGACCTGGGTGTTATCCAGGTCAGAAGAATTGCAATAAAAAAAGATCCGGTCATCTTGCCTACAAACCATTTAGTTTCGACCTTCCATAGCCCTAAATTACCAACAACCAATAAAGACGGTATCTTTAATTTCAAAATACGTCCGTTTATGCTGAATACTCTGCGTTGTTTCAAGTGTCAGAGGTTTGGACATTCACAAACTGCCTATCGCGGAAATTTACCGAGCTCCAGATGTGCTTCCTTTGTGCATTCTTCCGCGGATTGCAGTCTGGAGCCAAAATGTATAAATTGTTCACAAAGTCATCTATCTGATTCGAAACTGTGCCCTAAATGGAAAATTGAGAAACATATAAAGAAAATGAAAACGAATAAAAAAATTTATTTTACTTAGAAACACGAACACTAATAGTCCCCACAGGTAACCCAAACTTATGCCCAAGCTGCCAAATCTTCAACTGTAAGCAATTCCATACAGACAGATGAAAATATTACGAAAATAGTATATGTCTACCCTTAAAGTTTCTTTAACCACACATACAGCTTCATCTCACTCGAAACAAAATATATCTGTAACTATTCCTACAGTTTCCACATCGTCTTCTTCCACTCAAACCCACCTATTACCTTCTACTTTTACAATAGCACCTACCGTGTCAGAATCTCAGCCACCTATTCCTACATTTAATACCTAAAAGATCAAGCAATCGTTAAGAAATAAGGAAAGCATTTCCCAGCTAAATATTCTGAAACAAACACCATTCGCGCGTCTTCACCTTTCCACATCCAATATACCTTCGAAAATTGCACCTATTGCAACCCAAAATTTAAAACAACCTTTAAGACCTCGTTGAAAAAGCGTCCTTCTGAAACCATATCTAACGCCATACCAACTAAGCCAAAAATAGGAATAAAGATAGCACCATATAAACCGAGGAAAAGTATACACCTGTACAGGACACGTCAGATGAAGATATGCTTTTATATGACGTTCTGAAGAGGAAAAAGTGAACTATCACTTTTTAAAACAGCCGGCTGGGTGGCGTGGTTGGTTAGTCTCTGTCCTTTTGCACCCAAGGTTGCGGGTTCGACCCAAGTCGGTGGATTTTCATGATGCCGAAAATCGACAGCCGCCATGTATTATGATTATACGGTATGTAAAAGATCCCTAGAGTGTCCGTTTGGCTTGGATGCTCTCAGCAAAATTAAACTCTGGTACTAGTTCGCATCGTCAAGAGCTAAGGAGGAAACTGGGTGACAAAATTGCTTGCTGTAATTGGTATCGCCTATATGGTGCAGCGCTAAAAAGTTATACCAGCTCCTGGGGAATGTACTAGGTATACAAAGGTTTAAAATACCAATACGCAGCCCATTAGATATTTAAAAAAAAACTTTTTAAAACAGAGCAAAAACCGGAAATGACTTTTGTCCATCATATTTAGCGGATTTGAAGGGGGAAATCTCCACCAAAATTTATTAACTTTTTTTTAACTGACTTTTTATACACAATTTACATTTTATCCTTTAAACTATTTAGCGATTTTATACATAAAATATTTTTAAAAATGTTTAGCGCAGGTTAGCCAAAATTGGCTTTGGAGCCATAAAACCCAACATTCACTCAATCACTCACAGTCAAGGAAAGACTGGGAAAAAGTTGCGTATTTGAACGAAAGTTGAAAACCCAAAATTAAAGAGAAAAAGAATAGGTAAAAAATGTAAAATTTAAATTTGTTCAAACATTTTAAAAGTTTTAAAAAGAAATTAAAAATTGTAAGAAAAATAATGCTAGTACTAGATGAGTCATAATTTGAGTTCCAGATGATTGAGTTGAAACATCTGATAAAAACCAGGTTAAGTCAAGAAACACACGAGGCAAAACTCGATCCACTCGCAAACTACCCAGGCATGTCATGAGTTCGAACCTAGTGCCACCGAAGATCCGCCATATGTGATGCACGTTAAATCTGTCGAAAGCTCAAACGCCCATAACACCCGTTATGGTCCCGTTGGTGTGGTGTGGAAGTTAGGAGAGAGGGTATCAGCTCAGGTGTTGTCCTCGTCACTTGACCATGATTCAAAATTACGCGGTCCGTCGCCAAAAGCCCTCGAGTAGCTGAACAGTGGGACATTAATTGCACTTACTAACTTACACACAAACAACCAGCATTCAAATGCGATTTCCGAATGAGAAACTTGCAGAATAATTTCCCTTTTATACAGAGTTTAAGATGCCATTTTTCCTTCAAACGTCGTTCTATCAAGCTGAAATGAAATCATTTGCACATACTAGAATCTTCTGAATGACATTTGTGTCATCACCTTTTCTTGGTGTAGCAAATTTAATGACCAGCAGAAAAATATAACGTCTTAATTTTGAATAGTGTTAATAAACCCCATTATGTTTTTATTCAAAAATTAACAATCCTATATTTAATTAATATTTTTTAATTTTTTGTATCGTTCATCTAAATGATAATGAAGCAACTTGCCCATTTTTTAATACCTGAAATTTGAATTCAAGTAACAAAATTGGTTAGAAAGTTTTAGATGCGGTAAGCGGGTATGGAATAATCCTATGAAAAATAGTCACTTCAGCATCTTTCGGGTTTATAATTAGGAGTGACGTTACGTATTATAGAGCTAATTTGTGTGCGTGGGTGTTTCTCAGGGTGCATTTTCTCTACATCGGTCGCTACTCAGCATTTCTTAGTATTGAGGATTATTTAAATCCTTAATGGCATTCTAATTTTGCCATCCAATGTCAAAGTTTCCGGAAAACCAGGTCAAATCTTTGGAGTGATTAAAAGATTAGTTCCTCAAAGCTGGGATTTGCTACTATCTTCGAAGTTAATGGGTCGTTAATTTTTAAAAATATTACTATATATTAATTTCGATCAGTCATTTTCAACCTGTCATTTCGATCAGTCATTTAAGGTATCAGACTACCCTAAAAACGTGAATTTTTTGCCAAAATTTGACAAATTTTTTTATGATTTTATTTTATGAACCATCTTATTAGCTTTATAAAAATACCAAGTTTATCATTTTCCATTCACTAGAACAAAAACTACAAGTGTTTTAGTAAAAGCAGATGCCATTACTTTAACCAAGATGTCATACTTTAAAACGCGTTTTACTCGAAATGTGATTTTTTGAAAATACTCAAACGGGGTCAGCGATTGCTAAAAAAGTTCTGAACATAATTAACTGAGTGTGAAATTGTTTCTGTAAGTTCTGTATAATAGTAGAATTGTTTTAATCTTCAGATTTAGCAATCACTGTTTTATTACAAAATTTACACTCCCTTATGGGTTATTCCCATAAGGGAGATGATTATATTGAATCACTGTTTTTTTAAGCAATTTCATATAATAACTGAGATAAAGGGCTCTAGTTTTTGTAAAAGAGAAAATATCTCTTATCCTGAAGGTCACTTCAAAAATGAATAATATAGCAACACATCAAACCTTGGGTACAGAATGGACCGCATTCATGCTATTTTATTTTTTTTATTTTTTCCCATTTTAGTAATAATAATTTATTTTTCTCTTCTTAAATTTAGCACATTTTTCTTAAAATGCACTAAACAAATCTAAAAATAACAGAAAAATCTCCATGTCTCCTTTTTTTAAAAAAAAAGTTGTCGCAACCCGTCGGATACCTTAAAGATCAATTTATTTTGAAAGAAGTTTGTTTTCCCCCTTCATAATTTATTTTTATCTGAAGTAAATATGTTTATATATATAATATCCTCTCTTTTTAAGTAACATTTATCTTTTTTAAATGTTATTTGAAAATATTCCACAATATATATTTAAAGTCGAATTCGCGTAAAGCGGGATATGATTTCGCACATAAATAGATGTAAGTAAATGTTTATTTGGGACCAGAAACAAAAGATATTAATAATTTAGGAGAAAAATATGTGTTTAATAAAATCTTAGATAACACACAAATACAAAGCTACAAACGAAAGTTATTTTGGTGAAGAATGTTTCATTTATATAATCTAAAAAAGTAATCTCCTGGCTCAAAGATTCTTCTTTTCTCCTACAAAATTTCCTCTCAGCATAATGATATTTTTTATCCCTTTTGTTGAAAAACTACGCTCATCGCTAGAAACTATATTTTCTAAAACTTGCATAGTTATTTTTCAATTATAAACTGAGACCTTCTGTCAAATTCCCAACACCATCATTCGAGCTTCTGATTGAACTGAATCTAAAGACTAGAGTTCTTCAATGCCTTGCTGTTGCTCATGCATTTCTATGAGCGCATCCATTATCCACTTCTGATTGTGGGAATCCAACAGTTCTTGAACATGATCGCTATCCACTTCGAAATTTTTATCAACTACTTCACCTCATTATCAATTTCACCAAATTTTTATTTCTTTCCTTTCCTTTAAGCAAAAGACGAATCGACGAGATATGAAAATCGTGTAAGTCGGGGTACCCTGAGTCGAGGTTTTACTCTATTAAAAAATACTTAACAGTTGTTTTTATTTTAAGTAAGTAGTTTATATACACTTATGGACAAAAAAAATTAGCGTACCAAGAAATAATTGCGGGATTGTAACGAAACTTGGCATGAAGGTACATGTTAGGGAGATATGCAAATGATTAGAAATTCAGCGTGATTGCGATGACGTATAGCCTGTAGAGGGCATTTAACGTCGTTCTCCGTGGAGTATAAAACAAGTAACCAAAGCTTGTTTGAGTGTGTTGAATCTTTTACAAAGGAAGCGTCCTTACTAAAATGACCACTTCATATTCAATGGCTAGAAAATCTAATCGTTAGCCTATGACAATATTTTTATGTTGTTGAACGTTGCGACAATAAATGCTCAAATTATATTTTTAAATAGTTAGAAACCACCTTCTGGACATCGAACCAGACACTCATATCTGAAGTGTTTTGGAACAGAAGAATGTAAGAACCAACCAATCAATGCTTCTACGAAATTTTTAAAAAAAATTAACGTCCAGTGAAAACATCGCACTCACTCGCGACGAAAACTAAAAGATCGTATAAACAATGTATTGAATGCCCTAATAAAAAGAACAAAAAAAACTAAATTTACTTATGAAAAGTGTAATAAACATATTATATTTCTTAATTTGCTTCCTTTTTGACTTTTGCATGCAAATTTTACGGTAAAAACAGAATGTAAACACTCTTGGGAATGAGTGTTTAGTTAAGGTAATTTTTTTCGCGCATGAAATGCTGGGTTAAAGATAAAGTTAAAAAAATCTTGATAGAGGGTGCTTTAGATTTTAGAATAAACGAACAACTACTTTTTGAAGTTAATTTTGTATCACATTAAATGCTTTCAAAAGCTTAGACTTAAATTTTGAGCTCAAAATCTGATTCGTTGGGGGTGATTAAGTAGCGCAAACGGAATTGTGTTCAGGAGGTGAGATTTGAAACTCCCTCCCCCTTGAACAGAGTTAATTTGTTCTCGATCTTGGTGCCGTAGACCAGGCAACAACTACTACATCCTACACGTAAAATAAACGAGAGAGGGATGACAAAGTTAAAAAAAAATTATGCATAATAGACATATGAGCAATTTCTCCGCTCAAAATAAAGAAACAATTTGATGTACGCATGTAGTGCGCATGAATGAAGGTTGAATGAATGATGACGCGTAGACAATGGTATACGCATGATTTTTTTGCGTAATCACAAAAACTGCTCGAAAGAGCGCCCGCCAGCAAGAATGCAGGCCTCGCTCCGCCGGCGGAGGGCCTGTTGAACATTAACAAATGCCCCCCCCCCACACACACACGGGCATCTCCCGGATAACGCCTGCTACAACGGAAATCCTCGCTACCAGGGCCTCGTTGGAGTCGAAGGGGCTTGTGTAAGCAAGACTCGTCATATGGCCCCAAAGGAAGAAGTCTAGGCAGGAGAGGTCAGGCGAGCGTGCCGGAAATTTACCGGACCACCCCGTCCAATCCATCGCCCTGGATATGCTGTATCCAATGCACTTCTCACATCTGCTCTAAAATGTGCAGGCGCTCCGTCATGTTTGAACCACATACGAGCCTTTATGTTGGCTGGAGCACTTTGTATTAGAAATCGAAGCACCTCTTGTAGGAATAGCAGATACGTTCCACCGTTTAGGCGCCTTGGCGGAAGATATAGCCCGATCAAATGATCGTGGATAATTCCGGCCCACACATTAACGCTGAAACACCGTTGATATGAATGAGGACGAAAAGCTTGTTGGTTAGTGTGCATCCAGTTGCGTGCATTGTGCGCATTAAAAATGCCTTCCCGAATGAAGCTGCATTCATTGGTGAATAGCACGTGTGCGGCAAAGTCTGGTTGCACAGCCATTCGTTGGCGGAACCATCGTGAAAAATCGACGCGTGGCTGATGGTCGGTTGATTTCAAGGCGTGCACACGCTGCGCATAATAGGGTCGAAGGCCTTCGACTCCCAACAATCGCCAAACCATCATGTGGCTCACATTTGCGACAGCTTATACAGTCCGCGTGATCTTCTCCGGTTGCTCTTCGAATTCACGCAACACATGCTCTTCAAGTTCCGGTGTCATCGCACTCCTGGTACGCCCTATGCCGTGCATTCCATTGACAAACGAATCGTTTTCTCTGAGAAGCCGATGCAAGTGATCGAAATTTTTTCGGTTCGGCAAGTGTCTCGAAGGAAATCATTAACCTTGCAATCGCTGGACCTCTAGGGTATTGCCATCCGCAACGCCGTAAATGAAATGGATATCGGTCATAACTTGATTAACGTAGCTGGTCATCTCTACAGCCCTCAAAAATAAAAACGCAATGAATGCAGACAACCAGAGCTTTTATAGCACTTAACATCCTTACATACAGTTAAATCCTTGTATATTACACTTTGCATGCAAATTGGGTGATTTGCATTAGCGTGCATTTTCCGCAGAGAAATTTCTCATGTCTGTTACGAATAACTTTTTTATTTAATTTTGCCATCCCTTTCTCGTTTATTTTAGTTTAGTGATTATTTTACGTTTAGCTGCCTAATCCACGGCCGAACAGCCAAGATCGTGAATAACTGAATTGTGTCGAAGGGAAGGGGGGGGGTTCAAATTTCACATCCTGAACACAGTTGAGTTTGCGCTACTTAACCACCCCCAATGATTCAGATTTTGAGATCAAAATTTAAGTTTAAGTCTATGCTTTTGAAAGCATTTAACGTGATACAAAAAATAGCATTAAAAAATAGTTGTCCGTTACTCCAAAGTCTAAAGCATCCTCTATCGATATTTTTTAGCTTTATCTTTCAAATTTATTTTTCAAGAAAATACTGGGAAAAAGAATAATTTTAGTGGAAACCGCCAACGAATTGACCCATTTTTCCGTTTTTTACAATCATTTGAAATTTCGGTCCCTAAACTTTAGTGGCTCCTATCTCCTTCGGAAGACGCTTGGGACCCTAAGTTTCCTATTTAATATTGTTTGTCTTGATGTGTACTATTACCCCTTAAAGTTTTGCCCAAGAGTTTAGATACACCCTGAAAAAAGCTTCTTTTAGATGTAGAATTTAGTTGTTGCATGCTTTATTGTTTTTGAATTCCTTATGACATGAATGGATTGAATACTTTAAACGAGGTAGGATTCAAAAGTTCTCAGACCATAACTTGAAAAATATTACCTATTAAATCATTGAAAAACACATCCTTCTTATATCGATTTTATTAAAAAGCATTAGTAATTAATTAAATTTAAGAATGGAAAAATGCTTTAAAATGAAACCAAAACTAACCACGCCCCCTCAGCTGTCAAATATAGGGACTGATAGCACTCAGAAAACTTCAAATATCATAAAAACTAATTGGTTAGTAGATCTGAAATTTTGGGGGGGCAAGATTCCCAATCGTATGAGCTGCAGGAAAAGGCAAAAAAAAAATTTCGATAAATTTGTCATTTTTAGGATAATGTGTAGTCTTAAACAACTCTTAAGCAACAACACACGTTTGCCTTCGCTTGTAAAAGCCATCCAAACATTTCTGGAATCCGTATTTAGCCATGTCCCTTAGTTCATCCTGGGATGCATTTTTAATTCCATCTGCAGTTTGGAATTGACTACCCTGAAAGTGACGTACCAGTTCTGGAAATATTCGAGCCATGGGGGGCGAAATCAGGGGTGTAAAAGAGGATGGGGAAAAACAGTTTCATTTTCACCCCGTAGTTGTTTGAAACGTGTTCTAACGTACTGCCGTATAAAACTTTTCAGTATTTTCAGCGGTGTGGAAAATCTGCGAATGTCCAGAGCGTTCGTCAACTTTGACTCTTTTCCTGCCTTCCCTGAAATGTCGATGCCACTCAAAAGCTTGCGTTTGCAATAATGTTTAAATGCTGTTCACATGTCCCAACATTTCGTAAGTCCCCGTAGCATTCTACAAAATTTGATATTCATTCTCTGTTCTTATAAACGTAATTTCTATCAATCGCCAGTTACTAAATGCATCGTCTTAAAAAATACGGCACCGTAGAGAGCCACAGACAACTCGATTTTGGACAAATTGCTTTTAGATAAATTATAATTTTAAAAAAAAACTAAAAAACACGCTTTTATAGTGATTCGAAGTAAACTGTAAAAAATAATTCTTACTATAAGAATAAAATGATTAACGAGAAAATTAATGTCATTGGGATAAAAGCGTGCAATGCTCTGTATTAATTGTTATAATTTCTTACTAGTTCTATTCCGAAATGCTGAGTTAGTGTAAAAATGTAGTACAAAGCAGCCCACGCTCTTACCCCAATGACATTAATTTTCTTTAATCATTTTATTCTTATGTATATTTTTTTAACATTTATAAACCCCGTGCGCCACGCAACGTATAACACGGGGGCATACAACACAGACAGAAGAAAGGATTACAACACAAACATCCATGCCTTCTCCGGGATTCGAACCCAGTCCCTACGGCACCGCAGTCAGCTTCACTGACCACTATACCGAATGGGCGGCTTATTCTTATATTAAGAATTATTTTTATACATTTTAGTTCGATTCACTATAAAAGAGTGTTTTTTAGTTTTTTTTAAAAACTAATTTATTTTTCATTTTTTAGTTCTATCTACATTAAAAGCATGTTTTGTTTTTTTTAGTTTTTCACATTATCATTTAAAAATTCCGTCTCTGCAGATGCAGGTCAAACCAAAGTGTTTTAAGAAGAAATATTAAGTGTCAATCGTATTATCACCTTTTAAACGTATTGCTATAACATTAATTCGCATCATTACTTCTAAACGTATTGCTTTGTAAAATTAAAAAATATATTTAACAGTTAGAAGATAAATAATTTTTTCCCCATGCATGAATCTTTTTTTTTTATTTCCATTTTCAGAAAAACTAGACAACTGTTTATATTATGGTAAGAAATAACTGACGCACCCAACCAACCCTTGATCATATAAAGAACAATTTTTGTTTGTTTTATTTCTAAACAACAAATGAGTATTCGTTTTAGGGGTTGCAACTTAATCTTTTAGTTACTAAATCTGGAATTAGTTGCCAAATCTTGAAATGGTACATGGAATTAATCGCCAAATCTGAAAATGGTATATCCAATAAGTTGCCAAACCTGGAAGTGGTTTTTGGAATTAGTCGCCAAATCAGGATATCATTATTCCTGATGTTCTGATCAGGAAAAGGGAAGAAAATTAAGAAATTATTGTATTATCTTCGGTCCTTGTCAAGTGTGCAAAATTTTGAATTAATCTGACCTTTTAAAGTGGGTAAAAATCGAGTTCAAAGATTCGGTTACATGCAAGTGAAACTTATAAAAACGTGTTAAAAAAAGGGGAAGAACGCAGTAAAACACGGAAAGTTATCGTGGTAGTCCCTCTATTATGTGTGTGTGTGCAAAAGGTTTTCACATTCTAGGTATAGTCCGGGAGCTTTTGAATCCTACTTAGTATATATTTTTATGTGGCGGGTGTTTTACAAATTATAAATGGATTCCTTTTGTTAATTTGTTACGCTTATATTAAAAAGTAAGACAGTAAACTACAAGTATTAACGGGAATTCTCAATATATTAATGAATTAAGGGGTAAAAACGTTTGCTGAACATATTTTCGAGATATAGATAATATTATTTAGGATAATTTCATTAAGTGAAATTTAGTAAAATAACTATGCATTGGGTGGAGTTTTCTAAAACATTTTTGGCGTTTCCCTTAAGTTTCCTCAGAACTTATTTTATTTCTCAATCAAAATCCTTCTTAAAAGTAACTTCAGTGAAGTGTTTTTCAATATTTCTGGGGGAAAAAGGCACAGAAATTTGAAAGATTTTTTTGATATTGAAACAAAAAATCATTCTGATCATTAAATTAAAAAAAGATACTAAAATTTTTTCATGATTTTAAATTTGCTTGTGAACATTCGTAATATTCCTAAGCAGTTAAGTTCAAAATATTCTTCAAATGTGTGACAGTTTGCCTTTTGCTGTAAATCTAAGTAAATCCGAAATCACTTGGAAAACACAAAACTGTAACACTTATCACTTATTAGAGAAATGAGAAACAAAGTGTACAAAAAGAATGAGGCTACACTTCGTACGGCCCCTGCTATAATACGGATAGTAATTTGAGCATTAAATCTTATTTAGGTATGGATTGATTTACTATCACGTGGTTTCGACAGAATTGCGCCAATATATCACCACCAAAATATTCTCATTAATATACCACCCAAATAAATGATGGAGTATGTTAGATCAAGCGCGTTGATTATTAGCAGCATATATACAAACTCTATCATCGACGAAAGGGACTCGAGGTAGATACAGTCCATAGAAATAGTTGACCTTCAGCCATCTCTGATCGCATTGGTTACTCTTGGCATCTGATTTTCAACGCATGATTCCCTTTTTAAATATTACTATGCATAATGCCACTCCTTAACCCATTTATAATGAATGGAAAATGAAAATCATCAGACGGATTTTCATGATTTAAGCTTCAACCGGCTGGGTGTCGTAGTTGGTTTGGTTCTGGTTTTGTATGTTCAAGTTTGCGGGTTCGACCCCGGTAGAAGTCGGTGAATTTTCCTGATGCAAGAAATCGAGAGCATCCATGTCGTATGATTATGCGGCATGTTAAAGATCCCTAGAGTGCCTGTCGGCATGTGTGTTCTCAGAAAAATTATATTTCTAGTACGGTTTCACATCGTCGGAGATCAGGCGCCTCCATCTAGGGAGGAAACTGAGCGACAAAATTACACTGTGGCGATTGGTATTCCACCTATATGGTGCCGCAATAAAAAGAGACACCAGCTCCCGGGGAATGTACAAGGCCTGCAATGGAAAAACCCCAATCCACAGTTTTATTAGAAACTTAAAAAATGCCTTGACTTATTGGACGCTGCCAAAGTTACGAAGTGTACTAAAATGTATTCTCTGCTACTTTACGACGAATCTCTCATCATCAAAGAACAAGTTTTCAAAAAAAATGGAAATTGATATGATTTAAATTTAATATACGTCACACATTGTTAAGCTGTGCTATAGAGTTATCGGTGATAGACCTCTAAATTTTGAATCACGGTCAAGTGATGAGAACGCCCCCTGATCTGGACCCAACCCTCTTAACTTCCACATTACACCGACGGGAGGACTTTGATCCTCGACAGATTTAACGTGCATCAGCCATAAGTTTCTCTACTCGGTGGATCTTCAGTAGCAACAACACTCGATAAGCCGGTCACGAGTTTGTTACACCACTAAGGTACTATGTACACATGCCTGTTCTAGGGTGACACTGAATCACTTCCAGGACAATCCTAATGGTACATAAATTGGTAGAGATTTTATCGATAAGTTGAATGTGTTATCGATTTAATGCGGACTTAAATAAACCCATTTAGAGTCCTAATTCGGGTATTCCTGTATCTATTTATAAATTTCTCGCATTTAACAATACATTTTTTTTTAATGTACGAAAGTATATGACACCCAAAAGAATTTCAAGACTTTCAGAGAATCACAAAATTGGACCGATTGAAAGTCTAGCCGCATATCCAAAAGAAGAAAAAAATACTTTCATAAGTCGATTGTTGAAAAGAATTTCTCGCCAATGTTTCACTTTTTACATGAATAGAAACATCTTTTCTGAAATTCCAAACGTGAGCAAACTTATTACACGTACTGTTTTTCGATGAGGTTACCTTATTTTGTTTCTCAAGTTGAAGGATGAAAGAAATGAACATTTTCTTTCTCCCCCAAAAATATTTTTTGATATGAAATTTAGGAAAATCTTCACGATGGATGTCAGAACCAGAAGTGTTTTTATTTCTCTTTTATTTTAATCTGCTGTTTTGTTTGATTTTTAGTCAAAAGCTACGACTCCAAATGTTCATCACGATTTCCTTTGATGGAACTCCTTCCTATGTGATTTTTAACATCAAGGTTAGATTATCATCCTTGAGTATTGATATTCATAGGATGAGATGTGGAAAAAAAGGTTTTTCTGTACGTTATAATAAACAAAAATGTCGTCACAAAATTTTCTGTATTTATAGACCAGTAAGATAATTTTATAATAGATTTAAAGAAAACTAGTGTAATGTCCTTATTTCTTTCTTTTTACTTTACGACACAGCACGTCGTGTCAACAGAACAGAATTCTGTTTTCCAATACAGCCAAACACAAGCGCAATTAATTCTCTGCGCAATACACAAAACCCAAGAGCTATCTTTTCTTGGTATCAATCTAAGTTCAATCTCAAAACCAACGGAACTCTCTTCTCTGTCCGCTACGTTGCAAGGCCAACGCCCTTTTCCATCTCGCGCTCCTAAAAGGAGGGACTCTCTCTTCCCTGACCATCCCGTTCGAGGGTCAATCACCTTCTCCCTAAAAACAGTAACACACCGCCTAAGACGCACTAAATAGCGCCAACATTCCATTTTCTTCCGCCAACAGTAGCCAGACACTACAACCAGTTTAAATGTAAACATTAATTAAAATGGAAACGATCCTATTTTGACTATATACGAGTACAGAACGTCGTTTGCTCTTTATGGAAACGATTTTGATGGTTAATTTTTATCTATAAATGCCATATTTTGTTGTGGCGATTTGCTTCTATCTGACAGCCATGATTCTTGACAATAGCTTTAACACAAATTTTCCACGAAAGTAAACTTTTTCTTAGTATTGTCACGCCAATTTTACTCTCTTCAAAGTTCTTTGATGCCATTTTCCTAAGCATCGTTTTGAGAAACCGAAAGTAAAAGAGTTCATTGAAGAAGCGTCAGGTGATTTTACAAGTATTTCATCAAGTTAAATAAACTTTATTCCTGTTTTTGGTCCTTTCTTTGCTAAAAAATGGGAGTTGATTTAAGCGGGTGGCTAGAATTTTTGTCAATATTGAAGCACATAACAACTTTATCAATTCGTTACTACAAAAGAATGGAATTTCTTTTTCAAATATTGGTTCTAAAATATTCCCGATGATAATAGAGTGAAATAATTTTAGCTTTACTAGAGACATTTTAAATTTTTTTTTTATTTTGCCATTGTGATAAACTCCTGAAACTACCATGAAACCTTTCGTAACCATTCAATACAAAGACGAAGCCATTTCTCACGGTCATTCCTGTTAAGGGGACTTGGTACCCCAAAAATGACCGAACTATTGTTTTTTGTTTGTTTGTTCATTCTTATTCTTTGCATTTTTATTTTTCGATTAATATATCATTTTTGCATGTTGAAAAGTTATAAGTTGGGTAAAAATTCATTTAAAAAAGTAAATTAACAAATTAGGCAATTCGACCAAGCCCCCTTTTTTAGAAAACAAAATCTAAAAAAAGCATTTTGTTGAAAAAAATCTATTTTAAAGAGAGAAATAACAACAATAAAAGGTGAAATGTATAAAGCAGGATATTACAGAGGCATTACAATAATGTTTAATTTTTGTTCTTTGGGAAATATGTGCAAGAAAAGTTTTTGAATAAACACGTCACTCAATAAGTCCCGGGCCTAACATATAGATGGCGCTACCTTCTAACTTTTCTAAGCCTAACCTAGTAGTTCTAACTTGCAAACGGCACGTGTCAAAATTTCGAGAAAAAAATTGTTTAGTTGAAAAGTTACAGGTGTTTTTTGTGGTTTGGCAACTGTTCTGAAACCATGGATGAAAAAGAATTTCGTGTGCTAATTAAACACTGTTTTCTGAAGGGGAAAACACTGTTCAAGCAAAACAATTTCTTGATAAATGTTAAACATCGCATCCATCGCAAAACAACCGTTAAGAGATGGTATGCTGACTTAAAACGTGGTCGTATAGACACAAACGACGTTGAACGTTCAGGTCGCCCAAATTCTGCAGTTCCAGAAATCATCAAAAAAGTGTATGAAATCGTTTTAGCCGGTCGTAAATTGAAGTTGCGTGAGATAGCAGAGAATTTAAAGGTATCAGAAGACAGTCTATTTGCAATTTTACATGATCATTTGTCAATGAGAAAGCTGTGTTCAAAGTGGGTGCCACGCGTTTACTCAATGTCGATCAAAAACTGCAACGCAGCGACGATTCAGAGCGCTGTTTGGAACTGTGTAAGCAAAATAAACAGAATTTTTTATATAGATATAATAGGTTAAACACATGGATCGATTACTACACGTCTGAATCAAAAATATCATTAGCTGAAAGGAAAGAAGCCAATGAAAGGCGCTCAAAGCGACCAAAAACTCAAACATCAGCTGATAAGGTTATGGCGTCCGTATTTTGAGATGCGCATGGAATTTTTCTTATTGACTACCTTGAGAAAGGCAAAACAACTAATAGTGAATATTGTAGGGCGTTATTGGATCCACTGAATGAAAAAATAAAGAAAAAAACATCCTCAAATGAAAAAAGAAAAAAGTACTGTTCACACCAAGAGAATGCTAAGTGCCACAAGTCTATGAAAACAATGGTCAAATTGATCGAATTGCGATTCGTAATTTTTTCCCACCCCCTGTACAGTCCATATCTGGCCCCCAGTGACTACTGGCTATTTGCAGATCTTAAAAGAATGCTGCAGGGAAAGAGATTTTGTTCAAATGAAGTGATTGCCGAAGTAGAAGTCTCTTTTGAGAGCAAAAACAAATCGTTCTACGAAAGAGGTATTAAAAAATTAGAAAAGTTCTGAGATGCAATGTACCACTCTTGAAGTATCTTGATAAATAAATTTCGATTTTGCAGAAAAATTGTTGTTTTACTTGTTAGGCCCGATACTTATTGAGTGATGCGTTAAGTCATTTTATACAAATAATTTCATAATTTCAGTTCTTATTCCTCATATGTTTTTCATACAAGTACAATACTTCAATATTATGTTAAGAAAAAAAACTAAAATTTCTGTCATTACAGGAAAAAAACTAACATTTTTCTTGTACAATTAATGCTCTCTAAAATTTGATCCTTTATTAAAATGTATGAATTTTTAAAAAAAATACGAAAATAAAACTATTTTAAAGAAAAATATATCTTAAAGTGGTATTTTAAGCTTATAATTATTTTTCAGAATTATAAAATTTAAAGTGATTTTTTTTTCTCAGCTTGTGTTTTTTTTTTGATACATAAGCGCATTCAAAATGCTACTTGTTGTGACTTAATGCCACCCCTTACACTACTATCTCCCTGTCTATCTGAAAATACTGCAAGATGTGTAGTCGGACTTAAATGTTCAAAAGACATAATTGCAATTCAAATAGATTTATTGATTCTTATCAGCAAATACGTTTAGACACTAATCAATTTAAGAAAAACAAAAGAGTGGAGTAACTAAGCGGGGAATCACTACTAGCGGAATATCAACTGAATCTCTTAGGAAAGCTTAAACGCGCACAATTGCAGCTACGTCACGAGCGAATAATCTCAGTATCTCAAATAAAATCACTGACCTTATATTTACATCGGCTGTTCCTTCGTGACGACTTCTGCATTTTTAATGGCTGGAAGGAATGGGTGAAGAATCCCCGCTCTTGTAATAAGAATTTTCACTAGATTCAATCCGCTTCTCCTCACATACCTCCACACGTAACAGGCTATCTACGATTGTCCACAACTTCGTGTTGACGTCTCGATCTTTAATTCACTTAACTTCTCTCTTCCTATCACTTAGCTTCTTAACTCGCGAAAACCGAACTTAAATAATATATCTTATTTACATAAATCACACCTGGCTCTCGGTGAAGATGGGTTGAAATAAATAGTTTTAAGAAAAACAGAGGAGGTTATATATAGTCAAAGACCGTATAGATCCGTCACATACTCCTTCCACAATTTACCAATTACTTCCATTTTTCATGTGTGTTATATATGAACCATGTAACAAAATTAAGGATCCATTTTGCTGTAAACTGAATACTTTTTTATAAAAATAAATTGTAGGCGGTATTCGTTTTTTCGTTGAATTTTAGCATACATATCAACATTTTATTTTATTTCTCCAAAATTAATTAAGGTATTGTAACATTGATCCCTAAAGTTGCCTAGAACATCTTCAAGAATATTACAAAAAATTTCAGGACAAAAAATCAATAATTACAAAAGGAGTAAAATTTTCAAATTTTCTTCAAAAAAATTTAAAATTTTGAATTTGTGTGAATAATATGTGAAAAATTTCCTCTATCATTTTCATGAATAGCAACATTATATGATATGCTAAAATATAATTTTTAAACACATAAATTAAAAAAAAAATTGTTCGAAGGGTACCGGGTATTCTTAATTGAGCAACAGAAAATTGATATTCTCTTATAAAAGTACCTTAAATATCATCTGCCCACAAATTTCGATTTTTAAGCAGCTAGGTGCTTTTGGTATAATTTTCAATAATTTTTTTTCGTTCAGCAATATGTTCTGGCAAAAACACATGAACTTTAGGTTTAAACGTCATTTTTAACTTTAAATCTTTATGAATTATTTTACTTGTAGTGCGGGAAGATATTTCTAGTTTCGATGGAAGGAATCTTTGAGTCGGTGAATTTTCTTTTAGAATCAAAGACTTCACTTTCTTGGTAGTTTCCTGTGTTTGAACAGTCTTAGGATGAGATTTCGTAGTCATATTTTTATTTTCAGCTAGATTTGTTTTTCAAATTGAATACGTTATAAACACTTTTTTTTAAATACGATAACCTATATTTTTGCACACCGATTTATAATTTGTTAATATGAATATTTCTCCTCGGAAAGCAAAATTACCTAATCTTCGAGAAATCTATGAATTTTTGGTGCCCATTTTTAAATAAATCTTTTATTTTATATTCCAATCACAAGAAAACATTAGCAGACGATCATTCTGAAGTTTTCAAAGTTTTATCTTAAAATGTAAACGAGAAAATAAATTACAAAATCATTTCCATACAGTGCGAACGATCTTCGGTATTCCAGGTATATGAAAAATTATCATGCTAACGGTTTTAAAATTTACTACGCAAAAGACAACGAATTTCAGAACAAATATATATTTTTGTGCTAGTGTTTAAAATGACTTCTATCATAAAATTGAAAAAACTTAAATTTCATATTTATTAAAATGTTCAAAACGTCCCCTTCTTGGAGATGCACCCCGTTGGTGTGGTAGTTAGGAGAGGGGGTGCCAACTCAGGTGTCGTCCGCATCACTTGACCATGGTTCAAAATTACGCGGGCCGTCCCCAAAAGCCCTCGTGTAGCTGAACAGTGCAAATGTTCACTCACTCACTTGAAGATGCAGAGGATCCTACTTTAAAACATACTACCTGATAAGAAACCAATTATTATCCAATGGGTAACCCAAAAATTTCTTCTTTTCTCGAAAGAGCGCTCACACACACAGAGTAAGATACACTCATAAATTTTAAGGTAATTGAAGGTTTGACGTTATGCATTCAAGTATTAAAACCAATTGTGAACAAAAAGTGTTAAAAACCCAATGTTTTCACATAAAACATTCAATGGACATCAGATTTCACTCCGTGAGGGATAATAAGGGACCAAAATATGAATGGCGATTCCGTCTGTATCCAATGGAAAATGTTTTCTACATCACGTGTCTTTGTATAGAGTCGTAACATAAACCACTTTTCAAGAGAAACAAAAATAAATCTTCAGCTTCAGAGTCTTGACTTGACCGGAGTTGTTGTCCAGTGGTCAAGGTAAAGGAATCGTGGCCAGCGTGTCATGAATTCGAGCCTATTACCGCTGAAGACCCACCGTGTAGAGGGGTTGCACGTTAAACATGTCGAGGCCCAAACATCCTCCCATTGGTGAGGTATGGAAGTTAGAAGAGGGGTTGAAATCTCAGATGTCGTCCTCGTCACTTGAGCACAGTTCAAAAAGTGAAGTGCGTCACCAAAAGCCCTCGAGTAGCTGGATAGTGCGACGTTGATATTCACTCACTCACTCAGACTAAGTAACGAGACCAGTAACAGGTTCGAATTTTCAGACGTGCACCTGGTGAACCTACAATAGATAGTTCCGTCACAGCTCGTGGAACCGTGAAGACCTAGTGGGCATGGTCATGGACTCGTGACCAGCATGTCATGACTTCAACCCTTGTGCCCTCATGTTAAGGGACTGTAATCTGTCGAGGCTCAAAATCCTTCCATTGGTGTAGTGTGTAAATTTCAAGACGACCATGGTTCGAAATTATGAGGTTCAATGCCAGTAGTCCTCGTGTTGCTTTATAGTACGGAGTCAATCAACACTCGCTCACTCGACAAGAGAACGCATTTGCGACCCTCAACAAGAAGATTTTTCCAACGCTCAATCGAGTGACCGCGGTAGCCTAGTGGTCAAGTCATCGGATCATGACTGGCATACCATGAGTTCGAGCCCAGTACCACTTAAGACCCACCGTGTAGGAGAGGGATGGATGCTTAATCTGTAGAGAGCTCAAACGTCCTCCCGTTGTTGTATTGTGGTAGTTAGGAGGGGGGTGCCAGCTCAGGTGTCGCCCGCGTCACTTAACCATGGTTCAAAACGACGTGGTCCATCGCCAAAAACCCTCGTGTATATATAACTGTGAACAGGGTGACGTTAATATTCACTCACTTATTCATTCATTTCCAACGCTCAATCAATTGGCCGCGGTAGCCTAGTGGTCAAGGTATCAGATTATGACTGGAATGTCATGAGTTCGAGTCCAGTACCACTAAAGACCCGCCGTGTAGGGGAGGTCCGTCGCCAAATGCCCAGGTGTACTTGAACAGTGCGACGTTAATATTCACTCGCTCAATCGAGTATATGTAATGAAAATCTGAATATCCAGAAAGTTTAGCAAAACTTCTTTAATTCCCTCAATTCTAATTTTTAAGTTTATAAAATAAATTATTATTGTGTGTTACAATTCTGTTTTGAGCCACTCAATAATTCAAACTAGTCCACTGGATGAACACACAAAAGCCAGACGCGAAAAAATATGAAGTTGAAATTTGAGCATATTTTGATATTTGCGCTAAGAGTGATTTCTCGAATCACTAGAATAATGAAAAATTTTGGATTATTTATTGTCTGCAGATTATTTTCCTACATTTGTACTTTAAATAACTCCACAGGGTAAAAAACTCAGAGGTAAGGGAAATGAAATGACCAAATATTTTTCGACATAAGATGATCCCAAAAAAACTATAAGCAGATCCATGATATCAGTATTTGTACGGCATGTTGCACCGTCTTATTGCAACCAAGAGCCTCTCATTAATTTAATTTTACTTGTGCAACAAAAATGTAGGGAAAATTCCATTTTGACTGAATATTGCGTAACGTTTGGATGTTGAAGTGGAATAATTAGTTAGATCTTTCAAATATGTCCCAAACAGCATAATGTTCTGAATGTGTGATCAACTCATGTTGCAAAAAAGAACAAAATGACTTGACACATTAATCTTCGGTTGAGCAGGGGTGAAGGGACTTTTCCATGGTACTTCTAATGTTTTAAGGTATTGGTGTCCACTTAGAGGCGTAGGTGTGGCGACTCTGTATTAAAACTGTTGTAAACCTTGTTTTCAGCATTGTACCCCTCTTTTAAAGTATGCCATATTCCTTTTTATCCTACAAAAACACAAAATTTCCCAAGTTGAATCTTTGAACAACTACGAGCAAATGCTAGACCGTAGACGCGTATTCATTGCTGGAAGCAGTGAACAGATGGGAACCGATAAAATTGAAAGCAACGGATATACTTAATTTGTTAGCTGCCAAGTCCCGCCCCATCACGGACATTGCATAAAGGCGAACTTTTGGTAGATGGGGTCTCAGCAGGTAACTCATACGGTTGGCACCGCAGTGATCGTTTTTTTTCTCTTTGCGGCAGTAAACGTGTTAAGCATCAACGTGCACTTCCAATGAAGGTACGTGTGTCGTCTGTACGTTTATCGAATAATTTCCTTAACAATCACATCAATTGTGAAAAGTCGATTATCCTGTCTGGCTGGCTTCCGTGTTTTGTAAGTGTTTCTTTTAGTATTCGCATCTCGGGTATTTGCAAAGAGGGTCACCCCAAAATATCTTGGTAGTCCACCGGTCGATCGCGATCGACTTAATGTTCATCGCTACTTTAACCTGAAGAAAGTCAATCGATAAATATTAAAGGTATCAATAAAAAATAAGGAGCAGAAGAGACATATAATTTTTCATACAAAGCACATGAAGTGATTTTTTAAGTTGAAGTGAGGGGAAATTTAGGGCAGACACTCTATATAAGGGGTCGGCAACCTATGGCACGGAATACAATTCTCAGTGGCACTCTGCACTACTCTACAAAATTGTCAATCTTTGACTGGATGGAAGTTAATAAATTTGTGATGCATTTGACAAACATCTTCAGAATTATCGATATTTACGGAATCGCAAAAAATATCTGAAAGATAACTCCAAAGATGATATTACCGCTATTTTATAAATTAATGAATGGCATTTCTGAAAAGATTTAATTGTATAAAGAGAGAACATTACATGTACTCTGCCTTCCGTTTTCGGTTCTACGTATCTAAGTAAAAAAATCTTCATATGAAAAATATTTCAAGTCCGAAAAGGAATTATTTTACAACTGAATACTCAGAACCGTGTCAAATGGAAAGTCACAATAGTATGCGATATGAAAATAGAGCGGTGCAAGCACTAAGTTCACATTAAAATTTTTATTTATACAATCAAGAGCCAAAAAATTATGACCACCCCTACATTTTGCAATGAACTCGCCTGGATGACGTAGAAGGCACGTGATCAAGTAGAAGTGGTATTTAACTGCTGCTGGAGAGTCTGAAAAATCATTCTTTCACTTACTTCTGTGTGTGATGGGAAAGGCTGCGAATCTAAGCGAATTTGATAGAGACCAGATTGTAATGGCTCGAAAAAAGTATTTACGAAACTGCACGACTCGTGGGTTGTTCGCAATCTACAGTTGTTAGTACTTATGCGAATTGGATGAATGACTGTGAAACCAGAAGTAGACAACATAGTGTTGGACGTCCACACGCCATCAAAGAAAAAAGTCGTCGGAGACGGTCTCGCATGGTGAAGCAAAACCGGAGCTAGACAGTGGCTCAGCTGACAGCCCAATACAATGCAGGGACAAGTAGAATAGTATCAGAGCGCACTGTTCAGCGGACACTGTTGGATACGGGGCTATGCAACAAACATCCCACTCGTGTGCCTTTGCTGACCAAGCGTCATCGCTGCGCCTGCGCTGAGCCCGGGAACATCGTGACTGGTCCATGGATCAGTGGGAGAGAGTTGCCTGGTCAGATGAATCACGGTTTGGGGGTCATTCATCAAGCCGATGGCCGTGTCAGGATACGCCGTCTTCCAGGCAAACAGTTGCTCCCTCAATATACAGTAGGCTGGTGGGGGCGGTATTATGATTGGGGGACTTTCTTTTGGGCGTCTCTGGGATCCGTGGTTGTGGTAGAGCAGACCATGAATGCTACAGGGTATCTGAGCATCATTGCGGACCACTTGCACCCTTGCATGGCATCTTTCTTTCCAGCTGAAAAGAGAATGTTCCAACAGGACAACACCCCATGTCACAAGGCTAAAATTGTGTTGGAGTGGTTCCAGGAAGATGATGCTGAATTCCAGTTAATGTCCTGGCCACCTAACGCACCGGAT
This sequence comes from Trichonephila clavata, assembly GCA_019973975.1. Lineage (NCBI taxonomy): Eukaryota > Metazoa > Arthropoda > Arachnida > Araneae > Nephilidae > Trichonephila > Trichonephila clavata. The sequence goes on from BMAO01030884.1 coordinate 406,058, forward strand.
CTCAATCCGATAGAACACAGTTGTGATGTTATGGGACGGTAGCTCAGAGTTCAAAGACCACAAATTCGCAATATTTTGGATTTGCGTGACCGTTGTTTAAACATCTGGTACAATCTGTCTCCGGCCATCTACCAAGGACTTGTGGCATCCATGCCAAGGCTGGTTGAAGCTGCTTGCTCGTCCAAAGGTGGACCAACTCGTTATTGACAGGTGGTCATAATGTTTTGGATCTTCAGTGTATTTTTATTTTTCTGTAATATTTATGCTGTCTATTTCTTATTTGAATAAATATGTTTAAAAATACATTATATACGTGCAATTTAATTTTTTTAATTTTATTTTTGGTGAAGAAATAGTTACATTATATGCCGTTTATTTTTAAGTTAAAAAATTTCTTTAAATGATACGAAATTGATGTATAATAAAATTGTAAGTCTATATTATTGGCATCTATTCTCTAACTCTGCATATACAATCGCGGGAATAGAATTGTTTCAAAAATGTCCAACTGTCTAGCACGCTAAAACGTATCCATAGATTGGTTTGTCACGCCACAGATAAAAGGTTGCTCTGACCCCTGCTCTATATCTTAATAAAAGATGGTTTAATTTTTATTTTATTAGTCTAGAAAATGGAAGTACACTTAACAAGCCCATTAAGGATCTCATGGTTTGAAGAATAGTGCTTGAAATAGAAACATTTCCTCCGGAGTGAAAATTTCACGAGATAAAATTTTAATTCTATGGAAAATGAATCAGCATTGCATTGAAAAATAAGAAAAACAGTTAAAAACGAAATGAAAAACAATGGAAAAAGAAAAAAGAGTAAACTTTACTCACGAAACGGATGCTATAGTAAACCACACAGCTCACGTCCAATGCAATGTCACACGAAATAATAAAATATAATAAAATCAAAATCAAAATAAATAGAAACCTATGAAATATTCAGCTTTACAATGAAATTGGAAACAAACGGAATCGTAAAGTTGGAAATTTAATAATCGTGAATACTAGATCGTAAATGGAAACTTTGAAATGGAATAGTAAAATATTTAATATATATATCATGTGTTGTGCTTATGCGTTTAACAGATGGTGTGGGGTTTTTTTTTTTTAAAAAAAAGCGTATTCTTTCTTGTCACAGGCATGACATTTATGTAATATGTATATAAAAACAGTATCGCTTTCGAAAGCAACGTTAAACCAAAATTTTATAACAATCGATGCAGATCTCTCGAAGATTTATGATTTTGAACAAACGAACATTTACATTTTGACTCAAAGAGATCGGGGATGGGCAACCTACAGGTTGCCCATCTGATCGACCCGATCTCTTGCACGTGAAACTCTGCATTTCCTCTCTACAAATTCGTCAGTTTTTGAACAAAGTTGATAATTTTGAAATGGAGCTTGTTGAATTAACATTTTCAGAATTATGCAAAGCAAAATTTACGAAATTATTAAGATATCTGGAAAATGTGTAACGATAAATACACGGCTATTTTTTAAATTCTTAGATGTCACTGCTGAAGAGATTTATGGTTTGAAGATAAAACTGCATGTGAGCTCTTCTTTCTGCTTTTGGTTTTACGTATCTTACAATGAACAAATATTTTCCCTTATGAAAAATATTTTGAGGTCCGCAAGGAAGTTGAACAATTAACAATTGAACATTCAGAATCGTGTCAAATTGAAAGTCGCGAATTATACCCTTGATATTGTGATATAAGGCAAAGTGGTGCAAGGACATGCTTCATCATAAGATATTTTAATATACAGGGTGATTTGTAAAGAAGTATACATATTTTGATGTTGTAAAACAGCAACAGTCAATAACACGCGCCACCTCAGCGAACCATTAAGTAGACGAGCTCTTAAAATTTGTAAAAAGTAAGGCAAGCAATAACTACACACACACAAACTACCACTACAGTGCAACAAGTGCGAGATTTCCTTAAATGCAGCGTTTCTCAAACTGTGGGGTACGTCTCCCTAGGGGGGGGGGCGTTATAACCCTACAAGGAGGGCGCGAGTATATCAAAAAAAATCAAAAATAAAAGATTATTTAAAAAAAATTATTAATTTACTGAAAGTAAGTAAAAAAACAATATACATTCCAATGTAATAAATAAGTAACACATTTACACTAATATAATAATCTTATAAATTTATCAGTACTGTACAATGTATTTGATAATAAATTTATCAATAGTAAACCAAGAGCAAGCTTAATAATTTTCACCGACTCCCATGGGATTGTCATCAACAAAAATTATATCAAATTTTAATATTTACCTTGATAATTTGTGCGGTTATGGTGTTAATTATTACACCATGATTAAATTTATTATGAATGAGATACGTTTACATACATTTCACAAGGGAAAATAATTCTAAACATCTTTATTCCGCTCTATCCGTTACTATATTATTTCCCTAGCTGGTTTTTGCAGTTCTAAGGCAACTCATTAAATCCATCATCAGATTCTTTCATTGCCAGATATAACAGGATAAAAGACTACTAATCTGAACTGAAAAATATAGACATAAATTATTTCTCTGACAAATACAACTAAATACACTACTCCCAAGGAAGTTCTCGTTGAAAGAGGAATAACATACCCAAACTCATCTGCCTTCCTTCATCCATCAACACCTGTTACTACACGGTTTATAATTTAAGTCGAATTGTAACTTTAGTATTAAATTACATTATTATTGCATTCAATACAATATTATTCTATGGGGGGGGGGTGAAAATTATGATAGAAAATTGGGTCGCAATTACTGAAAGTTTGAGAAGCACTGCCTTAAATGTGTTCTATGCAGTGTCCAGAAAGAAAATGTTGGCATCTTCTTTATTCGCGAGCAAATATTACGGGAGCTATATTCTGGATATGTTCTCTTTGGTTGATGGCTATAGTAGCAGGACGACACTGACGTCATTCTCCAATTGGATGGTGCTCCACTACACTAATCAGCCTAAGAGCGAGATTACCTCGAAGAACATGCCAATCACCAATAAATTGGACGAGCCGCATGTAACATGCCACTCACCCAATAGGCCCGTAAGAAACAATGTATTCATCCCTCCTCTTTCTGTTGATTTAGGGGTGCTGAGGCAACGTATCAAGCCACTATTGATAGACTTGATTCAGATTCTTTAACACGCGTTTGGAGGAAATGGACTAGAGTTACAATGTCTCTGGTGTGATGAAAGATTCTCACATAGGCCATATATGACTGTGTCTAGCAAAGTTTAAAATAATCCCTTAAAACTCTGCTACAGTTAAATTAAATTATCTTGCATTGTTCTTTATTTTGAGTGCTTTGAAACTGAATGATTCTTTATAAATCCCCCTGTATTTACGGAATGCTTATGTTTTGTGTTGTTAATTCCATACTTTAATGACTATCTTTAAATGATGCGTAGCTATTGTATGACAAAACTCTAAATCTGCATTCTTGACCTCCATTCCCTAACACTGCATGTATTCCCGTGGGATCGCATTGTTTCAAATATTCCCTACAGTGTAGCACACTGAATCACATCACTAGATTGGTTTTGCACATCACAGCTAAAATGGAGCCAACCCCTAATTTTGCGTCGATGTATATTTGTTCTGCAGTACTTACAACCTAGTACCACCGAAGACCCACCGTGTAGAGGGTTGATGCACGTTTAATCTATTGAAGCTTCAGCATCCTACCTTTAGTGGAGTGTGGAAGTTAGGAGAAAGAATGTCAGTTCAGGTGTGGTCCTCTTTGCTTGGACATGGTTCAAAATGACGAGGTCCGTAGCCAAAAGCCCTGGAGTAACTGAATAGTGTGACGTCAATATTCAACTCAATCTACAGTACTCCAAAAATTAATTTGATTAATACATTAAAGAAAATGTTGCACAACGCACGGAATATAATCTACAAATTAAATACAAACACGTAGACTTTTGAGGGGATATTGGCATTGAGTAGAAAAACATATTTTTTTCTATTTCTCTTTGATCATGTAGTGTCTAGAAATGCTGCAGCTTTATTTTCGTCTAGTACAAAAGTAAATATCAAACAACTCATGATAGATTTTTTGTTCAATTCTCTGGGAGCAATTTCCGTGATGGCACAAATGAAAGAGAAGCATAGAAGCCTTGACCCATATGGATCGAAGCAACCATAAAACAAACAAAAAACGCTTTATTTTCTTTTTTTTTCTAGTTTTAGTTTTCTTTTGTTTCTGCCCATGTTTCTTAAACTCTGACAAATGAAAACGGCCAAGAAATGTTTTTAAGAGCTGGTTAATGAAAACAAAAGAGGAAAACAAATGTCATTACGACTTTTTTTTTTTTTTTTTTTGCTTTTTTTTTTTTATTTGGTTAGAAGAAAGTATATTTCACTTACATTGTGTGTGAATTTAGAAAACGGAATATGACATGTTTTATCAAATATCTATGCATATATATTATTTTTTTTCAAGAAAGTATTAATTCCAAATGATTGTGCACTATTACTACTATTTTCTTGGAATAGTAATAGTGACATAATGTAAGAATCCTTTTTGCATCGGCACTAAAATGACAAAATAGTGTATTAAAGTTTAAAAATATTAGTTTTATTACTAAAATCTTACTTGAATAGCAGCTTGATAATTGCTTTAGTTTATTAATACTCCAATTTGAAGTAATCTTTCCAAAGCAATTATTATAAATTCATTTTTTATGAGCAGGCAATTCTTTTATTTTGGTTTATTGTTTTATTTCATTAAAGCATAATTTTAATTCTTCATAATAAAAAAGTTCAGGCATTCCCTTATCTAATAACTTCCGCTTAATGGAATGATCGTGGAAACTGTTTCGTTTGTTCTCTTAGCAGCTGCAAGATAGGCTTTTCTATGCAGGTAACATACGCAGCCCATATCCACACGAGCAACCCTAAAATAATGCACTGTCCATCCATCTAACATCGCACCGCCAACCTATCACCATGATAAGAACAATCCCCCACCTGTCTACCGAACCCCGAGTAAAATTTGCGGTGTAAGAAGGGACCACCCGACCCAAAGAAAGTGGAGAGAAAAGTCCATTTGAAATATTCGAAAAAAGATGTTCTGTTTGTGTCCTCCTTTACCAGTAACATATTCTGTGTAGTGTTGAAATACTCAAAAAATTGAATAACTTCTGTCAAAATGTAAATATTGTAATTAATAGCGGTTGTTGTGGTTGCTTATGTCACCTATCTGACGTAGTCAGATCGATGCCCACGAAATTCATCATGGCAACGGGCTAGAGATACGCCAGTCGTTAGCCTAAGCTTTGAGCCCATGAAGGTGACAGTACGATTTTTCTCCCGATAGATGGCGACACCATTCGGACCCACCGATTTAACGAGCACGTACTCCGTGTGTACTCGGAGGGTATTTGGTGGCATCGGGGATCAAACCCAGACCTCTGGCGTCCGATGCTCTAACCACTAGGCTACCCAAGGCCCTAATTAATAGCGGTAAATGTAATAAATCAATAATTTAATTTCTTCCGTCTCCCGCTACTCATCAGTTTTCCAAAATCGTCACAAAGCCGAGTGGGCATGATAGAGAACTGGTGCCTGGAGTTGCTTATGTTGCATTGGTAGAGTCGCTTTGTAGAGGGACTGGTGTACATTGAATCTGTAGAGGTTCAAAATGCCCTCGTTGGTGTGAAGTGGAAATTAGGAAAAAGGACGGTAGCTCCTGAGTCGTCTTAGTCAATTGATTCTGGCTCAAAATTACGATGCCTGTTGCCATTAGCTCTCGTGTTCCTTCAGAGCATGGCGTAAAACAAATAAAATGTGGTTGGAGTCGTGGATTTGAGTCCAGATGCAAATTCTTCCTCACTTGATCGTTAATCAAAATGATGAAACCAGTCAAAATTTAGTCTCGTGTAGCTTCTGAACGCGACTTCAATAAAAAATACAATCTTACAAGAAAATACAATCTACCTCCCTGAGAGGTCCAGGCATTACTATTTTAGAAAAATAATTTTTTTTTATCAATGTATGAAAATCTTAATGATAAAAACTACTACTTCATCTGTAAAATTTGCAAATATCAAATAAATTTTATTCAAATATATGCAATATGTTAAAATTCCATTATCATAAAAAATCGTATTTCTATTATCATAAAAATTCGATAAGCCTTGAAAATTGAAAGCATTTTCCGTACCACTAAAAATTTCAATAAGGATGTTCAATTATTCTAAAACCATAACTCAATTTTGATGTTTTCTTTTTTGAAATTGACTACGATATATTCTCGTTTGTTTTTAATGAAGTGGACACCTTTCTAAACGGAAATGGGACCGAAGCAATCATTATATTTACAATCGTGGCATTCGAAAACAAAGCCCTTTAAATAGCATAAAAGTTGGAAATATTGTATACGTTTTAATTATGATTCATCCTTCGGCATATCTTTTCATGCAAAAATTCTTTTCGAAGCAAAGCTAGACATGACCTCCCTTGTACAACTCGAATTGAAAACATTAATACAAAAACAGTCGTTACATTTTCCGTTATATCCTTTATTTTTCAGAATACGCCTTTTCCATGTCGGAAGGATTTCATTTACCTCAACTTAATCATTTTGATTAGTTTCTGGCTCAACACTGTTCTACATTCAATAGCTTACGAAATCGTTTTTGAGAATATTTCAAATGTTCATCATACTATTCAACAAATCAAAACATTCGCGAATATATTTTTACGTAATGGGTCGGGAAAACTAATAAAACAATATATTGGACTTTTTAAAATTACCATAAGTACCGCAGAATATTTATTAAAATATTTTTTACCTAAAAAAGCGTTTCTGGCATATATAAGCTTTAATTTATGAAAACACACGTCTTTCAGGGAAAATTTATTTTGTTTGGAGTACTTATGCAAAGAACCACTCAAAATAAGCGTTGTTCGAAAAAATTTTGTAAAATGTTTTCAATTTTCAAAAATTAATCCAAACAAAAAGGACAAAAAAATTATGCGGCATTTTTAATGAATTTTGTTTCGCTTATGCGCAAACATTTTATATCCTTTAATCATAAGGAATTTTTATAATAGTTTCCTTATTCCATCAGAAAATGAATAATCATTACCGAAAATAAGGAATTGGAAATAGATAATAATTTAAATATTTTGACCCCTTTTAACGCTTACTTTACACCCTCTCTCCTAACTTTCACACCACACCAACGCGAGGACGTTTGAACCTCGATAGATTAAACCTACATAGTCTTCTGTTCGGCGAGTCTTCAGCGGTACTAGGCACGAACTCATGACTCACCAGCCACGAGTCCATTGCCTTGACCACTAGGCTACCACGGCCACAGTTTTCTTACGACAGCTTCATGTTCTACTGTAAGGTTATATGTTAAGGCTTCACATTGGCTTGGTGTGGAAATTTGAAGAGTGGGATGCAAGTTCAGTTATCAGCTTCATCACTGGACTGTGTCTCAAAAGGACGAAGTCTTTCGCCAATTGCACCCATGTCGCTTTAATGCGAGACGTTATAATCAACCAATTGTTATTTCAATCGATATTCTACAATTAAATGTGATCAAATACTTTAAAAATAGTTTACAATCAGAGTTGGTACTGCCACAATAAATTTGAATCTTACTTTATACAAATGCGCATTTTTACAGAGTTTTCAGTTTAAATTGATGAAAATATAAAAACCACATTAATTAACTGAAGAAGAGGAAAAAACCATAATAATTTTAATCAGTCAGTCATTAGAATAAGCATCTATCAATGAAATAACTTAGTGAATATTCCCAAACCATCTCATCTCCGAGGAAATATTGAAACATTTACGCATAACTTTAGAGTAGAAATTCATGAAATTATATTGAGTAATCCCAAATACATATTTCCAGATGATTCGTAATACCTGGAATGTATTTGTACGTAAACGAATTTTGCAGAAACCGGAGTTTGAATAACATAACCCTTTCAAGAGTAGTCTGTATTATCCGTGAGAGTTGATATTAACAATAAGGACATATCATTAAGCATGCATAATACATGTATAGATAATATTCTATATGTACTATTATTGTAATATTAAATAAAGAATTGGTAGGATACATCTATATTTTGATAGTTGTTACATAATAGGAAAACTATTTGTTATATTTGCAAATCACGGACTCCAATAATTCCATTCATATAATATCCTGTACGTGGAAGGTGTTTCCCGCAAAAAGTAATAGAATTAGAAAGGAAGATATATTCACTTGTGCAATAAAAGCTTTGTTAGCAAGATGCGTGCTGACATGAAAACAGGAAAAATTAAGCTTGATGAAATGAATGTGTGAATGTTTATTAGCGTCACATAAAAGCAACACGTGGACAATTGGTGACGGACATCATCATTTTGAACCACGGTCAACCACGGAACCTCAGCTGGAAACCCCCTCTCCTAACTTACACACTACACCAACGAAAGGGTGGCCGCAGTAGCCAAGTGGTCAAGGTATCGGATCATGGCTAGCGTGTCGTGAGTTCGAGCTCAGTACCACTGTAGACCCGCTATGTAGGGTAGAGATGCACCTTAAATCTGTCGAGAGCTCAAACATTGGTGTGGTGTGGAAGTTAGGAGAGGGGGATGTCAGCTCAAGTGTCGTCCGCATCACTTAACCATGGTTCAAAATTACGCGATCCGTCTCCAAAAGCCCTCGTGTAGCTGAGCAGTGTTACGTTAATATTCACTCACTCACACCAACGAAAGGACTTTGAGCTTTGACAGATTTAACGTTCATCACCTCCTCTTCAGTGACACTAGGACTCGAACTCATGACAAGCCGGCCACGAACCCTTGACTACGACCACTAGTCAATCGCAACCTTCTAAGTTTTAGGGAATCTTCACTTCTAAAATACTTTGGTAATAATGATTATTTCCTAAATTGCATTTTGCATCCAAAATCTTGTTGTTAAACTACCTTAAATATGAAATATTTACTTAAATTGTGAGAAACTTATAAATACTATTCAATTTCTTGGACTTAATCTCTAAAAACATCGAGATTTCCTTGAATCTACGTTATATACACGCTATATCCTACGTGCTATATTACACGAAAGACTGTCGCAACCCGGTGGTTGCAGGTGTAAGAAAGTTCGGAGAAGCAGGCATGATTTTAAAAATTATTATTTATTTTTGATCCAACACTTTATGAACGATTTACGACTTATTCCTTAACCTTGGGAGCAATCTTAAATCTAATTTCTTAATCTAAATTATGAGATTATTCACAGACTTATCTGTGGTCGAAGTTCCTTATACAAGTCCTTCCTCATCAACGATAATTTGGTGAAGATCCACTGTTATTTCTTGCCACAACTCCGGGTGAATTCTAAGAAGATGAATATTAATTTCAAGCAGCATGACTTCCTAGTCGCAATTCAATTTCTATTATACCCAGATTTCATGATTAACTTCAGACACCCCAAATGCCAGGATTTAAATAACATTTACATTATCATAAAATCACTCTGTAGAAAACGGTTACCAAACAAAAATCACAGTTGAAGAATAGTTTCATCAAAAAGATTAGTTGAAGTTCCGCTGATAGAACCTGTTCACAACCCCCACCACCACCACCCTCACCCTACAGAAGACTCGATTTGAAGTTTGGTCTAAATGACTCGGCAAAAATTAAGTTTAAAATTTCACATTTTCAAGAATCTGCTAAAATGTAAGAATCATTTCATGGCCCTCATAATGTCAGCAAAACCTTTTCTTAGCGGATCTGCACTCAACAAAAAAAAAACATTTTAATCGAATTTGAAGTCTGTCAAAGTTGAAAAACGGGAATTTTTATAACACCCTTTGGGAATCGATTTTTGGAAATATGCTTGTTTTCTTCAAAACATGAGCAAAACTTCCTGCAAAGTTTTGGAACGATAAGATCAAAGATGTGAATATGCGGGGTGCGTGAAGAGAACGGACGTGCAGCATGAATTAATTAATCTGTATTTGAAAATTATCCTCAAACAGTTAAGCTTCAACGTTCCTTAATTAGAATTATACAAGTCTTGGACAAGGTCAAGTTTCCCAAAATCTAATATTTCACGTCCAGTGCTTAATTTGAAACACGAGATTATGAGAACCTCTCACAAATGCAATCACATCTTTGTTTATTGCATTAAGAACTTTCAAAGTATACTATTTTTCAAGCTTATTTAATTTTAAAAAATTATTTTGGCCAGCCAATGTTTTTAAAAAAATACTGGCCCTCTTTTCAGGTTTTTACATCTTTGTTTACACTTTAGATAACACACAAAAGAAAAGTTTTAAAAATTTCTATCAAATTTATTTAAATTATTGTATTGTGATACAGAGGCCGTTTTTTTTTAAAAAAAGAAGTAAATATACCTCAGCATTTTGTGATATTAGTTACGTACTATAATAATAAATTAAAGAAATCTCCTCGGAAAACAGGGAAAAGTAGATAATTTACTGAATTTAATATTATTTTACAATCGCGTTTAGTTTTCAGACCTTTTCTTTATATAGATTGATTCGTCATGTCTCTTTTGAAGTTAAATTAATCAGAATTGTTTTTGTATATCAAACGTACTATGTCCTATCAAATAACGTTGTGAACGTTTTATTAGAATACTCACATACGTATCATTGCTTTTTCTGTCTTGGTTTCACAATTTTTTCCATTAAACACAATCGATAAATTTTAAATCAATAACAGTAAACCTTCATTAATTGAGATTTTATTAAACTGCACATTGCTTGACTGATCCAAGAAGTCATTTAAAAGTACAGAAATTAATATATTAGAATAATTACCGATGCATTTCTATAGCTCAAAAATATAGACATAATTAAGTTATAGCATTAATATTTTTTCAATTTTTTCCGTTTAAGGTAATGAACGTGTTGTAACACTGAAAAACATACAGCTGTGACTAGAAGCATATCAAGAAAATCCAAGCGGTCTTGTTTTGAAAGTGTGACTGGAGTAGTAAGTACCGTAAGGGATGTAGACATATCCGAAGCCAAAACTTTATGAAATTAGAGGCAACTTGAATGTATTGATAAAATGAGTTGATAAATTAATCGTCAAAGTAACATGATGACCAAATTATGTTGTAAACATCAGGATTGAAGCCATATCTGGATACAACGAACATTTGTGACTTCGAATGTTTCTTATTCAAGATAATACTAAAGGAAACCAACAACAGATCAGTCCTACCTTCAAGCTAACTAGTGAGTCTAGAGTGGCTACTAAAGACCCTCCTGAACCAGTCTTTTTTCCAAAGAGTTTGTACAGCTTAACATCGCATGTAAGTAATGCATTCATCTGAATTCTCATTTGTGTATTTATGTACCGTTTTTCACTAAAGGAGAGTCTTCGGCCTAATATGACCGAAGATTGCCAGGTTATCCATAATGTGATTAAAATGAGTAAATATGTTTCCAGAGAAAAATATTACATTGAACTTGCATGTGTTGTTTTCTTGGGCATATAACTGAAAATAAACTGTCCAAATGCCCTTACACAAGGGACGGTACGTACTTTATGGAGGTATAGAGCATTTAAAGCAGGAAAATTAATGAATATATAGCATAGACAGGGACGTCTTAAGATTTTTGTGGCCCTGGGACCCTACAAAAAAGTAGGTGCTAGGCTCATAACAATTGCAGGCCCCTCCTTGGACCCTAAAATTAGACATTACATAGCATACGTTGTCAAATACGCGTACAAACATTAACACGAAACAAATAAATGTGCATGACGTACAGTTTCAGAAACCGGCTCGATCGACTGTCACCCTTTTGACTGAAGGAGTAATGACGATGTATGGTGGTAGGAGCCTAGACCTATACATGGGCGACGGTCATCACATGCAGCCAGTTGTCATATCGTCCAAAATTCCCAGTTTTTTTTGGAAAATAACATTTGACCGCTGAAATTATTCGAATTATGATCTTATAAAGGTTGAGTCGAGAATGAGACGAGACCCTTATTGTAACCGAGGCCCTGGGCCCGGCCCAGTTGGTCCATGCCTTAAGACGACCCTGATCATACACTAATTTACCTGATCAGATATACCTCAGAAAAATACTTTAAGAATGCATAAGGCTTTCTATAAGGAAAATTAAGTAGCCGACTTTTCAAAAACTGGCTACTTTTTTTTCCAAGGAAACACGTAGTGTTGTTGCTTTCCGTGCACCTTTGCTGCTTCATCACGAAGACGACGAAGGAACAATTAGTCCATTACCGACGCACTTTGTAGTTCAAAATACTGAAGGACGGTTTCGACAGCCTTTAGTCCCTTACTATGTGATATTTCAGAAATTTATCAACTTTAATGTCTTTATCATTTTCCGACATAGTTTTCATTAACTAGATAACAGCAACAGGCACTGGTTTTTTTCAACCTGCAACTGTGTGGACGAGTTATCCGGAATGTCATGTTGGCGAGTGGCAAGTTTTCGACTCTACTGTATTTTATTTCAAAAAAATTGTTCTTTTTTATACAGTTTTTGCTTATAAACACTATAACTCAGTTTTTGAATTATTTTGCTTAATTCAGATGATCTACAGTCTCAATTAGGGCATATTAATGAAATCATATCTTAAATCTAAAAAGGAGACTAGTAACTCAAGCATTGCCTACTAACACAGGATAGAAATGTTTAATCACGGAATGTATGTGGAAGAAAACATACGCCTTAAATCAATTGTGTAATTCTCAAAATAGCTAGACAAAAATCGTATATATCTGTAATTTATCACGTCTCACCGTGTGTTGGGAGGAGGGGAGGGGGCGAATTACATTTTCTCTGCTGAGAAGTATTTAATCTTTAAGTTATAAAACGGCCTAATAGTATGTCTCGATGTTATGAAAATAGTTTTGTCTCAGACGTAAAATTTGTCTTTGACAATTTTTGGAGAGTCTTTTTTTAAAGTTTTGTGGATACTTTTGGGAAACAATCTCTTATTAATTTGATAAGTCATACTTGCATGATGACACATTTTAAAAAACTAGAAGGAATTCTCCCCTATCTGATGCAAAGATATTTGCACTAATAAAATTTGTCGCCGCTAAATAAGTGGTTTCTTCTGATAAAGTTATTCGAGTGCATTATACAATGTGCTAATAATTATCCTCTATCATATTCAATGTGCATCTCTCTATCAATTAAATTCTTTAATATAGGAAAAATTCTATAATATATCATTTTTATTTTATTCGTGAAATGTTTAAACAGTTGAATTTCTTTCACTGTACTTGAATAAATTAATGTACTTTATAAAGAGATTTTTCAAGAATGTTTTTAAGTTGGTTATTGAAAGTATATTAAAATATTTTCCAAGTATCAATAAAAGTAACCCAAAACGTCTAAATCATTAAAATAAACATTTTAATTGTTAAGAGAATCTCCATATCTCTTATAAAAATTAATCTAAATCTATCTTAATTTTTTAATAATTAATTCTTTATAATTTTAAATAATCTTTGTTGAAATTAATTGAGCTCCGAACGTGAAATGAAATTAATGGTTTATTGATATGATTTAAAATGTTACAATCAATGCTTTAAAAGTTACAATAAATGATTTAAAAGTTACAATAAAAGATTTTATCTATATTTATGAATTGTCTGGTAGATAGAAGGGGATGAGGACAGTAAGAAATTCATAAATGTTGTTTGAGGTATTTTTTTAAAGAAGCAATTCTAAGGAGGCTGTGAAACCATTTTCTTTTGAGCGCTTGTGTATTTATACTTGAAACCTATTACAGTTAAATTTCTATGCCATTTTAGTTCCTTCATGTCCTTTTATCCTACATTACAAGGCTAATCAGTTTACATCATGTATCAATTATTATTACTCTCCGTCTCTTTTTAAGTTCAGTGACCCAAGGTTGTGTTGCATCTTTTAGTATTTGTGTAATTTTAGAGTTTCTTGTTATCTGGATTAAGTTCGAAAATTGTCGAATAAAACTGGTGACGAAACTGATCTTCTTTATTTTTAAAGGAAGAAAAAACAAATAGCAAAAAATATTCCCATTTCTATTTTGTTTTAAAAAATTAACTTTTTTGGACCCTCCAACCCCCAACATTATCTGTATTTCAGACACAATTAAGAAAACATAAGTGTTAATTTTATCGAGCCTCTCACATAAATACTAATGTTAGTAACAAAATGGAAATTCTTATTATTAATAATAGTCTATTAAAAAGTGACTATGAGTTTATATACTATTTGCGTCTACGAAAGCATAGATTAGTATTTTTTTCATTATTCATATGAAGCCTTTTTGGGCACCCAAATGGCCCATTTTTACATTTCTTAGATTCTTTTTCGAAAATTCTTTTTAAATACATTTCCAATTCCAAAATACTTTAATGATTTTATTGCGTTACGTAACAGAGTATCATTTATTGTAAGGTGTTTCTGTATAATATATATTTGAAAAATATTGTATATATTTTTTAAGGTTTAAAAACCCACTCATGGAACATTGAAGTTGAACAATTAACCTTCACTATTATTTATTACTATTACTTAACTAAACCCTCACTATTTTCGTTCTCTTTGATGCACTCTATCACATTCAAAATTAACCTCATAGTTTATAACAAGAGAATAAAAAATGAAATTTTATATGGAGAGCATAAAGTTCACCAACATGACTGAAAGACGGAAGTCTTACACAATTACTTTTTCGACCAACAGAAAAACCAATAGAGACCAGAAATTTGTTTTTCTAAGCGATTAAGGAAAATTATCGGAAAAGCACTTCATAAAGTTTCAGATGTGCACTGTTATAGAAAAATTTCGGACTTCAGTTTCCTTTTTTTTTCCCCTTTCAAATGAATATTGCTATTGGAAAACTCACTTGCTGGCCAAGAGTCAATATTCCGTAATGAATCGCAAAATATGGCATATGGCAACAAAAATAGACGTCTCTACTAAAGTCCAAAACGTTCTAGGATAATTATTTGACGAAAAATATCTAGACTACCTTGAGGTTTTCCCAAACTTACATAAGAACAATGCAGGAAAGCAACGTTGGAGTCAAATATACGACAGGAACTGAGCGCTTTATTCGCCTTATACAAATTGTGATGAAAGATTTGTCTTGCCGTGTTTTCTATTTCTTTGATTTTTAAATGTGTGTTATTTGTAGTTTAACACATACGTGATATATTTACTTCCTGTTAGAAGAAGATATATTGTGGTTACCAGCTATTGACGGAAGAAATTATAATTTACAGTGAAAAAACATGCCTGTTAAATGTTTAGAATTTTTTACATTTGAAAGACAATCAAACACGTATCATTATTTCAGTTGTGCATTATGTGCGCTGACACTTTCTCAAAGCAACTTAAGTGGTCTTATGGGTGTTAATTTTGTGTAGAGAGCTGAAAATGAACAATTTTCAGATAGATATAATTCTTTAAAATTAAAATTAAAAAATTCGAATCTCTTTCACATTATTTATAAAGGAATAAGGTTTCAAAAAAGTACAAAATGTTTAAAATATAGTCATAATTTTAAGAAATATAAGCATATGAAAATAAGAAACATTTCTGTAATAAATATTAAGCAATTTTTACGTTGCGCCCTCTATTTTCTAAAATAATAGCCTTTGATGAATAACACTTTGAAGAATTATAAAATGTATTATACTCTTTAAACCTTACCTGAGTTAGTGTAATACATATTTTTTGTTACAAAATATTTGAAAAATATTAAAATTTTTAACAAAAAATATTTAATATTTTTTTATTTTTAAAAAACATAATTTATCATTTTATTTATATAAAATATCAGTGTAATAAGGATACATTTAACTTTATAAACCAACTTATTGATAGTAATTTAGAGCAATTATGCGCAACGTAAACCTCAATTAATATATTTTAACAAAATAGTTACTTGTTTCCATATGCTTATAATTTTTAAAATTCTGATTGTAACCACCCTTTGTTTAGACTCCTCCCATATTAACAGTAGAAAGACTTCCACGCCCTCTAGTGGGCAGAACAATCTTCAGTGATGACCAATCATCGGAACTGTAAGGACGTACGAGCATGCTCTCCGTTATCCCTTTTAATTCTATTCTAAATGTTAATTCTCAAGTTATGTATGGAAATGTCTTGTTTTGTCTAATAAACGTGTTTTATATACTGGTGAACTTACTTAAGAACCCCTTCCTCGCGTGTCCCTTTCTTACATTGGTTCACCCCTTATAATTTAGCGCCCAACGTGGGGATGCTTCGGAACCCAACGTACGAGACAAAGTTAACACCTCTGGACTTTTCTCTTTGTGGTATATTTTACAAAAATTCTAAATGTTATACCTAAATAATGTGTATGATTGAAAACACAATTAATATTATACTCAATTTTTAATGCGCGTTTTTGTGTCTCTTATGTGCCATATATTTATTTCGTAGCCTCTGAACTCAAAATATTTTTTAAATGCTTATTTAGGTATTAGTTACCGGTCTCGAGGTTCATTAATGCAACTGTTAGAATAATATTCAAGATGTTAAAAAGACTAGAGCCTGAACAACTAATTTTTGTCAGAATTTTAAAAAAGTTTCTTTTCAACACCTTAATATAGAAGAACTTTTCTTCTCCAAAAACTTCTATAAGTCATTAGAAATACCCCAAAATTGAATTATTTTAAATTTTATGGAATAGAGATGCTAATTTTCATCAATAAAAATATCCTCGTACTTAGCAAAACACGTCAACTGTGGCAAATGCTCAGCGAGCAAACTCCCTTAATTTGACAACCCGGTCAGAATTTTTAATCAAGGGACCACTTTAAATTGATTTTTCTGAAGGCGTTTCTCTAATCTGCTGAAGTCTCTTTTAGTTTTTAAAAGTTATATTAGCCACTGCTTTTAAAACAGGAATGGAAAATAAAATACAAAAAAAAAAAAAAAAAAAAACAGTTTGGAGAAAAATGCTGATTCTTATTTTGAAAGAAAATATTTGTAGAAGAATAAAATGAAACATCGAATTGTGTAAAAAAGATTTTATTAAATACGCAAAACATTTTTTAAAAAAATTGTTACGTAAGAGATATTTTTCTAAAAGGTAATTTTTGCTTAATTAAATGTATATTAACTGATAGATAATTCGCAGAATAATATATTTAGTTACTAATAATTGATAACTGAGGCATATTGTTTTATATTTTTATATTAAAATCACTATTTTGCCATTTTTTTCTGTACTTAATACTCTATCTAATGTGTTTTTCCATTATATTTTCCTATTTTTTAAGTGCGAGAAAAAATATTTATTACCATTTTATTCGCAAATTATTTACTTAAGTAAATTAATGTAATGTATTACTTTAAATTGCATTATTTCAATCACTGAAACTTGTTTTAAAATATGCTGTGTCAAAAAGGAGAAAAAGATTAATTCGATTATCATTTACTTTCAACCATTTTATTTTCTTTTTTATATTTTCTTCGCCACATAATTGAGAATAAGACAGATAATTGAATTTTAAAAAAATTATGATTTATTTGATGTTGGGAGAATTGTTTATTAATGGTAATACCAATAGAATGCAAAGATTTAACAATATGTTTTTGATTATAGTATATGTTAAGAACACACATAGTTATTTTGGTGTATGAAATATACGAAAAGAGAAATTACGTTATAACCTAAGAATTCCATGCCTTTCCTTAACCCTTTAAGCAATCAGTTTTTTGCCCAAAATGTTCCAAAAAAGGGCACCTTTTTTATTGCATGTAATTCAGCACAAGTCTTATAAAGTGCAAAAACTGAATCATTTTGTTCTAATTTTCAATTTTAAAGTTTTCACACTTATTCTATAATTATGGAACACAAATACTCCTAAAAGTTTGCGTTTTATAAGTGCACTCTACACGCTATAAAGAAAGCATATATCTTTAAAAAATTTCTCTCATAATTAGAAAAAATATTACGTTCGTACTTTTTTTTCAAATGTTTGAGGATTTTGTGTGTGCGCGTGCATATATATATACACACTCAATTTGAAGCATGGTGTAACACCCAGTTTTACACTGCAATGGGGCAGAGCTGATATCCACTTTTTTTGGATTTTCAGTTCTTCTCAAGCTACAAATTACATTTTGTCTTACCAATCCCTGTCCTTTTTCGAATATTTTCAAAAATCTGAATTCCTGTTTTCAATGAAAAACTCCCACTTTCACCAAAAAGAAATTGAATGAGAGGTATCTCAGGTACCATGGACGAACTGCCTCTCTTAAAAGCCCTGGCCCTAATGATTTCACTATAAGAACTCAAAATGTGGGCAGATCAAAGAAAGAAGAAATGATCAGTGCGTGTAGTGTGCGGGCAAAAGGCTGTTGGGGTCAGCTTTCGGTAGCTCATACGGGCAAACCAAATAGAGGTGAATATTATACTAAAATGTTCACATTTTGGTTTGATTACCACAATTCACTAATACATTGAAAGAACAAATTTCATGCGAGAGGAAAGGGCTGTAGGCATTGTCTATTTACATCTTAAGCAAAAAATTGCAGAGATAAATAGATTTTGGAGACATTACATCACAGAATAAAAAGATAGTGGAATATTTTGAAGACCTTGAAATATTTTTCCCTTTTATGAAATCGATAGCTACGCTATATTAAATACTGAGGGATCATCCCATCAAACAAGTGCCATAATTTTGTTTCATTTAGGAGAATTATTCTTCTGTAACCATGGAAATGCCATGAACGACACTATCAGACGAAGGTTTTTATTGCTTATTGTAACTGAAAACGTAAATCCACTTGAGATTTTAGCTATAATTTATTTCCCCACTCATAACACTTCTCTCGTTTTTTACATGCATAAGGAGAAAGAAAAATATTATTGTTAAGAGGATAAAGAAGAGAAAGGAAAGAAATGTGTGGGGGATATTTAATTCCGTATATTAAGCCATTAATCTCCGTGCTTTTTGACATTTTACCATAATTAATGTATTAGATTGAAATAAAAAACAAAATATACATTTATCAAGAATTTTTAAAAACAGAAATATAACATATATTTAAAATATCTCACGCGAACAACAAAATATTACGAATTTAAGAAAAACGTAAAAATTACACAGTTTACTCAAGTACCATTCGAAAATTAAAACATTTTATAATATAAAAGCAGATATTGATTTAAAAATTTTATGATAGGATCAAATCATGTAACATCGCCATAAGTAATAAGTGATCCAATAATGGCGACATATTGCACATATCTTAAAATAAACATCGACAAACCCAAACTTCTTTATTGGTGAATTACGAATATTTTACGAGTTTTTTACGCATCTAATTAATTCCAAAAGCACTGATATCCAGTGGAATATCTCTATATATTCTTTAAAAAATATTGTTAAATTTTTTATTCTCTCTATTTTTCTATTTACTATTTTATAAATATTTTATTTATTTTTTTCTCCTTTTTAAATTCGTTAGAAAAATGGGTCATACTTAAATTAACTATTGTTACATATTTTTTATTAAGTTTATTGTTAATTATACATTACATATTGTTTGAGAGAGGATGTTATGAGGGAGGTTCAGGGGTGAGGGAGACCCCTGATCACCCAGTGTTATTCTACCACAAAATTGGGGTGGAACCGAGTAAAATTGTACTGTCACTTGCATGATGCTCAAAGCTAAAGCTAATGGAAGGCGTTAAAATCTACCCCCTTGCCGCCATGAATTTTGTGGACCTTGATCTGATGTTACTGTCAATCAGGTGGCATAAGTAAAAACAGCACATATTTTCCAGAATTTTTTTTGCCTAGGTTTAATGTTTCATGAACATTTTTCTTAACCTGAAACCTGCTTCAAACTGCATATAATTAATTGTTGCACTATCTACGATGTGTTTTTCTATGGTAATTAAAATAAGCTATTTCGTGCATAATAATAAAGTTTAAATTTGGTAAAGAACTTAATTAGACATGTGCGCATGAGGTGAAATGAATAATTTAATGCACAGTATGAATATTTAGCTGAAATGCAATCAAATACACTGGTACATTCATGTTAATGATTGAGATGCCGAAGATTTACTTTCGAGGTGTCTTCTGAAATCTATTTTAATAATTAATAAAAGAGGAACAATTTATGTATTTGTTGACTATCATATGTTTTTACTGCTATGTGAATGACATATTGAAAGAATTGTCTTATTGATTTAAATATTTTTTTTAAAATTTAGGGTTTTCTTCTCTGATTTTAAAAAGAGGAAGGTAAATTCTTATAAATTTTAATTTAAAAAATATAATTATGAAAAATACGAGTACTTAACTTTTTCGCTCGTAATATCACTTTCTTTTTGCAGTAAACATCAAATGTTGATTTAAAGTTGTAGGGAAATGTTTGAAAGAAGAGGTAGAAAATATTGGACGAGTTGATATGATTCAAATTCTTTTAGATTTTCGAAGAAAACTCTTTTAGTACTTTTTAGGATAAAATACCTGTCCGCGTTCTTTAATACTTTGGATTGCTTTGATAAATGGTTCTTCACAAACATCCATCATTTTTGCAAGTGAAGACAGCATTTCCCCTGTCTACTAAAAATTTAAGATGATATTTTTCCATACTTCAAATATTAAGGAAAATTTTACAGAAATAAAAAATAAAAGTATAGATTAATATCAATTATTCTTACTTATTGTGTGTATTTATTTTTAAATATAAAAATTTAATATTATTTTGAAAAGTTTGTGTTGCCATTAAGATTTTTTTTCCAAAATTGTATAATAGATCCTTTTCTCATAGACCCTCTTATTTCTATTGAGATTACTTTTCTCGAAGCATTTCCAAAGTTGTACAAAGGCTCAACAGAAAATCGAACTAAGAATTTGTTTGTTTTTATTTTATTAAATACGTTTAAATTTCTATAATTGAGAAAAATTACAAAAGTATGCCTTTATTTTAAGTTGAGCAAAATACATGTAATCGGAAAAATAAGATACAAGTATTATTAAACTAAAAAAATAAGTCCAGATTCGCACATTACTATGAACGTCGGTGATTACAATCGCGGAAAACTGGTAATTTAATCTCTACTTAATTAAATCTTTTTCTCGATTGTTTGGAGAGAGATTTATGAAGAAAACTAGAAGAAGATTCAGCTCTTACAGATTTACATAACCTGTATTTGGGACGTGGACGTGGGACAACCAGAAGTAAAATCTTTACTTAAAATAATGCTTAAATATTTTTTTTTAATTTTGAACTACTTTAACACACACATGACATGACTCATGAAATATATTAATTTTGAAAACACACGCATTTTGTTTTTCTGACAGTAACACTCTCCTTGGGGAGAAATGAGTTTTACAGAAAAGTTCGCTTCCAGCATGAATTAGAAAAAGATAGTCTGTCTAGAGGCGTGCTCAAGATTACCAGATAGTTGACTTCATCGTCATTGGAGAAAAATTTGGCAGGAAAAATTAAATCACCCTGAAATAGAGAAGTCTTTGGGAAATTTCCATGAAGCTGTTTTTCAGTCAGTGAAACTTTGAAATTAGTTCAGATTAGATCTCAATAGATAAACAATTTACATGACACATTACAACACTTCGAATACAGTTTTTACATACTCGTCTTCACACTTAATATTCTTATTTTCAAAAATTTAATTTTTCTTAATTTTCAAGTAAATTTAAATCTTAAATTATTATTACCTATAAACACAGCAATGGGCTACGTTAAAGCTGAATCCAAGTAACTCAAAGAACCCAAAGGAAGGAATTTAAGTTTCCAGTAGAAACAAGCACTCCATAACCATTATAGAGATTAGAATCTTCATGTGCGTTGTCTGCTATAAGGCAGTGAGACTTTCTATACCTGAGTTCCTGCAAGTAGAACTATTCTTTGGGCATTTCTTCAATGTTGTAAACCTTGTTTATAATGAGGACTTTTTTTCTATTAATGTAAATTTTACGTATATGAGCTCATAGCAATTAGGACAGCCCTAGATATTTACCTTACATGGACAGATATTGCTAATTCCGACGGCATCATTGTTCTCTCCGTTTGTAGATCTGCTCTTGAGGCCATCAAGAAAGGGAAAATGGGACTCACCCAAGAAATCAATTCTCTTTTATTTTCCATTGGTGCATTGGGCAAATCATGCACCCTCCAGTGGATCCCGGCCCATGTTGACATCGAAGGTAACGAGATGGCGCCGATTTCCTTGTCAATGAAGCCAGAACACTTGAACCTGTAACTTCTTCGTCTACGGCCTTTGATGCCAACGCAGTCGCAAAATAAAAGCTCTGCTCAAACCCACGAAAAAAGTTCTCGCTGCCAAAATTAAATTATAGCCGAGAAATTACCACAACAATAACCAGACAAAGCATTTTAAGGGCTTGAAGATTCTGCCTGATGGATCCAGATCATATGTGGAATGCAGGCATTACCCGGGCAAAGCAAATGGATCCCAAGCATCTTTTTAGCTGTCCTTCCATTGTTGGTGCCCTTTTTAAAATAGACAATGACTACAGCATGGACATCCTATACTCGGATCGTGCCATGGATGTTGCCACGGCAGTGATTCACGCCTTTGGCAATATTTGACTATATCTTTATTTTGTTATATACACCTTTGCACTCTGTCATACACGACGACAACAACAACAACAACAATGTAAATAATATGTTTTAATAGTTATTTGTGTATATACGCCAATTTGTCTGCGTGTAATCATTTGTTCGTCCATGTCCATAAGTCAATTTGTTGTTACAAGTTGACTCGTTGGCTGTTTTTAACCCACACAAATTTGAAACAATATTGAATATCATCTAAGTAATTGTAAGGGTAGAAAAACTCATTTTAAGCCTTTTCTTCCAACGTCCTCTTTTAAAGGGAACCTTGCTGTAAGCTATCTCGCGAGGTTTCCTCTCAAAACTAACTGATGTTAACCCTCTGGAACTAACTCTTCAAAGTTTAATTGAGAGTTTAACGGACGCCTACGTACAATGAAAATGGTATGGGCTGGTTAGTTCTAATATATGAAAATGAGGGAGATATTTAGCAGTTAGTGTTAGCTAAATTAGTTGTGTAATCTGTGATTTTCACTACCAGCGAACGGTTATAAAAGTAACAGTTCCTTACCTAGATATTCCCTTATCTTTGAGAGCGATTATAAAAGTAACAGTTCCTTACCTAGATATTCCCTTATCTTTGAGAGAGATTATCTTGAAACGCTCTCGAGACAAATCTCATTCAGCGACGGATACAAGTTGAGTATCTGAAAGGGAGATTCTTTTTCTTTTGTAGAAGTTTCCGATTTGGAGTGTTTGACGATCTCTTTACACTTACAGATAAATACATTTTGATTATTTAGTTAAATTGATCGTATACCTTGAATTGGGATAATATTAAATAATTATTTCTAGTACTTTTTTCCTTGTGTTTTGTATCATGTTGAAGACTCCTTTTATAAGAATGGATGCGAATCAAGAACGAAATCATTTGCAGGTACAGAACTCAGGGAGTTAGATGCTCAAACTTTTGGGACAATGACACAACCTTGTATGTATATTTATTTTAATTAAATTACAAGGATGGTTAAGTAAATATTATTACAATTAATTATTAAGTAGTTATTGAAAACACTAAAGTATTTTTAATGTTTTTAATTAGTTCGAAAAATTTATAGAGCAATTCTGAAATTTTAACAGAAAAAATTCAAAAAATAAAACAAACGCTGATTGGTTCAAGAAATAACTTTTGTTATTTTTGATCGAAATATAAAAAGTTAAAACAACTATATTTGCGCAGTTTTAATAATATTTCCACATTAAATATAAACAAATTTTTAAGGTAAATTTAATCTGACAAAACTCTAATATAACGTATCGAAGCCGTAACAAATTTAACTGGAAAAATGATATATTATCGACGAAATAAAACAGTGAACTATCTTTAACTTATCCTGAAATTCTGCCCAAAGAAAAATATATTATCTCATAAAATACGTTTAAACTTATATCCAGGCTTTGGAAATAAAATTAATTACAAAATGTATCACAAAATAAATGACACTCCTTGATATCGTTTTTAATTTACTGAATATAATTGAAACATGGGGAATACATCTTTCCTTGCAACAAGGTAAAAAAAGTTTGTAGTATTTAACTCAACTTCGTTTAGCTTAGACGAATGAACCATTACTAACAAATCAAAGGAATTTTTCTAATCATTATCTTCATTGTCTGGATTTCATTCTTATTAATTGGATTTTGAAATTCTATTTATTCTAGGTAGAAGTTATAAGAAATTGATTTTAGATTATAATGTCATTAAGGTCTGTTAAATAGTAACGCTATTGTTTTATTCTCAAATTATAATTTGAAACTGTAACATAGAATATGTTTTAAAGGTAAAAGATTTTTCTCTTATAAGTACAGCATATATATAAAAGGACTAAAGGTAGAAAAAGAATTCTAAAAGAAGGAATTTATTTTTTCTGACATTGGAGAAATAAATGTGTCTGATGTTTTATTCATTCTGCTTTTGGAAGAAGTGAAGCATATTCATCCATTAGTACGAAATTTAATCCTGTCAGTTGCATAGAGAGAGAAATAATTCTTTATTAGGTTATCTCATGTTGCAATTGATTTCCTTTCTTTTTTTACCTGTATACAGCATATATATGGCGATATGTCCTTCAAATATGGTTTAATAAATCGTGAACTTTTTTTCTAAAATGTCATACTGTTTCGTGTAACAATGAAATGGCTTGTTGAATCTTATTTAAAAATTGTAGTAATGGGTAAAACTGTAATAATGCAGTATATGGGCATTCAATCTATTTGTACTATTGTAAATATACACTAATGGGAAAATATTCAATCAAGAAAAAATTATTGTAAAGTAATGAAGTTTTACCAATAAGCATTTGACTAGGTTGCATATTTAATTGATTCAAGTTCTGAAGCATCTATCCGCGACTATACTAATACCTTGGAGATTCTTCTGGGGAAAAATATTTTATCTCAACCAACTTTCGCCGAATAAGAAAGCGTGATTATGTATAAATGAAGTATATTATATAAAGTCTGTTTCGTGAGTTTGAAGGGTTGGCAAGTTGGAATTAACAAAGAGTAGCAATTAATTGGCGAGTTAGTTGTTAGTGGAAGATTGAAGGATCGTGGAATTATTAAGAGATTTTGGAGTGAAGACACGAAAAGGATTACGGAGAGTGGATCAAACTACTGTGATTATATCCATTTAAAGATTTCCTGCACGATTCAAGTGTAGGATCCGCTTCATAGAACTACAAGTATCATGAGCCTTTATTAATTAGAAGTTAGCATATTAGTGTGCGACGTAGTTTATATTGAGCGTATTTAAGCTATCGTAGATTCAGTTGAGGGTCCGTAGTATTATCCCCGTGTTATTGAATCTCACCTCCGCACTCTACTATTGATCATCTATCTTAATTAGATTGTTATTGTATCTGATTGATATTTTGGTAACAATAAATTAATTAGATTGAAATCATGTATGTTGATTATTCAGCTTCTCCCACACACCTAGCCGGGTCTGCGGGTAGACAAGGGGCTTCAGATGTAAGCAGGAATTGTCCAGCATTGCAAAGTTTCATGAACACAGGTTGATGTGAGTACGAGAAGAACATTTTTAAATGTGAAAAGACGGTGCATAAATAACTGGTGTAACCACCAGAATTTTGAATGCAAAAATGCAAACATGCATTAAATGTGTCATTAAGTACCGGATATCAGTTTGTGAGATAAAATTGCATTCTTTTTGCACTTGGTCAGTCAACGTAAGCTTTTTAAATCTAGTTGTGGATGAGGCAATAGTTGCCTTTCAATAATGTTCCATTCGTGCTTTATTGGAGAAAGATCTTGTGATCTAGAAAACCAAAACAACTAATCGATACTCTACGGAGCATGTTGGATTACAACAGTGGTATGAAAGTGCCCGTTTTTCTGTTGGAAAAAATACCTTGAATAATGTTCATAAATGGCAGCTTCACGATTTGAACCCCCAGATTGATGTGTGGGGGCACTCCTAACTGGCACTCCTCTTCCTCTGTTCGGTGCGTCTCTAGGTGTAGGGGGAAACAAAGCATCACCAACAAACTCCATAATAACAATTAGATTTATTCAATCTTTGAACAAACACTTAAACAATCACAAGTTAAATTATAAGAAGAAACCTAGGAGTGATATCTAAAGCGTCTATTAATCCTAATATTCAATTCTAAGTAAACCCGACTACCAGAAATAGAGAAGGAGAGAAAGCACTAATGAATCGAAGGCCGATTCCGATTATACTATCTTAAATCTTCAATCTAACAATTTAATCTCAGAAATTACCTTTTGAACGCGCGCTAGGTTTGTGAAGTAAATACTTCAGTGTTCACACTTACTTGACAGCTTCACGGCTCCTTCTCCTCTTACATCTACAAAACCTATATATAGACTTTATATAGTTGAACTAATTAATATATATCTATCTCGTGTTTTTCTTGAAATGCTGTGAATTAATGTAAATGTTTCCCCAAGAGAATTAGTAAGAATATCTCGCGAATAGACCCATCACAGATGTACAAGTTTGCCCTTAGGTGCAAGGAACAACCACATAGGACACATCTTCCCATACCATAACTCTGGGTTCAGGTTCAGTGTATCTAGGCCACAAAGAGGTTGTTTGCAGGCGATCACATGGCTTCCTAACTAACACTGGCACCGGCATCCATCAGTGAGTGAGTGATTGAATATTAACGTCCCACTGTTCAGTCCGGCTTCCATCAGATAACACAGCATATCTCCACTTCATCCTCCAGGGAACCCTAACTTGACATTACTGATATTGCAAACCGCAGTGATTTGACGTCAGTAGAATGCATTCTACAAGGCTTCTGGCTAGGAGCTGACCTTAAGGTAACCAATTGGTAACAGTTCTTGAGTCACTGTACCGCCAACTGCAACTCGAATTTCTATTTCAGTATAATGCATCACAGCCGTTCATCGAAAACGATGGTCTTCCCTTTCAGTAGTGCCACAAAGTTGAAGCAGTATCTCCCCTTGACCACACTTGCTAACAGTCATGCACAGTGGATATGTTCCTGCCAATTCTAATTCGTATCCATAGAACTATGACGACACACCGACGATGCGCTGCTACCAGTGACATTTTACTTCCTTCGAAGCCTTCGTAATCCTTTTTACCAGCTGGTTAATACCCCATCCATCAACTAACAGGATCTACAAAAGTGCAAATACTCCCTTAGTCACTATTTTCCGCTGATCTCTTACCAATCGGTCACCACTGGAATGTAATTGGACACTGATTTTATGTCTTCCCCCACCGGGTTCAAAAAACAAACTGTAGCAAATGGTTGACAGGAAAAGGAGAGCCATTATTCGGGATAGCATCTACATTTTTATTAACTCTATACCTTGACGTATTGGTTCATATAACCCTAAAACCTACTGATCTTCATGCCTTATTTGTGATTCGATCCCTAGCCCACTTGATTACAAGCCGTGTGTCATAACCACCATACTGAGTGAGGCAGTTATAAACTGTTTTAGTCTCTTTTATGACATTAAATTTAAAAGTTTTTATTATAATATTATTATAAAATGCGTATTTATTGCACTTTTTCCCAGTTTCCCCAGTATCATGAAGTTTTTTTTAAAAAAATATTGTATGGTTTTTGTGAGCTCTAAATTAAAAAGAAAAGTTTTTATTTTAACATTTCGCTTGGTATAGTATTTTTGGTATTAGTCATGTAAATAGAGATCGACTTTAACCATAAACTAAGTGAACCAATGTGGTTTGCTTTAAAATGTGTTATCATTAAATTGCTGTAGGGGGTAACCAATACATTTTTTGCAACACATAAATGCATTCCTTTATTTATATAAACCCTACATTTAAATATCCGAATGAAATACGAAATCTACCTTTAAAAATGCTGCAGATGACAGTAAGAAAGTTTTAAATGGCAAAGATAAAAATAAAACCTGAATTCGAACAATTCCATTTATAAGTCATCTATACAAAATTTTTATCAAAACTTCTTACTACAACGTCTCGCACCAACAATGCTTTGGATCTTTTAACTTACTGCTTTTATATATATAAATTCTGACAAAGTTTTTAAAAAGTGAACCAATAACTATGCCTTACAAAACAAATGTGATAACACCTTTCTGGAAATTTTCTCAGGGGGACACATAATTTCGAACAAAAGCGTTAGTTGGTATTCTTTAAGTTTGTAAACTTTAGTCCATTATATTTGAGTAAATAGCTATTATTCACCTTTTAAGGGACGGTGACCTTTGAAATTAATTTTTTAAATTATCTTAATTAGCTGAAATTGGAATCAATATAGTAGATGATCACTATAATTCACAATTTAAATATTTTTTTAAAAATAATAAATTATAATTTGATTTTTTAAAAACTTTAATTTTTTAAAACTTTTTTTAAAAATGCTCCTTGCGCGTTAGTTTTTAAGATATCTTCTTAATTTTTGTTTTATATGTATATGAACTATAACTAAATATATCTGTGCATGGATTTTAAATTCAGAATAAAATTTGATGAAAAAAAGATACATTTTCTATACTATATGAAATATTTCACCAATTATCACACATTCGAGGTAATCAAAACAACGTAAAATATAATCCGTTAAATTTTTAACAAAACCAATGCACAAATTTG
Organism: Trichonephila clavata; assembly: GCA_019973975.1. NCBI lineage: Eukaryota > Metazoa > Arthropoda > Arachnida > Araneae > Nephilidae > Trichonephila > Trichonephila clavata. The sequence continues at coordinate 434,830 of BMAO01030884.1, forward strand.
TGAATTATATAATTTTTTATAACTTGTAAAAATTTTAAAGAGATACGATGAAATATGAAACGCAAGGAGCATTTTACGTAATCATGAAAAGAGAAAATTCACGAACTGAGAAAAACACATTTTAAACATTTATTTGTGTAATATGAAATAATAAAACAAAATTTACATAATTACTTACCCTTACATGAAAATCAAACATATAAGAGATTATTACAGTAGAAATCTAATAAATATTTTAAAATTTGTTATATTTAGTTATAAATTGAATAATTCAAGTTATAGCATCCGCCAAGCTGATATTTATAAAAAACCATAGAGTGGCAAGACATTCACTTAAAATTTACCAGCACAATATGATAATCCTTCAGATTTTATATTTTTGTTTTCTATTGTATTAGAGATTTTTCGCTTCTTAATTCTTTTGTCTTTTGCAGTTTGAAAAGTTTTAATTCTACTTTGCTTTAATCGGCGGTCATCTCTCGTTTCACTAATTTGCATCGAGGGTATGGAAGTTTTTGATGCACGTTTCTCAAGGTAAATAGGGATCCAAAATTAAACTCACTTACTGCTGTTACAACAGATATTTCCAATCTTTTCTTTGATTGGAAACTTTCTTTTTGGCAGTGACTCCAGATAACACTGTGCAAACATTCATTTGCATTTTGACTTTTACCTGAAGTACACCGGGACAATATCTCGTTGCTTGCTAATCTCTGGTACACAGGAAGAATCTTCGCAACAACCTCCTCAGTTAATTTTGTCTTCATAACTGAATGACTTTGAGGGGATTCTCCATTCGCCAAAGCTCTTTTATAAAAACACCAAGAAAGTTTGCCATCAGGACATTTGTTGTGTTTCGGTTTGGTGTCTGTGGGGAACAATGATAAAGTGTGGCATATATTGCACTTTTCATTTTTTCTACGTCATCGCAATTATCTTTAATGGCTTTTCTGTAAAAATTAGTTAACTTAACTATTGTGGTTTCTTTTAAACTACCAACCTTTTTGCCTCCAATACAAACACCTTTGCTTCGCCACTCTTTCACCTTGCTGCGTAAACCAGTTCCTAAGCGTTTTGAAATATGGTTTATACATTCTTCTTTTTAATTTGTTTATCTTTTCCGTAAATGTTCAGCGATATCAGATGTTGGAATGTTTTTGAATCTCCGTCTGATAGTATGCAAGTGTAGCACATATTGCACTCCTTGATGGATCTTTGCCACAAAATTGCAGCAGCTTCCATTTCCATACTAGACGAGGAACCTGTATGATTTATCTGACATTCAGATTTGTGACCTTCATACCAAATTGCAAAATCTGGACTATCCCTCGAAAGGTCTCTTACTGCAGCAGTACATTCCGTACAATACTTTGACAGTATTTCATAATCTATTACTAAGCCTGTCAATAAATCAATTACAACTCCTATCCCGTACAGTGATTTATATCCCCGCTTTTGCCAAGATCCATCAAATGACACAGTTATGTCTAAAACACCAGTTTCCTTACCTTCATTGTTCAATTCAAGATGTTGCTTCCTAACTATATTTCTCGCAACTTCGAGGATCTGATGTTTCACCTCTCTATTTTCTTCGGACAAAATTTTAATGTGCTTCGAAAAAGATTTTTTGTCCATTGTATTCATACCTGTCACTAATCAAAATAGTTCCAATCCTGCGTGACCTTTCCCAAGTCTTAAAAAGAGGAAACCATTTTTTTGTTAATGTCAAAAAAAATCTTGTACACGTGCACTTGAAAATAAGGAATTCAATACTGCCTCACAACTAGAGCAAACCAATTCTAGTTTTAATGCCATACCATCTGCGTTGTTTTTATAATATTTAAACTATTCATATCACATGCAGGGCACTTTACAGTTGACAATAAATTCTTCCATACATTTGTATCAACTAATACATAATTTGGATCATCTGTTCACTTATCACATGTTCTGCAGAAGTGTGTAAGCTTGGAAGAGACAGCTTTCTTTCTGTGCTGCATTCAGTTCACTAGAATTTAATGTGTAAGTGTTTACTTCATTACTTTTATAATTAGAGGACACATTACCACTTGCATCAGGGTCATTTTCATGTAAACTTTGATGCTACAGTTCTATTTCTCCAGAGGCCCATCTCTTCTTTGCTTTTAGCAAATCCTGCATTTTACGTTTTGATGGCCTTTCTTTTGGAACATGATATCGAGAACTAATTCTGTGCATTGTACAAATACTGTTGGAATGATTAATTTATCAAGAAAATTATTATTGAGTATTCAAATGAAAGAAAGGAAAACTTTGAAAAAAAAATAGACCTACAATTACGTCTGAAACGACTAAGTATGCTGTGTAATAACAGATGTGAAACAAGCGCGCTAATACGATGTAAACAAACAAAGCGAAGTAGAAGTTGAAGTTCCTATCAGAATCCTTCTTCATAAAATATGCGATGAAAAAAATAATAATTGAGGCTAAGCATATGCTAGAAACTAAATATGAATAGTTCTTGTTTACGTTCAAATGACAGGCCACGCCCATTTAAATAGTCGATGGCGCCATGTTTAATTCTTAGATTACTCATAATTCAGTAATTATTAGTCAAAATGAAAAAAATTCTTCGACAGAATCATTCTCTGAAATAAATAGAATATTATTAGTATAAAAAATAAAAATCGCAATTTTGACGAAATTTTGTGATTTTGAAGGTCCACCATCCCCTTAAAGTCAGTGCGATATAAAAATGTCGCCAAATTGCGTAGAATTGACTAGCATAACAAATATGAATGTATTCCTTTATTGCGGTAGTTAAACTCTGTGGTAAAGGAATTCGATCTTTATGTTTTTCAGTCTGCAAAGAATGTAACATTTAAAATAACCATTTCTTTCGCTTAAAAACTTTTTTGGTAAATTAAAATATTTCTGAAAGCATTCGGGTGAATATTGTTTTGTATTGTAAATTCTTGCATTTATTTCTATATTTCTAAAATTAAATTTCAATGTGTTTTTATTCAATCTTATTCAAAAGATACAGGAAGAATAAAATTACGCATGAATAAAAGCAAAACACGTCAAATAAGACTTTGATTTATTATAAATACATATCTTTCTGCATTAGATAATTAAAACACAAACTTTCATAGATTCTTTTAAATTTTAGCTTATCCTGATAGCACAAAGACTTCAAACATTAAATTAATTCAAGTAAATAATACAAAGCTGAAGAATTTTAGTTGTAAAATAATGCATTTTTTCTCTTT